>JAUTXW010000099.1:1272500-1694114 GCA_030620095.1 Kuschelorhynchus macadamiae
TTTGATAATTAATTTCTGGTTTAGGTAATCTTCATCTATGATTTTGGTTTCAGAAACATTAAATTCGTGTGTTTTTTTCATGTTTGTGGATGCACTCTTTGTGTACTTTTATTCATAGGGCAGTTTAAACAAGAAATTTCATATACGAGAATGGATATTTTATTTTTAGGAATTTTAGATTTTAATTTTCTTTGGTTTGGTTTTGGGCTTTATGACACACAATTATGTTATATTCTTTTAAGATATATTTTTTCAGATAATTGAGATGTGTATGGCATTGCAATGTATTTTTTTGTGTATTATCTTGTCTTACGTTTTTGTTGTGATTGTTATAATAGATATAAGTCCTTTGTTTGATATTTTTTTATCAGTTTTTCCTGAAAATGATTAGCAATCAAGGTCTCTTTAACTTTATTAAGGGCTTCAGGGCAGTATTCTGGTGACGTTAAAGATATGGCACGGTCAGCTAGACTAATCACAACACTTCTTTTTTGTTTGTGTGGATGATGAGAATTGAAATTAATATATCGTCCAGACCAAGTTTCTTTTGTAAACCATTTAATTTTTAGATTATTTTCTTTTTGTGTAATTATAGTAAGGTCAAGAAAATTTATTTTGTTATCTGCTTCAAGCGTGAACTGATTCAATTTTATTTTCTGGAACTCATGCTGACAATCATCCACATATCTCTTAAAAAAAGTATTATTAAAATTCAATTTTTCAAGAACTTCCTTTTCTAGGTATTCCATAACTATTTGTGCGATTGTAGAAAGCTTACATATACAAAAAAAATAAAGGAATGAGAAATTTTTGAAAAAGCATGCTACGACAGGCGAAACGTCAATTTAACTCAACTGTGTTTGAATTTGCAAACAAACCTGTACCCAAGAAAGAAGTTCAATTAATATATATTTGGTTTAAGTTTAATATATACAAGGTGCTGAACTGTAATTCACTGATATGACGTTTCTTCAAGAAATTGAAACAAATTGTGGTTTTTTATGTGCAGACATACTTAAAGGAATATCTGCCACAAACACGAAATTAGCAAAGCAAAAAAATAGAGAATCTTCCTATTAAGAAGCAAACATACAGGCGTCTCGTCAACTTTTTTAAATTTCAATCTTTCCCACATTTGGTCACAGGTACCTACCTCGAAAATAAATTTCATGATATTATAAATAGCACATTGGTAAAAATATTGAATCTATGTATAACTGAAACAACTAAAGTTATAAATAAATGAAATAATCTTCTTCAACAAAAAATAAACGAAGTTAAATCAATAATTCCAGTTGAGGTTTTTAATAAATTCGTGCAGTTTGGAAATATTAAATATGAAAAATTATTCAATTCTATTAAACAAAAAAATATAAAAAATTGCCCAAATTAATGTCACTGAAAAAAAATTACATAAAAATAAATACATCCTTATGGTTACACAATATCTCTAACACAGATATTCCTAATGATGACGCAGAAGTTCTTGCTTTAGGCGAAATCTTCTCGCTTCCTATACAGAACGAAAAAACTTACCTTTAACACAATATATATATCCTGTGTAGAATCAGCGATACTAGATAAACCAAATGAAATAAACGATAACGTAAGGTCAGACGTAGTAAATATAATTACCAATCATAAAATAAAAATGAAGCATAATAAAAATAAAATTACCAATTTTCAAAAACAAATACAGAAACAGCATAGTAGATCAAGACAATTCAATAAAGATAATCTTCAAATAACCATACTTAAACCAGATAAAAGCAGTAAAACTGTTATAATGAATACTACTGATTACTTAGCTCTTAAGGGAGAACTGAATGCAAAAAGTGAAAAACTAGCGACAAGGTCTAGTCAAGGTCAAAGTAAGATGAAAAGGTACCTACGTATTAGAAAAAACTTCCTGCACGTCCGACCTCAAAAAAATGTGTTATGTATAGGCAATTTAAATTACATTTCGTTTAAAAATGGGTTCAAAAGGGTTCACACGCTGCAGAAATACAAAGACATGAGTACGATTTACCATTTCAAATTTTGCAGTTACGTAGACAAAGGATCAATGCAAGGCGGTAAAGAGCCATTTTGTGGAAAAAAAAATTAGATGCGATGGCATTTGCGTCAAAAAGTGGTCGAAAAATGGTCGAAAATGGACAAATCTACTTCTATTTTATATTTCTAGATTAGATTTTTTTCAAAAAAAATCGCATTTAGCGCCCAACTATACATATTTCCCTATTGAAATCACATTGAAGCTAATACATATCTCTTATAGTTTTAACATAATATTGCAGCGGCGGAAGGCTTACAAATGATCCATCATACTGCGTGCAGTTCCCCCTTAAATGATACCAGTACTTATAAACTTTTATAGAATAACCCAACTTACATCTTTCAAAATAAAAATAATACTTTTGTAAAAAAAACCCTTAAACAAAAATCTATTAATTGACGAGGAATGGTAATATATTGCGCAAAATTCAAGTACTGCGTGAAAAATGAAAAATTTTGGTACGAATCTGTTATCCATATCCTTATATTTACCTTCAGGTGCTGTATTCATCACACTGTCACCGTCATAACCAACATATCAGGGGGATTAATTAAGAATTTGTGATTCAAGAGGCATACATATGCTGTTATTAAATTTGTGCCCGCATAGATACCTTAAGGCTGGATTATGACTCACATCAGAATGCAGAACATATGATAACGTAGAAATAATGCAAACAAAAGAAGTTTGATCAAGTTCCTAAATAACATAGTATATTTTGGTTAGTACTTGTTTAGCAGAATGGGTATAAAGAACGAGTACACTAGGATTCCTATGAAATTTATATAAAACTTAAATACGCTACATCAGCATATATTTTAATCTATTGTGCCATATAATTACTAGTATCTGTTGCGTCTATATTTCCTTCAAAAAGTTTTTCACTTGCTTTGTATATATTTGAATTTGCGTCAAATGTTTCCAGATCATTATTGAACCACTTCAACTATATAGTTTTGCTTTAAAGGTTTGCATAGGTATAGTCTAAGTTCACAAACTCAAAATGGTATTAATTCTTGCTACCGCTGGTAAAAATATGAGTGAGGGCTCATTGGATTCAAAATGACACAAGCATAATAGTCAATAATAAATTAAAACACACAGAGCCTCATGCGATTTGGAAAATCTAAACAAGAAATAACTATAAGCACTTCTTCTATCCCGAACGGACCCACTTCATAGGCTGCCAGATTTTCAGTACAATATGCATAAATGAAAAAATTAACGCCATCATTTTGAATTTTTATATTAATATTAAATACACCAAATGCCGATTTTGAACTTGAATCTGTGAAAAATTCCTCAGCCATGGTGGAGCAGGCAGCACATTGGCACGGCTATATGGGATCCGTTAGACATCCCAATTAACAGCAAATTTTCTTCAAAAATCAAATTAAAGTGGTGATATTATGTTCACTAAAATGTATTAAATATTATAAAATTTACATATAATAACTAACGCAAAGCATACAGGGTGAATTAAATGTTAAATGCTAATAAAGTTAGAATGTGAATCACCAAAAAAACAATAAGTGAACAAACCCTTCTGGGATTATTTTTAGCCATATCATTTGTGATGAGTGCGTTTTGCTAGTAGTTTAATTATGTTACATAATCATTTAACAATATATACACAACAATATATACAGGGTGAAATAATAATAATAAAACAGTTTAAAACAAACTTTGTATGGGTTTGGTATGTTTGTATAGCTACAAAAATGTATGGAAGGTGGGGTCATCTTAAAAAAATATACGGAGTGGTTCAAAAATGTGAAAATTAAACAAGTGATTTTTTAAATAGAACATCTTAACTAACTGTTGCAGTTAGATATAGGTAATGCTAGAAATCCAACTATATCCAATTATGTTTGTCACGTATTTTCGGAGCACTCTGTAGATTTTTGAGAACTCCTGTACATTTTTTCTATAAAAGAGCAAATTCATAATACATTTTACCAATTTTGTGAAATGTTCCTTTTCTATATCCTTGTCTAGAGAATATATTGGCATGATAAATGAATATAACATAATACAAATTTAATCTAAATTTTCCAATGGGGATGATAAAATCGTGATGATATAAGTATATAAATTTTCACTTATATCACAAGAGCTTAAATTATTTCTGGAATTTTTTTTTGAAGCCACGAATATTTTGAATATTTCTTAAAAATATTCATGGCTCAAAAAAAAATGTTTAGGAATAATTTACGCTCGTGTCGTATTCGGTAAGAAATTTTTACACCAAAATTTGAAATAAAATTGCGAGTCAAACTTGACATTTTAAATTAATTTCATGGGTTGATGTCGACCGCTAACGCTACAAAATAATAACCTGGATTCTTCAAATCTGTTTCGATCCACTTCGCTTGACAGATTACTTCGAAATTGGGTACACACTAGGTGATGTGTCAATTGGTAATACAGTCTTCATTATGGCCTTGCTCTTACTTGGAAATCTGGTCTGATTGCCAACTGCACACATGTTATTTATATTCATTTCAGAGCGCTTCGATTAACTTTCAATTTGACGCCATTAAAATATTTTTTAGGAATTTTAAATGCACCGGGGGGCTTGAAAATCGAAAAAATAGAAGTAAAAAATCTTAAAAGTGAGGATAGTAACAATAGGATTAAATGATTTTCCTACGACCATTTACGAAACTGACAAAAAATACTGTTAACTGGGCTAGAAAATGCCATATGACACGCGTATTGAAAAAAAAATTCAACAAGCGTGTTGAAAAATGCTTTTCAACACGACAGTCTTGTTTCAGTGTCACAGCTGAATGGGTGAATATATTTTCAACACTAGTGTCGAAACAGTTTTTTCAACACTCGTATCGAAATATACAAAATATAATAATTCTACTAAAGATTTTGAGTGGTTGTAGAGAAAGTAATGTATATTACTCGTGTCAAAGTTACCGTTATTTCCGCACTCGGCTAACGGAAAACTACCACTTTGAACACTTGTTATGCAATGTATTATTATCTCTCGACTTTTTAAAATTAGGTAAACGGTTTTACCGAAACTATTAAATTTGACTTTTCTTTTTCTTCCTATAATGTTTGCTGTATTTTTTCTTGTCTTGTGGTGGTTTACCATCTTGATTATCTATTTTTTGACTTACAGCTGTTTGGATATAATAAAAAAAATTGAAGTGTTTTTTTCCAGCTCTTTTTTCTTTAATTTGGGGTGAATTGGAAAGAAACTATTAATTTATGTTGATTCATTACAACTATCGAAATTTTAACGGAAATGCGCGGTTCTGGACACAGCTTTATTCGTTTGTCAATTCCGCAATATACATCATTAAACCATAAATAACTCTGAACTACAAAGTTAATAAAATCGAATAAATGCACAACCGGGAATATAAAATTTTCCAAATCCCTTTTGTCTGGGATGTGGTCCAGTATGTCTCCAGAGCAAAGACCTTAGCTTCTCGTTGCCTTGACTACGCCCGAAAGATCCCCCGCAGATGTTTAATCCAACGTTGCCAAATGGGCTTATTTAAAAACAATTAAGCGAATTTACATTGCTACTATAGATATATATATTTCGAACTAGCGTAAACATAATATTTAATCAAAACGTCTAAATATATATATATATATATATATATATATATATATATATATATATATATATGTATATAATATATATATATATATATATATATATATATATATATATATATATATATATATATATATATATATATATATATATATATATATATATATATATATATATATATATATATATATATATATATATATATATATATATATGTATATATATATATATATGTATATATATATATATATATATATATATATATATATATATATATATATATATATATATATATATATATATATATATATATATATATATATATATATATATATATATATATATATATATATATATATATATATATATATATATATATATATATATATATATATATATATATATATATATATATATATATATATATATATATATATATATATATATATATATATATATATATATATATATATATATATATATATATATATATATATATATATATATATATATATATATATATATATATATATATATATATATATATATATATATATATATATATATATATATATATATATATATATATATATATATATATATATATATATATATATATATATATATATATATATATATATATATATATATATATATATATATATATATATATATATATATATATATATATATATATATATATATATATATATATATATATATATTATATATATTTATATATATATATATATATATATATATATATATATATATATATATATATATATATATATATATATATGTATAATAATAATAATAATAATAATAATAAACAAAATTTATTACTTTTCATTTACAAACAACATACCTGTACAAGAAATTAACTATGTTAAATACATGTATAAAAAATACATAATAGCAAATGAAAAATAAAAGGCCATGTCATTGCAGTTTCCTGGTAGACAACCAGGCACTGTTTAGGCCTTGCATTGTTGGGAGAAAAAATAGTTAAAAGCACCTCAGTGTCAGCAAAAAAAAAAAAAAAACATAATGTATTGTCAGGTCTGTAGTATCTTTAATAAATGCTAAAAATACAAGCTAGATAGAAGAAAGGAAAGGAAAAGGATTGGGGAAAGGGTATATACCAAAGTAAATTAAGTGCATGAAAAAAAAATATATAAAAAAAATGTTGAGAGTTATTCAGAGGTAATTGCTTACTGGCGAGAGAACAGAAATGGTTTTATTTGTT
The DNA here is from genome assembly GCA_030620095.1 of Kuschelorhynchus macadamiae. Lineage (NCBI taxonomy): Eukaryota > Metazoa > Arthropoda > Insecta > Coleoptera > Curculionidae > Kuschelorhynchus > Kuschelorhynchus macadamiae. The sequence continues at coordinate 1,279,392 of JAUTXW010000099.1, forward strand.
TTTGAAAGGCAGAACAGGATTTATCAAATGACGCAATGCCCAAAGAATTTAAATTGGAAGAGAGGTTATATGAAAAACTTCTTTTGAAAAGTTCTTTTCTATGCCGTGGAATAGTCAGCTGATGTAGGTCTCTAAGATTACGACGATGATCATTCATCCTGAAACGTACTTTGTCGTATAAATACTGTGGAGATTTAAATTTTATTATTTTATAACCAAGAGTAATGGTGTGTATCTTCCTGCGATTAAACATATTGAGCCACCCAATATCTTTGAGCTTATGTGATATGTGATTTCTACGGCGAATTCCAAAGATAAGGCGAAGACAAGCATTTTGGACTTTTTGAACTCTGCGAGAATCAACTTGATCCAAGCAAGGGCCATATACGGTGTCACAGTGGTTAAAATTGGACAGGACCAGGGAATCGCATAGAACTTTTTTTAATTCTTGACTTAAAAATTGTCTTTGATTATAAATAAGTTTAAGAGCGCTATAAGCTTTTTTTAGTTTGCCGGTTACATGCTCATGAAACCGAAGATCGGAGTCGATAACAAGGCCTAATGATTTTGAATTATTAGTGACGGGAATAGTAATGTTATTCACTTGTATATTAAGTTCTCTGCTTACTCTCAATCTAAGGTTTTTGTCCCCTCCGAAAATAGTAATTGACGATTTTATCGGATTAATTTTCAAGTGATGATCCATGGAGATTTGAATTATATCTTGTAGATCTGAATTTATATTTCTGTTAGCAGCTTCTATATTGTTTAGGTGAAAATGATTATAAAGTTGCGTGTCGTCGGCATATAAATGGTAGTGACAAAATTTTAAAAAATCCTTGAATCGACTTGTGTATATAGTATACAATAATGGCCCTAATATACTTCCTTGAGGAACACCTACTGATAAGAATGCAGTGTTGGATTTTAAGTTATCCAAAACAATTTGCTGCAGGCGAGCATCCAAATACGATTTAAAAAATTCTAAAGAATTACCGGAAAAGCCTATATAATGTAAAATTGCCAAAAGAATTTGATGATTAATTAAGTCAAATGGCTTCGTGTAATCTAGTAAAATAAGTGCACTAAATTGACCAGCATCCCAAGCTCGGAATATGTCATCCGTGACGTCTGCCATCGCTGTGGCACAGCTATGCATTTTACGAAAACCTGACTGTTTTAGTGGCAATAATTTATTTTCATCTAAAAACAGGCGAACTTGTTTATCTACAATTTTTTCAAGAACCTTGGAAAGGGTCGGAAGGATGCTTATTGAACGCAAGTCTTTAAATTCTTTAGGTTGGGGTATTTTAGGTAAGGGCGTGACAAAAGCGTGCTTCCACATTTTCGGAAAAAATTATTTTTTTAAACATTCATTTATTATATGTAGTAAAAAAGGAATTATAAATGGGCAGCAAAATTGTATTAATGTAATATTGAGCCCGTCACATCCGTATGCCTTGCTTTTAATGGAAAGAATAGTTCTCATCAATTCGTCTTCAGTTACTTCTTTTAGACTAAAAAGATGGCAAAGTTGTTTTTTAAGTTATTATTATAGTAATTCAGTAAATTTTGACTTGGCTGTTGAGGATTAGTACATGATGATGTAAAATAATTGTTAATTTCGTCAACGTTAGATAAATATGGCGGAATACACTTTTGTTTGTTTTTTATAACATTCAATTTTCTTAACTCAGTCCATGTTTCCTTACTAGATAGGTTATTATTGAACTTAGTCCTCAGATAAGCCTTTTTTGCATTACGAATAACCGCGGTTGTAAAATTGCGTAACTGTTTATAGTATGCATAATGCTCTGGGCTTTTTGTAGTTTTATATTTATGCAATGCTTTGTTTCGTAATTTCTGGAGAAGCCTTATGTTTTCAGTTATCCAGGGGCCGTATTTGTAATTACGATTTCGTTTAAATGTCTGTTTTGGAGCATGTTTATCAAAAAGTTGTAGCAAATTATTATTAAAGAATGTTACTTTGTCGTTTATGTCAGCAATCTCAAAAATGTAGCCCCAAGGCAACGCTTCAAGATCATGTTGAAAGTTATTATTGTTAATTTTACTAATTGAGCGAAAAGAAAAAACTACTGGACCCTGCTCTTCGATATGAAATCTAAATTTCAGGTAAACTGGAAAATGGTCAGAAACATGAATATCATGTACCCCAGCGTCCTCAATAAACTTAATATTTGTAAAAACAAGGTCAATTAAGCTCACCGAAGTAGAGGTTATATGAGTAGGTTCATTTATTTTCTGTGTTAGCCCAAAAGTATCCATGATTGATTCTAACCGTTGGGTGTTAGGTGAAGGTTTTAGAAAATTAATGTTAAAGTCACCGGTGCAAATAATATTTTCAGATACAGTGTAAAGATTGGCTAGAATGTCTTCTAAGTGCGAAAAAAAGTTGTCCAGATTGGAATTTGGCGGTCTATAGATATTTCCTATAATAACGTGCTCATTGCGTGACTCAACCTTGATCCAGATGTACTCAATAAAATCAAGTGTTACTGACAATAAAATTTTGAACTTAATATTTAACTTTATGTAGAAAGCCACACCCCCACCACGTCTTGCCACCCGATCACACCTGGCTAAATTATAATTATTAAGTTGTATATCAGCATTATTTATTCCTGAGTGTAACCAAGTTTCTGTTACTCCTATAATGTCTGAGTTGACATTGAAAGCATAATCTTTAAAATTTGTAAAATTGGCCAGTAAGGATCGTATATTAGTATGGGCAACATTAAGGGACATGTTAGGGTCGGGTTAAAAAAAAGGTAGAATAGATTAGGTTTTATAAAATTAATTACCAAGACGTAAAAGCAATAGGCTAATTCAACTTGTAAATTAGTTATCTATAAAATTTAATCAGCTGTCAGAAAACAACAGAATAAAATAGTTTCAAAACAATATATTTGTTTGTTTATATAAAAGTAAAAATTAATATATATATATAAAAAAATTAATAGTGTGTTGTCTAACATTGTAAAATCTAAAAAAATATGTGTTTATTAAAATAAGTGAATCTTGTTAGAGGCAAATCAAGTTAGACATAGTGTGTATTAGAACATTAATACATAAAAGTAGACCGAAGAAGAGAAATGTGTTTAAAGAAACTTACATAATATACTACAATCTATAAAGTATCCAAATCGGCCTTTTTATTAATACGAACAACAACACCTTCGCACTTCACATACACAACACCATTTAAACACCATGCATTTTTGTAGGTAAATTTATTAATTGCAGCCGATAGCAGTGAAAGACGGAACTTGGTGAGATCTTCCTTTATTTTTATTTTTGTAGACTTTAGGAGACTACGACACTTTAGGACTGATTTTCGTTCGGTGTCGTTGTGGAATGTTACCAAGGTCGCCGGTGGAGTATTCGAGGAATTTTTAGATTTTACTCGGTAGCATTTAAATAAATGCGTATCTCTTATTTTAAGTTTTTGTTTGTTGTTAAAAACGTCTAATACCTTTTCACGGAGATTCTCGTTTTCTTCGTAGGGAATTCCGAATACTCTCACACTGAGATTGCGCGAGGCCTGTTCCTGCTTTTCTAAGCATTGTTCAAGCTGCTCAACTCTTTCCTGAAGAATATTGATGGTTTCAGTCTGTTCATTCAACTTCCTCTCAAACCTTTCCTCGAGCTTCTTAGTCACTCTCTGTACCAGATTTTCGAGAAATTGGTCATTGAATATGCCCTTTATCTTTTCTATATCGGCGGCTGTCAAACCCATGATGAACAATCGACACCACTAAATATCCTTGGCACAAGCAAAAACACAAGATTAGCACTACTGTTTCTTCCTGAAACCAAAGTAGAACTCTTTACAATGACTTGTATAGCAATAACTGTTAATTCTGGTAGTTTGTTTAATTAAAAACTTAATAAAAGCCAGCTGCAACAATGACCGTGCGTTACACTTGCAGCGCTATCTGTGATATATGTATAGATATATATATATATATATATATATATATATATATATATATATATATATATATATATATATATATATATATATATATATATATGTATATATATATATTTATGGTTTTTCAATTTAGCTCAGTTAATATAAGTTTATTTATTCCTGATACAGACAAGATTATGGAAAATTAAAATTAAAGGTTTTCGATTTTATTTTGAAAGAGTGATCATATAAAGTCAAAGCAATGTTGGATTATATCATAAGAATGATTGTTCTAGATACACTGATGAAGGCAAAAACTTGCCGAAACTTTTGAAAATAAATAAAATTCTACATACAAACTAAATCTTCGTTTTATATATAGAAAATTAGGACCAAAATACCCAAAAAAACTGTTTCACTGTATATATATATATATATATATATATATATATATATATATATATATTCTATTTAGGTTAATTATATCTTTTTGGTTTATGGCGTTTTTGTTTTTATGGATTTTAGCTATCTCAAAAAAAAATCTTGTTTTAATTAGGGTCTGTTTTTAATATCTTGGTTTGTTGTTAAATAAAAATATGTTTTTTGGATATTACATAATTGTCGTATTTGTGACTTTTTAATCTATTTTTCAAAGATTGGCTTCTTTGTCCAATATAAACAACGTTATAATTGTTGCATGGAATTTTATAAACAATATTATTTTTTTCTTTATAGGTGTTTTTGTTTTTATACTACTGATTTTCTTTAGGAATAAATTTGTGGTAAGTGTCAGATAGCGCTATAGGTGTCCTAAAATTTTGAACAGTAATTTTATTATAACGAAATAGATATTGTTGTTGACAATTCTTGATTTATTAGATTTATTTTTACAAGCTTTTATTTAACTTGATTTCTTCGTATGTCTTCTTCCGGTTCGTATGTCTGTCCGGTTCAAAATTTGTAATCCATTTTTCAAGCATTTGCTGGCATCCGATTGAGCTAAAATTTGGCATATGTAACTTTGGTGACAACAATATGGTACCATGTAGAAAAAAAATCGTGAAAATCTTATACAGGGTGGGTAAAAAATAATGCGATTTTTGTATGTTTTATTATTTTTTATTTTTTAGTTGAATAGTTTATAAATAAAAGCTTGTTTTTAAAAATATTTTTTACGTTTATTTATTTCTTCTTTACTTCCGAAAAACATGTTTTTTCATTATCGTGTATCTGTTTGTTTGTGGCGTACTACGCAACCATTTAACTAGAACGATTTGCGGTAGGAATTCAGCATTTTGCATGAAAATGATGATGGTAAAAATCAGTAGACTACTTCCTGTAATAAAAACGTATACAAAATAGCACAAGTTATTTTCCTTTAAATTAAAAATTTATACAAATATTAATGATAAAGTTAAAAATAAAAATATGTCAATATTAATAAATGTGTTAAAATCAATTGAAGAGAAAATCAAAATTAATAAAATAAGAGTTAAAAATACAAAATCAATAATAATATATTAAAGGACCATAAAATAAAAAGAAAGAATTTGTATATGTAGGTATTGTAAGTGTAAGTCTATATATACGTGGATAGATGTATATATTTATGTTTGTATGTAGCATCTAGTTCTTCTGGACCTGACAAACGAAAGTTGTAGAAGCAGAAATTGAATATTCTTTCTACCTACTGTCACTGTTAACTGTAACTGAAACAGATGTATTTAAATTCAGATTTGCGCATGTGCAGAATGAGTTCTATTTGATCCGGCTTCCGCATTCCAAGAAACTGTTATCTACTTGGATTTCAGAAGGTAATGTTAAAACGCAGCTTATGAGAAGCGAAAGTGTTGATGTCGCCATATACATATATCTAGTGGCCGCCTTGAGTACTGATATTCGCCATACACCCACTTTTCAGTGGCCATATTGCCAATCGTGGTTCACCAACTCGTAAAACAGCGAGAACTGATCCCGCACCGTATCGAGAGAATTGGCATCTGGTAGGTGTAATCTGTGGTTAAACTCCATCTTAATTTTGACAGTAGATTTGGTTTGTAGGGGTAATACCGAATGGGGGTTTTGTTCTTAATTCCAGAATTTCTATGTTTATAAAACGTTTAAAGTAATAACCATAAGGAATTAAAAAAAATTAAAAAATGGTAGTAACCTGACTGTGAAAAATATACTGACTATCAAACTTTTGTCATTTAAAAATCTTACTAGAGTTATTTTAGATATGTTTAGCTAAAATATTAAAAATGAAAATGTTTGCAATTTTCGTTTAATTCTTAAGTAAAATGTATTTGTGGTGAATTTTTACTAGTAATTTGTGTATAGGGTGGTTTAAAAAGAAAGAATATTTATATATTGAAAAACGCCCATTTTTTTTTAGACATTATGTCTCGCAAATTTTGTTTTTATTCTGGATGGTACATCTACAGGTGTCTACTTTTATTGTTTAAATAATACCCTTTTCTCTAATTTTGATTCTAGACAATTTTCATGTATGTTTTCGCGGTATTGAACTCTTCATAATGTAATTTATAACTCATTTTTCTTTAACACTCAAAATGATATCAAGGCAGTTTAATTGACAAATTGCTTTCTATGCGCTGGTCTAATGGCATAGCCCTTCAGTTTCTAACGACATTTACGTGACTTTAATCTTGTGCTTATGTCATTAAAATTTATAATGATATGCACAGGCAGGATTTTTAGTAGAAAAGTGATTAAAAGTTTATGCTATATACAGTTATTTCCCAAAATTATCTAAAGATATTGTTTTTATTATCTTTATGAAGAATATAAATTATTTTATTTTTTATCAGTCAGAGAAACTTTTAGTCTGCGTAAGCTTTTTTGCCACCAGTGCAATTAATTTATGTGTATTCTCGTCACCAAGCCAAGGGTTTACTTTTCATTACACGTGCATTCTCCTCACACAAGCAAAAGCAAAGTCAAAGGTTGGATTTAATTTGTTATTAATTTATGCGTTTGTGTCAATAATTCTATACTTTTCGTTTGGTTATATTTTAAATGATTATATGAGTTATTTAAATATAAAAGATTTTAGGTTTTATCGGAATCGTCAGAATTTACAAAAAAAACGGTAAATTTCCTTTACTCGGAACTTCCCTAGTTACGAAAATTTCCTTTTATTAGGAATAGTGAAGTGTGACTCAATTTAGTTCAGTACATAGTTATTTAGGAACACATATACTGTCTTTTCAAACATTTTTATTGGACGCCATTTTGCTCCAACATATTGGTTTCCTAACAATATTTTACCAGTTTCTATCTATGCCACACTTGATTTTTGGGCACAATTTAAAATAAATTCACTAAGCAGTTTTTACATTGATACACGCCACGATTTTGTTACGTCATGTTAAATTCATTCCAGTTTATTCTATTTAATGTTTCTCCAAAATTTAAAGCTGGTTGAATAAGAATATATTTTACGTTGATTTTTTAAACATTTTATTTAGCTGCCATTTTGTTCCGCTCTGAAATTCGTAACATAACTTTATCGTAGTTTATCTATATGACACTTAATGCCTGCACAAAATGTGAAATTAAACTAATAAGTAGTTTTTTCAGGCAGATTTTTTTAAATTCAAACTAAAATGTTTATACCGTTCATTCTTATGGAACACCTGATTTTTGTGCAAAATTAGAGGTAAATTGGACAATTAGCTAAAACGCGAAGATATGTAAAATCTGAGAGGGTGATTTTAATTGACCGCCATTTTGTTCTGCCATCTTAAATTAGTGCCACAGTTTTAGTAGTTCATTTCTATTCTACAATTGAGTCCCCTAGAATCAAAACCCGACAAATCCATTTTTGATGAAAATTAAGTTTTATACGGCACTGGATTTCATTTGGCAATCTCTATAGCATATTGCAAAACGCAGTATTTCCATAGGATATTTATGTTTAAAAATCGCGGTTATTTTCAAAAGCCGGCAAATCCAAGGGACGTTAAAATCAAACGCCGTCAAATCCAAATCAGCCAATCACAACACTCCGTTGAAAATCACACCATCGAATTTGTAGCATGCTTTGTTTACTAGCGCCATTCGTTATTCGATTGTGTTATTCCTACAATATAGTCGCACTTTTAGCAGTTATTATTATAAAGAAATACATAATAATAATCGTAATAGTCATTAAATAATTCGTTGGTTATTAATATAAACATGGCAGAGTGTAGTGGTGAGTTCCCGAAATCAGTGACCCCGGATTTGGCTCGTAAACGTATATCCAGACAAGAAACTTGGAAACGTGAACTAGAAAAGAAGGAAAGGTTAGAACATATTTTGCTTTAATGTCTTTTATATATTATATCCGTTTTCACTTGTTTTAGATACAAAGCCAATGAATTACCTTCATACCCAAGTTGCCAGCATTGTACAAAATCTTACAGATGCAGTACGCTATCGATGAATGATGTAAGAGAGTTCCACAAAAGTTTTTATAACCATGAAGATAAGGTAGGCCAAGATAATTTTATTATTAAATATTGCCAAACCAATGATCTCAAACGTCCAGGTCGTACGTGAAATCACAACTATAGAAAACAATTTTCTGTGAAGTATTATGTTGGCCTTGCTAATTCAACAGTAAGGAAAGTTCCTGTTTGTCAAAAAGCATTTATTGATATTCTTAAGATAAAGAAAGATCGAGTGCTGGGTACTCTTAAGCGATTTTATGACAAACGATAGATGGCTTGTGAGAATAGAGGAGGCGATCGAAAGACGGCTCATTTTGCGGAGAGAAAAGCCTCTGTAATGAGAACTAGGAGTTATTGCACCTACTTAACCTCCGATTTAAATATATCCAAAATGTATCGATACTATTGTAAGGAAGTGAAATTTGATAATTCGTTTATTATGGTAAAAAAAAGTTAGTTTCGTCATATTTTTAACACGTGCTACAATATTGGCTTTGGTTCTCCTAGAACAGACGTTTGTTCAACTTGCCTTCAGCTTATCGAAAAAATTAAAGTAGAAAAAGATGAAAGACTAAAAAATACGCTGAAGATTGAGCACCGTATACATAGATTACGAGCAAATGCATTTTTCGATTCTCTCAGGGAAGAAAGACTAGGCCTTAAGACAATATCATTTGATTGTCAAAAAAATCAGGCCATGCCAAAAATTCCAGTTCAGTCAGTATATTATAGTCGGCAGCTATATACTTATAATTTTGCAGCCGTAACTGGGTCTTCTCATGCACCATTGTCCAAGGAAAACGTATCTGTATATTCATGGACAGAAGATCAACATTCCAAAGGCGATAATGAAATTGCAAGTGCAATTTTTCACAAACTTTGCAACACCAATCTAGATACCATAGATAATGTTCGTCTTATTGCCGATGGCTGCGGGGACAAAACAAAAATTCTATTATGATTACAATGTGCATTAAATGACTTAGTGTTAATGCACCCTCATGTGTTAAAAATATGGAGCTCATATTCCCCGTGGCTGGACACTCTTTTATTCCGCCTTATAGGGTCTTTGCTCGTATCGAGAAAATTATTAAAAAAAAAGATACCATCGTATCTCCAGAGGAATTTCATGAAATATTTCAAAACCATGGAACTGTTTTCAAATTAGGCTATGACCTCCAGGTCACTCCACATAGGAACTCGCAGAATATAATTAAACCGCCTGCCCAATGGCACTTTAGGTTAATATATGCAAAAGATTTTTACTCAGAAAAGGAAGAAACAATATAGTCACTATTCGAGATGAACAATCTTACAAGTCAGATCTTGGGGAATACAAGTCGGTGTTTAAAAAAGTCAGTAAGCGACATTATGCAATGTCGACTTTCTGGTGGCGGTTGTCCGAGTCAACCAAAACTTAAAGATGTTAAAATTTTACTCAGCAAACATTTTGGTGAAGAGTGGCATAAAATAGAAAACTTGAAGTATTACCATGAAGTTTTAAAGAAATATTATAAAGTCCAGGATGATGTAGTTAGTGAAGAACTTGAAAATGGTATCAATGTTTGCGAACCAGTTGACGAAATTCCCGACTTAGTGATCTAATGTGCAGAACTTGCTAAGTTACTTTCATACAAAACCTAATAAATATGTAAAAGTTTATTTTGAATAATATAAAATTAAAGTAATAAGACCGTATTATTATTTTTTTAACAACGATTTGAGGCCATGTTCGATTAAGTGAGTTACAAAATTCGACAAATCCAAAGTTTAATATCAAAATCCGGCAAATCCATTTTATTTATTTAAATTTTAGGTTGTTTAATGAGTTTTTGGAAGAAACAGAGCCGTTTTCCAAATCATAAACCCAATATAAGTAATCACTACAAAATATTTAAACATTGGAGAACACAAACATATTTTAACAGTTTTTGGCGATTTCCCAAAAATTTACCTAAATGGATTTATGGGGTTTTGATTCTATAGGACTCAATTAGTTATGTCACAATTTGAAATCAGTTCTTTAAGTAGTTTTTTCAGGCTGAATTTTTAACTGTTTTAGTAAGCCGCCATTTTGTTTCTCCTTCTCGGATTCGTACGAAAATTTTACCAGTTGATTTCTATTTAATACTTGATGTTTGTGCAAAATTTGAGATAAATTGGATAAGTACTTATTTAGTAATATTTTTTTTTAACATTTCACTAGGCCCCCATTTCGTTTTGCCATCTTGGATTTTTACCAAAATATTTCCAGGTCATCCCCATGTGACCCTTAATTTTTGACCAAAATTTGATGTCAATCGGTTAATTAGGTTTTTAGCTATGCCGCGAACAGACAGACCGACGGAATCGAGAAAACAGGTTTTTGTCATCTAGGGACTGATTATAAAATGTACCAGGTTGGACAACTTTATCTTTAAGGATACCAGAGAAATTTGGGAAAAACCCTACCATAAGAAGCAATGTTCTCCGTCTCTCTTCTACACATTGCTTCTTATTTATTATTATCTTGTTATTGCGTTAAGTCTACTTTATTTTCTGTTTATTCATATAAGATTAGGACCTTTTTACAGGCACTCTTTTATGAGCGGTTATTATATCGCTGAACGCAACCCACGCACTTGTTAGTATCGGTATATTAAATCTGGTAAATCAATTGTTTGAAATTGTTATAAGAATATTAACATAATCAGATTTTTTCATTAAAAATCTTTTTTAGTTGGTTAAAACTTGAAATATACCTACAAACCTACCTACATGTTATTACAGGCAAAAGCTAAATAAGAGACTTTTTTCATGCTGAATTCTTCACATTTATCAACTAGGTACATCTACCAGAACTTTATGATTTAAATCATAATTATGTTGACTGAGTTGTACTAAAGTACATAAGGGATACCTCACTAAAATATCTAAAAAAATGCGATGTTGTCGCTTAGACGTTATATTGGCAATTTTGGGATTTTTTTAAAACTTGATTGTTGATTTTTCTTAAAACTTAAGAAAGCATAAAATTAAACACCGATTTTCTCTATGCCAGTTAATTTTCGCACAATAAATTTTAAATGTTAATAGATAGATGTATGATTTGTAACTGCTAATATTTTTAAAATAAGTAAATAAAAGAATTCAGCACAATACATCTAATTTCCTTTAAAAATAAATATATTTGTTAAATTGACAAAATGATGTTCAGTTTTTTGTAGAAAAGTCAACATCGCATTTCTGAATTTTAGACATATGCCCTCACTATGCAAATCAAATTTTCTAAAAATTTTAAACTATGATTTTGTAATGTTTTTTTAGGAAGTCGTAGATTGGTTTTGTGCTTGGTTAAAAAAAAAACGTCTTGTTGGTTAAACATATTTTTAATATATTTTTACTATTACAGTTTACAACAAAGGAGTAAATAAATGTGTGTAATACTAACTAACAAGATAATAATACATATAGCCTAAAATAAATATTAACAGTTTTTTATACTTATTCTTAATTAAATTTTAATCGACATTGCCCATAATATCATTTTTTAAATCACTTTTACACCATGAGCTTAAACAAAGCAAACACTTATTTGATTCCTCGTTTCACGAATTTCGTAGTTTGGTATTTATGAGACCTGCTTGTGAAAAAAGGCGCTCTGCGGACACAGAAGTAGCCTGAATCGATAAAAAATCTTTTGCCATTCTGGCTAATGTTGGAAATTGCATCTCATGCTCCTTCCACCACTCTAATATATCGATATTTTTTGGAGCACCTTTAGATCCCAAATACTCATTTATTTCATTTTTTTGTTGTTTATCGGTATTTTTTTCAAATAAAAACGTATATTCGATTTAGTCATTACTAGCAGAACTACCTGAATCTCCCTCGACCTCAACTTCAGCCTCACCCGAACTCGTATACTTTTGAAACATAGCTTCAAAAGATCTTATTGCTTCCTCCTTCATTTCCCCTCCCCATGAGGTTAATGAAAAAGTTTCCACTTTATGCCTAGGGTAAGAATAGAGCAATAGATCCAATAGGTTTTTAAATAATGCTAATTAGTTTTTTTTTACAATTTACAAAAGATTCTAAGAGTAATGTTTCGATTTCTGTTTTATTTTCCTTATATTGATATTCATTAATTTGATTATCAATTTTGTCCAATAGCATATTTAATGATAATACTACTATGGGAAGAGTGGGATACTTTTCTCCGCACAAAATTGTCGAAAGATTATTAAAAGGTTTTAAAAAAGCTGCAACCTTTTCCAATAATTCCCAGTGGTCGCCAGTTAACTGATAACATTTAATTTTTTCTAGATTTAGGATTAAAATATTTAGAGCTGGTTTTAAATCTATGGCTATTTTTATCATTTTATAGGTGCTATTCCACCTGGTGCGAACATCAATTTGTGGTTTTATATAATTAATATTAGTGGTATGGCAACAACTTTGTAATTTTCTTTGGAGTTGCTCAGAATTTTTTATAATTTTAAATGTTTTTCTAATTTTTAAAACAGAATTTAAATTTATATTATCAAAATCAGAGTCAGAACTGTCATCATCGTCTGAAATAAAGTTGGTATTTGAAGCCTCAATATTTAAACATTTTAGCGCATCTTGAACACCCAAGTTTAAAATATGAGAAAAACAACGAAAATGTTGATTTTCTTTATCAAAATGTATGTTTTCTTTTCCCAGAAAATCGCTTAGGTTGCAAATAAAAGTAGTGTTGGAAGCAGCATTATCAAGTGTAATACCTTTAACTTTATGTTTTAAGTTATATTCTCTTAAAGTTTTCATAAAAATATTTGCCATATCAAGACCTGTATGTTTTCCATGAGAAGGTACATAGTCAAGAGCTAATGAATGCAATTTCCAAAGGTTGTCGATAAAGTGAATAGTAATTCCGTAATAAGACTTACAACAATTTGATGTCCAAGGATCAATTGTGAAGGAGACAGCATGTATATCTTCAAGAAGAGCTTTTAGATTTGTTTTAATTCTATAAAATTCGTCAATTACGCGCCTCCGAAATGCGTCTCTCTTAGGGTATACAAAATCTGGATTAATTGCCTTAAAAAACTTCTGGGTTTCTTCGTCGTCAAAAAAGTTAAATGGAAGCCTCTTGACTGCTAGCCAATGAACCATTTGGCATTCAACTGATATATTTTCCTGCTGGTTTTTCGCTGACTTCAAAGTTATCTGAAATTAAAAAAATATAGGATAAATAAAATATTCTTTAGAAATATTAATGCTATACAAAAGCGAGTCCAAAATAAAATGGAATTTTACTACAATCTAAAAAAAAGGGAAAATCCCTGAAAAGAAACTTCACCATTATATTTTTGTTTGATGGACCTTTAACAAAAATAATATCAAACTATTATGATAAAGGGAAAAGTATACATAATGAATAAATGGCAAAAGAATAAACTAGCCTTTATAAAATCTTTTAGTATTTTTTTATATTTTTATATTGTATTATTGCAAAATTTTTCCCCGCGCTTGATTTTATATTTAATAAATTTGTTCACACTGAGTGGAAAATCAGTAATGACTTTAACTTAATCGTTTAACCGTTTCTCAGTTTTTGCAGGAAATTATTTGCCCTATTTTAATAAAACATATTTGTTCTATGTGCAATATTTTGGAAGGTATTTGGCTTTTTTTTTGCTTTTTTTGGCAATTTTTTTGTGATGCGATCGGCTTACGTGAGAGCACATTCCTAAACAGCTCCTCGAAAGGTCCACAATTGTATTATTCACGTGACAGCCTCTTAAACTTTTAAACATTATAAAGTAATATTGATTTTAAATATGATTGAAACTGTGTAATGTCATTATTTAAGACCTTTACGGTTAAAAATAGACAACAAAAGTGAAATTTTTGATATTGACAGCAAATTTGATTTTTAGGTCTTATCTTTTTTTACTTACACATCTTCTTAATTTTGAAATAAAAAGAATCTTTGAAATATGAAAAATAATCGTACAAGTATTAACGTACTTACAAATTTAAAAATAGCCAAATATATAATTTTTAGTTATTATTTGCAAGTTTTAAATAGTTTAAAAAATGATGATTTGATAAAAAATTATATAGGGTGTTTCAAAGAAAATTCTCTAGGGAAAAACTGTAATTTTTAAGGGATTACGCTATATTGATTCACTTTAATTACAAATTTTGTGTTCGAAATGGTTAGCCTAATTCATTAAAATTTAATCAACTTTGAACAAGTCCAAAATAAACAAATACGGGTGTCTACAAGAACACTTTCGCGCTGCCATTTTTGGTTTTGATCGAAGGAATTTTAGTATAGGATGTAGGTTTAAAAAATAACATATTTGGACCCATTAGTAAAAGTTTGACAATTTCTGTTTTAATCGGAATTTTACATAACATTCTGATATTTTTATTTAAAATGTGTTTTTGAATTCGAAATGCCTGACTTGGCTTAAAACTATTTGATTTTACCTAAATAATGTCGAAAAAATAGGATTATGTTATTTTCATTAATAATTTAAGTTATACAAGTTAGAAAAAAATAATTTATATAAGGTGATAACCTAATAAAATTAAATGAACCCGCCCATTTGTTTACCTTTGTTAAAATTAATGTCAAATTTTGAATGATGATCAGCAAATTTATTAACAATTTCCGGTATTTACATAAGGCAAGTTGATCCATATAGAGGCCGGCGCTAAATTTGATGATGTTTATTAGGACATGTTAGTTGTTAAACAGACCGTCAAAATGTCATTTCGCAAACTTACAGCCCATTCCAAAATTATTTCAATCAAACCAGAAATAAACAAATGTCGGCGCGAAAGCTATGCGGTAGACACCTAGCATAATCTTTGGTTTTGAATAAAAGTTGAGATTTAAGAGTTTTTTAGTTTAAAAATCTGACAATATTTGCAAAATAATGAAATTCAGATAAATGACAAGAAAATAATACCAAATGGCCCATAAAAGGTTGGTAATTTTTAAAGCAGTTCGCCATATTCATTTTTATATCAACAATTTTGTGCAAAACTTTTCATTAATAAAGCTGTAGCAGAGGGCTTTCGGCTTTCGCCATTATCAGGGCTACCTTCTTACAAAAATATTTTTAATTGTAACTTGTAACTGCAAGCTTAGAAAATTTAATTTAATTAAATGATAGCATCAAAAGCAAAAAAACTTGCTATCTTTAACATTTTTTTCTCATAGTAAAATAAAATACTTATGGTAAAAAGAACCTTTTTACTGAAAAAAATAAAATACTTAATAAAAATGTAAAATTTTAGCCTTTGTAATATTTCCTGTTTTTTAATACACCCTGTATAGAACAAAATAATTGCGATTTGCAAATCATCCAAAAGTAATCTAAATCAAAGTGACTGTTTTTTTCTTAATTAGTTGCTCTTTGAAAAAAAAAGTAAAAGTATAACAATTACGATTATTTACATACCTGTTTTGATTCAACAAAACTTTTCAATGTTGCTTGGTTCTTCGGAATCTCACTGCCAAACAGAACCTGCCCATTCGTCGTCCACCAAATCCTTTTCAAGAGTATCAACGGTACTACCAGAACTAATTACATTTGGTTTTTTTACTTTACTCTTGGTACTACTTTCAGCTAAATTAGGTCTTTTCGACATTTTAAAAAATAGCAACACGCACGATACAACAGTCGATAATGAATACTGAACACTTAATGAGAAGTAGTACAAGCACAATTTAGGGAAATACCTAATAATCATAATCTGCCAAGGGATCTAGGCCTGCAAAAAGAATGCGGACAAAAAATAGGCATCGGAATTCAATGTTACCAAACTATTTTGGTTTTTCTAAATTGTAATATCTTATACAAGTAAAATTCTATGTAAAAAAAGCCCTTTTCGGCATAAGTTACAACGCGGCGCCCAACGAAATTGTAGTAGGTAGATAATTGTTTTATGATTGGCTATCGCGTACCATTCGCCTCCCTCTGAGCTTAGACTGATAGGTTCAAAGGGTAGGCAGTAGCGTAGAAAGTGCTTTTATGTTTTTATGAACTATTTGCATATAATACGACTGAATGATTATACATATTTTAGTTTCAAAATGTACTGCTACACACGGGGAACACTCTTTACAGTCAGGCTAGCGAGGCAATAACTAATGTTTATGGAGTTCATAAAAATCATGTTTTCTCAGTTTCGTCGATCTGTCTGTCTCTCTATTAGTTAGAGGCATAGTTAAAACTCTACTTATTTGATTGACTTCCAATTTTAGTCGCAAATTAAGAAATAAGAATTACCTTATCTGCCTTAAATACGAAATTGTAAAATATTGCCATTTAATAAATATGGACTTATTTTAATTAGTTGTTCATTCGCTAAATATTTTTAACATTTTTCAACATCTTAGTTGCTAAAACCTCATAGTACAAATTATTATATCTGTATAATTATTCTAAAATTCGGCATTTCAGTAAGAACATAATATGCTGTCAGACTATAATCCCGCCAAAAATGAATCAAATTGGTGAAGAAGGCCAAATAATATAGCTGACTGAAAAATGTACTCCTTTAATTTGGGCCAGAGTGTATCTTCACAGTTAAAACTATTCAAACTTATTGACTTTTGGATCAAAGCAAATAATGAATATTGAACGAGTCTTAAAAACGTATTGCGAACGCCTATGATTTCATCTTAAAGTGGACGCAAATGCGCATGCTTTTGCATATTGCAAGAAGAATTACGGCATGTAAAACTTATGTCATGCATTCTGCATGAAGTTTAAACTCAATTATTCTGTAGAATTAAAATCAATATTTTTTCTCAATTATTAATCAGCTTAAAACAGGATTTGATGGTGGATTGTATGTATTTTAAATAAGTTTTTGGTCCCCAGTTTTAAAACTTCCTACATACCTACAAAAAAAAGGTATACAAGGTCTGCTGCAACGCCAGGGTGGAGACCGTCGCATCGGTTAGAAGAACTGAACCATAAAATAAAATTTATAAACCATGTTGATGTTCAAGATTGGTGACTTCAGCAAGTACAATGTTAACATCTTTTTTTGTAAAATCTCTTTGCGAAATACGTATTTACTTTCTAAACGCAACCGAACAGAAAATGTTTGTTAATGAAGCCAAAAAATTATCGGTGGCGCGGGGGCGAGTCGGTAAAAGGGGTATTTTCAGCTCATGCGAAAGAGAGTGTTTGTATCTTAAGAGATATGAAAATCTACACCGAATAAAGAATTCTTAAAGGTACGTACCGGGTGTTTCAAACTCGATTCTTACCATTAAATTAAAATATGCCGTTTAAAAGCTTTTAAGATCCCTGTAGTAGTAGGGGACATCCGAAAAAAGCCGAAAATTGAAGATTTATATTTTATTTCTCTGGCGCTGTTTGATATCCAAAATTAAAAACACATTCTTATTGTCACTTTTTTCCAGCTATACAACGGTATTTTCAGATTTGCCATCCGACGTTTGATCTTTCGTCCATCATCATTACTATATTTTTTCTCAATATTAGATTATCACGTTTTATATAGCATCTTAATAAACAATAAGAGAAAACAAAATTGATGATGGTGACTAAAAGGTGAAACGGCGGGTGGCAAATTTGAGAGCATTGTTGTGTTGTAAAAACCACTGTTGCTTGGGAAGTCTAGCTGGCAAGAACCTGAGAATATCCTTTAGGAATTAATAATGAAACTACTGAAATCCGGAATAAGAACGAATATAAAACATTTTTATGAACAAGACTTCAAGACCAAGACCAAGATTTCAAGACCAAGACCAAGATTGAGCTAAGTCTTGTCTTGGTCTTGGTCAGCAAAAAGAAACCCATATATATATATATATATATATATATATATATATATATATATATATATATAAATATATATATATATATATATATATATATATATATATATATATATATATATATATATATATATATATATATATATATATATATATAAATAAATATATATATATATATATATATATATATTTATTTATTTATTTATTTATGTATATATATTTATTTATGTATATATATATATTATTTATATATATATATATATATATATATATATATATATAAATTAAATATTATACCGGGTGTATCATTTAAAATAACGAAGTTGCTTCTCAATGGTTAACTTTAGTATCGTCTTTTTTTTAATTAATGATTATACAAGTCTGAGCAAAGAACCCCAGACATTTGAGTGCCAGTATATGAATCATCTTATATTAAATGCACTGTTTATAATATCGCTTCGCTAGTCGCTACTACTATAGCAGCGTCGGTTCTATTTCTTATCTATTTTCTGTTGGCTATTCTCGATTACGTTGCTGTATTTATTTAACCGAACTGACATAATTAAGTCTCAAGTCATTATATTAGGAAAGTTAATTATGCTATCCTACGCTCATTTTCCATGTTTCACACTAAAAGTGTCTCTTTTCATTTAACTAGTCCCGAAAGGATGTTTACTCTTCCCTCGACTCGCCTTTGGAGTGGCAATTTCCTTCACAAACGACCCTTTAAGGTCTTTAAGACCAACAGCCTTTAATAATATTCCGATTAGACAGGCTAAAAATAAGGTCGTTGTGCAGAAAGTACGAATATTTTAAAATTATGTGTAACAGTTACATGTTTATCCAAAGAGTTGTGTGCGTGTCTTAATCAGCAACGGGAGGATTTTTCTGTTAGACATGAGTTAATAATAACATTAAAAACTGCGAAATGTCTTCTAAACAGATGGTATTTGATAAGGCTTTAACTGTAATTTCTTTAATATCACGTTGGTTTGTGTTTCGAAAACAGTAGAAGAATTCGTGCTCCCCCATTCGGGCCCCCCTATGAGTAATCGCGGATCTGAATAATTGATATAATACTCAGTAATAGCAAAATAGTAGATATTATTTTATAATATTTAAATGTGATGGGGCAAGAGTTTTTCAATTCCGTAATTAAAATTGCAGCAGTAATAATCTGTGTTTTTTCTGGACTTGTAACTGAAAATGTTAGTTCTGATGACATTAATGTTTATTTATTGTTTGTAGTTAGAAAAAAACATCTTACCATCTCTAATCACCTCAAATTTAATAAAACCTGATTTAAGAATTTTCTTAATTTAAAATTCCTCTTATATCTCAATTTTCTTGAAACTATATGTGACCGTGCGTGAATTTTCCATAGAACAAAGAAGACCGTCGCCCCGATTGGCGTCGCTGACGTCATCGGCGTCTCGTTGATATGCTACTTGGGGAATTCGCATGTCTGCTCACAACGTCGCCATAATATGTATGGGTATAGGGTGAATAAAGTAGTTGCGCATTCTAGGGAAAATCTCATTTGTCTTAAAATGCATTTTAAATATATTTAATTATTACAGGCTTAATAATAAAATCTAATTTTAGTAACGGGTTGATTTTAATCAGATTTTACCAGCTAATGTTTTAGTTTATGCATTTAGATATTGTATTTTACAGATCTTTGTGACTGCTCTAGAGTTAAGATATAGCACCAGAAGCGAACGATGGGCCAAAAACAAAATTGGTGTTTTAGCATGATTGTTATGTTTTAGACATTTTGGTTAAAAACAACAAGTGTTTGAAATATGTTTAACACTGTACAAAAACACATTTAAAACTTAAATGTTTCTTTCCAGTTAATTTAATATAATACTGATTGAAGACCATACTCTAATAAGAAGACATACAATGAATACATCAAGGTTAATCCACATAATTAACTATAATCAGAGCTTAAAACACGTGGTTTAAACTTGTTAAAAACAAGTTTCGAATATACGCTTTTTTCGAAAAATAATACTTTTAGTCATTTTATCCTTTTGTCAACGTCTATTCGCGAATATTATATATATATATATATATATATATATATATATATATATATATATATTTCTATATATATGTATATATATGTATATACATATAAATTTATATGTATATACATATAAATTTGAATTCTGTCTTGGGTATAGATTTGTATGCAAAATCGAAAACAATGCAGTTAACTTGACGTTTCACAAATAGCAGGCTTTCTCAAAAGTTGCTCATTCCTCTATTTTTTTAATGTAGGTATATAAAGATTTCCTCCCTTATCTACAAATAATTTTAAAAAAAATTAGCAATCAAATTATAAAAGATATTTCCATTTTCTTAAAACTAATTGAAAATGTTATGTAACATATATATATATATATATATATATATATATATATATATATATATATATATATATATATATAACGTGTCTTGAAAAGTTCTTAACAAATGGAAAACTTTTTTATTTTTCATTTTAGGAAAAATGTTACTCTTTATAAAAAGTTCTGTTTTTATATATTATTGGAATAATAAAACTTAAAAAATATTGTACATATGGTTCTTCTACTGAACCCTGCTATTGCCGCTTTTACCATGGCTAGCGTAATTTCTTGTACACACTGCCTGATGACTGTTTCCAGGTGATCACGTTTTGGAATGGCCTGTGAAGGTAAACCTTTTATTTTAACAGTCTCCAAAGAAAAAAGTCAGGAGACCTGGCGGGCCACGGGATTGCAGAATACCTTCCTATTCAGCAATTTGAAAAAGTCCTTTGTAAAAAATTGGAAACTATCTGTGTATTATGATATGATGCTCCGTCGTGTTGGTACTAACGTGAACGCCTGATATTTAATGACAATTCTTCAACAAATTCAAACAATTGGGTATTTAAAAAATTCAAGTAAGTTTGACTTGTCAAACGTTCGCGAAAGAAATATGACCATG
Source organism: Kuschelorhynchus macadamiae (assembly GCA_030620095.1). Taxonomy (NCBI): domain Eukaryota; kingdom Metazoa; phylum Arthropoda; class Insecta; order Coleoptera; family Curculionidae; genus Kuschelorhynchus; species Kuschelorhynchus macadamiae. The sequence continues at coordinate 1,300,561 of JAUTXW010000099.1, forward strand.
CTTATTTCGTTCCACCACCAGCGGCATTTCTGTGAGCATACGACTCCGTTTGACGTAAATGCCCCTCATCGGTAAATAATATTTTTCTGGCGAAGAAAGAATCATCTACATCTTCTCCTTGGAACCATGCACTGAACAGGAAACGAACTTCAAAATCTCTAGGTAAAAGTGTATGGATATATCTAGGTTTGTAATTGTAATTAATTTGCTCGTAAAATAGTACTAACTGTTGACTTTGTCACCTTACCCGGAAGTGATTCTGACATCTTCCCCACCGAGACTGTAGGATTTTCAACGACCGCTTGCAAAACTTGCATTTGATTTTCTTCGGTAGTAAACCAGGCTTGGTGTTTTCTTTTAAACGTGTTATCGACAGACCCAGTGGATTGGAAACTTGGTCGTGACATTTGCAACAGTAACATAGTTTATTTGTTTATCTGGATATCTATTATTTAAAATTTCAGGCGCTTCACGACATGTGTTATAATGATCTCCAATAATTAACACAATATCAGTTTTTTCCTGTTTTGTTAATTTAACTACCATGATGAAAATAACAGAAAAATTTTCAATGAAATAACCTTCAATTATCTAGTGTCTGCACAATTCAAGATTATGTTTCCGTAACAACAGCATGTTTAATTTTTTTGCAGCCTGCTCAGTTTTTTTAGTAATTAGCATAAGAGCTAAACATTAAATTTTCTGCCACTAGAAAATTACTTCCAAATTTCTTTATGAAATTTAGTATTTTATCACACCTCGGAGTACTCAGACTAATTCTCTTATGGTATTTTGCTCTAAAACTAAACTTATGGGTACTTTTCTCTTTAGGCAATTTAAGATTTTCTAAGTTTTTGGCAACCCTGTACAATATTTTTAGTTTTCGGAGGAAGCAGAACTTTTTATGAAGAGTAACATTTTTCATATAATGAAAAATAAAAAAGTTTCCATTTGTTAAGAACTTCTCAGGACCCGCTGTATATATATATATATATGATATTTAATTTTTGTACTGGAGATTGGAGAAAAATTTAATTCGTGTTTTGTGTTTTTTTCTTTATATCAATTGTGTAATCCGGTAGATGCATTTTTTTGTTTACTTGTGCACTTTTATTCTATTAATTTCTATTATCTATCTGAGATTTGGGTTGTCATACCAATATAAGGCAGTTTAAATAAGGAATTTCATATACAAGATTGAATTTTTTATTTTTAGGAATCTTACATTTCTCAAATAATTGACATATGTATGTCATTGCAATATATATTTTTTGTCCATTATCCAATGTTACTTTGTTGTAAATATTATAATATATAAGTCTTTTATTTGATATTTTTTTTAACAATTTTTGGGAAAATTATTAGTAGTCAAGGTCTCTGTAACTTTATTAAGGGCTTCATGACGGTATTATGATTATGGTACTGTCACCAATCACACCAACACTCCTTTTTTCGTTGTTTGATAATTTTTGTAAACTATTTAGTTTTTAAATTATTTTCGGTTTTTGTCTAATTATAGTAAGGTCAAGAAAGTGTATTTTGTTTTCTGTTTCAACTTCAAGAATGAGCTGAAATTTCGGGTGGAAATTATTGAATGCTAAAAGTAGCAACAAAAGTACAATTCCTGAAATTAAAAAAATCAATCTCGTATATGAAAGATCTTGTTTAAACTGCTCTATGGAATAAATTGGCATGAAAACCCAACTCTTGGAAAATAGAATAAAAAGGCACAATTATTCAAAAAAATGCATCCAGTGCATTACACAAACATAAAAAAAAAAACAAAATACACGAATTTAATTTTTTTGAAACCAAAATCGTAGATGAAGATATCCAGTACCAAAAATTAATTATCAAAGAAATGATACATATAAAAAAAAGAAAATAATGTTGCCAACGTAGTCAACGACAAATAAGACAAAAAAGTTAAGTCAAGTATACAACAATTTGATATTTTAAAATCTTCATAAAAAATATAGTAGTAGTTTTCACTCCGTCTAAGCCATTACTTTAAAATGTAGTAAGTATATCATCGTAAATGTCTGATTTTATTCTAAGGTTTAAATTTAAAAAATAAGGAAAAAAAACATATATTTTCAAATTCCTACCTGTCAATATTATTATACTAGCATTTTTCAAGGTATATAACTTTTCTCTGTTAATCTTCTGATTTTTTTTTTGCAAATAGCCTAATATTTTAAACTAGTTTTAAGAAATTGTAGATGTCTTTATATAATTTGCTTTTAAATAATTTGTAGGTAAGAAAGGAAAGCTTTATATACTTACATAAAACAAGGCATGAACCAACTTTTGAGAAAGCCTGCTTTGATAGGTAAAACATCAGTTCTTGAGATACATACTTTTTTAAAAAATATGGATTTTTATTAATATTTGGAAACCCCCTTAACGTATTTTATTGAAACTTGGTATGTAAAATAAGTGTTTCAAATGCTAATTTTTCCAAATAAAAAAAATTCGACTGAGCCACAGGCGTGTCCATAAAAGTAAAAAAATCTTAGCACGTTCTCTTATTAAACTTCCTCAAAGCAATATGCTAAAACACACAAAGTTGTCTTTTGTGTTAATTTAGAAAAAATGAAATGATCAAATTATCCTATTTAGAAAAACTAAAACATGCTTACGAATGTAAATAAAAACTTAACAAGGAATATAATATAGGGATATTTTGGTAAAATCAAAAAACAAACAAATCCTGCGTTCATAACTATTTTATTTTCTATCCACTTGCTGAAAGCAACTAGCTTAGGAAAATTACTAGGCAAAAGAGCTGAAACACGTGGTATGAATAATAGCTAAAAATTACTGCTCTCTTAATGTTTGTCATACCAGCACACGGGTAATTTTTAGTAGATGTGCCATTTTTCGAGTACTTATATTAGGTATTTTTATATTTCATTAAATACGGTCCCGTACATCTAAACAGTTCTTACTTTTAGGTCTTTCTATGAGATCAGTTGTCCTTTTAAACCTCCCCGTATCACATAATCGCGCGTGGAGATTAATAAAGGTTTGTGTGTTCGGCAGTGGATGTTGAGAAAATTTTACTACAAAGTGCATATCTGCTATTTCATTGTTTGTATATTCAACCACTTAAAAAACAGAAAACGAAATAACTAATAATGCATTAAAAAGACTATTGATTTGTTTTTAATTTTAATTGTTATTTTCAGGAATCATTTTTATAAGGTATGTATCTGCAGAGTTAGAGATTTGTCTGATTTTCTAAAAACTGTTCATTCTACCCAAAAAACACAAAAGAGAATTTTGAGGTAATTCTAGTTGGTCATTACCAAAAAGCTATCAGATTTTCAAGTAAACAGTGGCGTATTATATATAATTATATATATATATATATATATATATATATATATATATATATATTGTTTTCTGGTTCTTTCGAAAAAAAAATCTTCGAAAATTAAACAAACTAATTTTTTTTATACAGATTTATAACATTTTATTTAACTCTTATAAGTATTAATTCAGTTTTATTTTTGTTTCAGGTTTGTGACTACGTATTTAAATACAATATTCATTCAGGTAAAGTAATCCCATTCAACTATTTAGTGTACCACATGTAAACATTAATTACATTAATACTTAATTAATATTAAAATTACATTTTAATAATTCATGTTTAAATAGTCAACGAAACATATATGAAAATAAAATAAAAATTTCGACCTAAAATTAATAAAAAAAAATTCTCAATAATGAAACCGATTTCAAAAACGCACTAAAAATTAAAAAAATTACATTTTATTGGACCTTTAAAATTTGACTTATGAAGTCGTTGTCAAACTACTATTTGATTACTACGTATTAAGAAAAGTCTTTTGATATTTGTTGCATTCTTTTGGAATTCTTACAATATAGTCTAATACCTTAAGAAATATCTATTACTGATTATTAGTTTGACGCTGACTTCAAAAGTAAAATTTTCAAGGTCGTTTAAAATGTTAAATTTTTTTACGTTTCAGTGCATAATTGAAGTCGGTTAACGAATTTGCGTATATTTAGAACTAGTTCTTAACTATACCAAAGGCGCTTAAAATGTTTACATTTTTATTATAGGATTTTTGAATTGATTAGTTTCTTCATCCATATATTGCTTCTTATAATATATTATGTTTACCAACAAAATTGCATTACTTGCAAGTGAGACTGACTCCGTCGAGATTCGACAGCAGCTATATTTGTAAATTTACATCTGAAGACTATAGAATAAAAAGTGGCTCCCTATATCCTACAAATTAACGGTGTTAATATTTACAAATTACTTCTTGTGAGCTTTGTGAATATTTTAGTAGCATATTAGGGTATATTTCAACTTTTAAAGTTTTAAATAGATAGACACCAAATCAACTCTATCACTAACAATCACAATCAGCTAACTCATCACGATGGAACTAAAATTGCAAAACTAATAAAATAGAAACAATAATCCTACCTAGAAAAATCCTAATAGTCCCTTCTAAATTGGATAATTCTGCATCGCGTCAATGTTTCCGAGCAACCGCGATGCGACTCCTTAAAAGCAAAATTAATAGAAACGATTGTGCTAAAACACAAATAACTAGTAAATAAAAGAATGCCGTTGAATGCAATATGAAATAATTAAATCTTTACTTTTTAAAAAGAGATAAGTGGGAGCAGCTGGCAATTTATGTTTTAGATATTTATATTTAGATAGAAGAGCACTTTTCCTTACAAGTAGTTAAAGCAGTTTGTCAAATATTCACTTTTTTCCTTACATTTTCTATTACTGCATAAACCCCTTATAACTCAGGCATATGATTATGGTACTAAAACCACCCTGAACTGAAGCTTAGCAACATGGTGAAGACCCCATTCAAATTCGTTCAGAAGTTGCAGAAAAAATTACAGGCATACACATACACACTTAGAGGTTGGAAAAAGAACCTCATTTTTTGAAGTCGGTTAATCAAAAATGTGATTTTTTTGGAAGACATGCTGTTTACTTCTATTTTAAAACATTTGTAAACATTTTTAGCAATCTTGACAAATTTTGTTATATATAATAATTTCATTATGTGCAAGGGCGTTTTAAAAAGTTCGCTCGTGAAATGAAAGGGAAAATGTGAAAAATGTGTTTTATTTTTACACATAATCTCCTTTAGATTGAATGCATTTCATTGAAAAATGTTCCAAATCCATTATGCCATTACGAAAGTGCCTTTCTTCAAGTCTTTTGCTATCGAGAAAAATGTTCAGCTGTGGGAATAGATGAAAATCAGATGGATCCAAATCAGGCGAATAAAATGCATGTTGCAAGAAATTTGATGGTGAATAACTCCAATGTCTCCGTTGTTTTGAATGCTGCTAGGTCTCAGGGGTATAATAGTGAACCCACGTTTCATCTGTCGTAAAAGTCATCGTGCGAAATTCGTTTTATTTAAGTTATAATGGTCTGGGCTCTCTTGACAAATTTTCATTTTGATCCATTGTTAATATGCACGGCACCCATCTTTCCGAAAGCTGTTTCATCCCTAATTCCAGTTAATAATCAACGATCCTGCAGTTTTTGGTTGTTGCGAGGGTCCTCTTCTAAGCTCTCACGACCATATTTAAATCCCGTCACCAAGTCATGCATAGTCGTAAATGATGGAGCAGTATCTCCTAAGGTATCTTGCATATCTTCAACTTTCTGTTGCCCTCCAACTTTTTTTCACAAATATTTGACACTCACAAAACTAGCTGTATTCAAAGCGGTGACAAATTGATGCTAATTGACAGAACTATATGAAATTTGTTATTTGTGAACAAGATAGTCAGTGCCAACTATTGTATATATTTTATTCGAACTGATGCTGCCGTCTGTGTTTCATTTTGCGAATTTTTAAAAACAACTTATTCTGGTATAATCCCTGTTTTACCAAAAGCACTTGTTGCTAATTAAATATGTAATTGCCATACTATATTATAAGCAGAGTAGGGATTTTCCCGAAGCCTCTAAGAATTTTCGTTTGCCAGATATAACCGAAAAGTTGGTTTTTGGCGTATAATTGCCTAACCAACCGCTGTACCCTCAATCTTTAAACATAATCATATCGCCCCCTCTACATTTTTAGTAGTATGACTTTTTTCGTTAGCAGGTACGGTTTTCGAGTTATGGACGATTTTCGAATGTACCCCGCGAATATTTCGTGAGTGCCCCCTCGCAAATAAATTAATAATGGCTGAAATAAATTCTGCTTATCTTATAAGAACACAAGATTGCTCAGGCTTCGAACAGACAATCCGTCAGATACAAATAAATTAACCAAATCAAATTCTCGCGTTGTCGTCGACGTTTAATTAGCACAAAATTTGTCTCGGTGTTGCCAGAAGCGTGTTTTAGATCTGCTTATTTAGAATTAGAATACGAAAGTTATGCTTTCATGGGAATAAGATCGACGGATTTTTCGGGTAATAGCGTAAAACCGATGTATAAACAAATTCAATAGCCGATCAGATGCAGTGCGTCGCGGATTAGCAACTTTAACCCTGAGCTACGCGCAAATCTCTTGATGGATTCCAACTGTACTGAATAAAATAAAAAGCTGGGATCCATTTAGGGGGTATTCTATTTTCCATTGGATAGATCCTCTGCCTGGAGTATAATTTGTCTTTGATACAACTTAAACCACAAAAATGTGAGGAATTGATAGGACAGGTATTAAGATAAAAAAAGGATTAAAATAATTACTTAATGAGAGTTTTTCCGTATTTTGTATTTTGGTAAGGCATTTTTTACTTTTTAGTTTGATCGGACTCTAATTATAACGATCGTGCATATTTACAGTTTCAGTAAATATTTAGAGAAGTAGTGGATGATCGCCTGAAAACGGTTTGTAGAGCAAAAAAAAGTAGTTTTAATATAATGAACGTGACGATATGTGGGGTTATTTAGAATCAAAGGTATATTGGGTAACAATGACAGAATCTACAAAATCTCTCTATTATTATATAAGTCGTATTTTAGCCTCTGTCATTCGTCTATCCAAACATAAAGAAGAATCTATTTTCTTTATAAAAACATAAGTAACCAACATACACGACAAAATTCTAGTCCAAATACATGGAAGAAGTTAAATTATTTGGATAAAATGTATTTCGTTAGCTGTAAAATTCTTTATCGTTATAGTAACAAGGATCGTATAACGCGTTCCTTTTAAATAGTGGTGCCTGGGGACGAACGAAAATCGTAAAATTTATACGACTTTTAATGTGCATTTAATTAGCTTAAGAAATATTGTACAGAAATCTTAATACAAAACTTTAAGGCCATAAAATATGGGACCACCCATAAGTGTAAGGCTGTATATAATTTTCCTTCCATTTTAGTCATAAATTATTTGATGTACCTAATCATAAAGTTTAAAGGGTCTCGTTAAACTGCTGTTCAAATAAAAACCGGTCTATTTTCGTTAAGTGAATAATTAAAAGAAATGTTGATTTTTGTATAGATGTCTTCCCAATTCTGTTAGTATCTGCTTCCATTTATTTACCCTTACGTATTTGATATTGAAATGAAGATTTAAAAAAAATATCTAACAGAGTTTCGAAGCAATGCAATTCCAGATAATTATAATATAGATATGTATTATTATAAATAAGTGAAAATAACCATTTACCAGATAGAAAGCAATGTAATATTCGGTTTATCTGAACATTCAGGTTTTACCAAAAAATTAAATAAATTATACTTGGAAAGTAAAAAATTGCTATTTTAAATAATATTAATGTATAATAATGTTTCGTTGAATGGTTATCTTCTTAGTGATTGTAAATATACCATGTTTAATAACTTTATCTTAGACAGGTATGTTTATTCCATTAGAAATAACAAATGCGATGACTATTTTTCTAGTTTTCAATTGTCTATTGTTATTTTTGGTGATTCAGATCAAATTTTAGAACTTTTGTATTTAACATTTTTTTTCTTCTACTTTTCAATTGTCTATTGTTATTATTCAGATAAAATTTTAGAACTTTTGTATTTAACATTTTTTTTCTTTCGTGTAAAAATAATGTATTGTAGGTTCCGTTCAAAATATAAAGAGAACCATTTACAGGGTTAAGTGTATCTAAAGTAAATTGAGACAGCGGAAAATTTGGTGTATGCTTAATTTACTACACCACGTATATCAAATAAATTTATTTTTATTCAGTTAATCGGTTTACAAAAGTAAGTTTAAATTTCTATCACGCCGCCCATGCTTCACAAAGAAATCGCCGACTGTTGACGGATATTTGGTTTTTATGTATCAATTGACTTTAGATACACTATACACAGGCTCTTAAACAGGCATTTTTACTTCTCTGCAAAGAAGGAAGTATTGTAATCGTTAAAAAAATACCCTGCGATTTTTTTTCAAATCTTTACGTTTCAGGATCCATAGAAGTCAAAAAACATGTTTTCTCAATTCCGTCTGTCTGTCTGTTCGCGATATAGCTAAGAAACGACTTACGAAATTGACATCAAATTTTGGTAAAAAGGTTAAGGGTCATATAGGAATGACTTGATAATTTTTTGGGTAAAAATCCAACATGGAACAAAATGGCGACTTAGTGAAATGTTTACAAAATTATTGCTAAAAAAGTAGGTATCCAATTTATCTGAAATTATGCACAAAAAGTACTACGTATAAGAATCAACTGGTACAATTTTGGTACTAATCGAAGATGGCGAAGCAAAAATACCATTTAGTAAAATATTTAAAATATCAGCCTTGTTCAGGAATTAAACGTGATATAGAGATGAACTGGTAAAATATGCTACGAATTCAAGATGACGGGACAAAATGGCGGCCAAATAAAATGTTTGTAATTGTGAAAATCAAAAATCATCATCCAAATATTTGGCGGATCTTCACGTTTTAGGTACCAGAAAATAGGTTTTCTCAATTACGTCGGTCTGTCCGTCAAGTCGTGGCATAACTAAAAGACTACTTACCCGGTTGTCTTCTAATTAAGGGCTATTTGGGATGACATGATAGCATTTTGGTAAAAATTCAATAGAATAGTAGAATGTTAAAAAATAATGACTAAAAAACTCTTATCCTATTTATATTAAATTTTGCACAAAAATCAAGTGTGACAAGAATGAAATTTTGATACGAATCCAAGATGAAGAAACAAAATGGTGGCCTAATAAAAAAAACACAGGCTTGGAAAGACTATCTATTCGATTAATTTCAAATTTTGTACAAGAATTAAGTGCAATATAGAGATGAACCGATGAAATTTTGGTACGAATTCAAGATGGCAGAACAAAATAACGGCCAAATAAAATGTTGATAAATAGCGTGGAAAAAACTTTTTAGTTTTCAGGCTTTAAATTTAACACAAAAATTAGGTTTCATATGGGGATAAACTGGTCAAATTTTTTGTCCAATTTCAACATGGTGGATTAAAATGGCATCGTAATAAAATGTTTGAAAAAATTATATAAAAAAATCAGTACATTTACCCTTATCGACAACATCCCTAGTACAGGGATCTACAAGACAGAGATAATACATTTTATGAATCGCTATTATATTATACATACATATATATATATATATATATATATATATATATATATATATATATATATATATATATATATATATATATATATATATATATATATATATATATATATATATATATATATATATATGTATATATATATGTGTATATATATATGTGTATATATATATGTGTATATATATATATGTGTATATATATGTGTATATATATATATATATATATATATATATATTTATATATGTGTATATATATATATATATATATATATATATATATATATATATATATATATATATATATATATATATATATATATATATAAAACTTTATTATCTGTACGTAGTAGAATTCGGTACAAGGGATGTTCTGGGTAAAGGCAAAAACTATATTAGTACATTTTCATCTTAATTTTGAAGGATGTTTTTGATCAGCTAACTAGGAAATGTATCATTAAACTTCGAGGGCTGGCATATTTGAAAAGATGCTTACATCACAAAATTAGAAAAAAAAGAAATAAAACGAACATTGTTAAATATTTTTCGAAAATTGAATTTAAAAAAATAATTAATAAAGTTGGCTGAAATATTCCTATTTGTTTTGATCTATACGAAATATATGGCGTTGTATAAAGATGTTCCTGTTCCTTTCAACATAATTCATTCAGATTCACGAGAGATAAATCAGTTTGTAGCCGTTCTGGCAACATCGCTGGAATATATTATTTTTACGGGTGAACAGCCTCTAGGATTGCAGCACAGCATCGCTGAGCGGCTAAACGCCATTTGGCCCGTAGTAATAGCGAAAATTGTATATAAAAAATAGAATAAGAGAGCTAAATATAATTCAATTCAAAAAATAAATTATCCTGCCTTAAGATAAAAACGAATTTCCTCATGTGTAAATAAGAACTTTTGGTCTAAAAGTCTAGTTTTTTATTGAGATTTATGGCTGAAAGCATTCTACTTTTTGCAACACATTTTTTTACACACTAGTCGAGAGTATATAGATGGACTGGACAATGACGTACCCAGAATTTTTTTTGGAGGGACGAGCAAATGTAGAATGGAAATAGGAAAAGGGACAAATTGTCAAAAATAGCAAGTATATATTTGTTTTGCTAAATAGGATTCAACCATTTTTAATAATTATAAAATTACAAATATTTTTTCTCGTTTCACTAAAAATATCAATAATATGCTATGAAGTTTCGGAACTTTCCAAATAAGTAGAAGTAAATTTCTGCACCTTAGCGTTTGACGATCATCTGTGGCTGATTTCCTGTAGGTTGTAGATATAATCCATATTATGGGGATTTATTTATTTATTTGTGTTAATTGTGTTTTGGCAAATCTAGTACTTCCCCGCATTTGTACAAGGGCACCCTACAAACTTCTCCAGGGGGTGGAAAAGATATTTAGAAATAGGAGCGTGGTGCGCCTTTATTATGTGAACTTTGGCGATTAGAGCACGTTTTCCAAAATACAGGGGAAGGTTTCAGCCTCCCCTTGCCCTTATGTAAGGGCGCCTATGTATATGTAAGTCAATGTTTTTTTTTAATTTAATGTATTTATGCAAAAATATAAAATAAATTTGAGAGATTTTGCCGATTTCGGGAAATATTAATCGTTTCTGAAATAAAAAAAATATGTTTCTCTTAAAAGCCTTCACAAAAGAATAATTTTTAACATTTTATAAGGGAGCTGTTTCATTCCCCTAACCCCTTTTTTATTTATAAAAAGATATTTAAGTTAGACGCTTTTAAAGCAGTTTTTGTTCATTGTCAGGGGGTTATACTATATAGTGGAAAAAGAAAGAAGAGAAGAAGAAAAAATAAAAGAAAAATCACGTGTTTTGCCTTTTCTTCGAAATATTCTATAATTTTTTTTATGTATAATCCAAAAAAAAACAAGTATATACGCCATTCATATTTATATGATTTTTTAAAACTTTTATACCTCTTGAAAATTTATAAGATCTACGCCCATGACACATAAAATTTAATCCATGCTAGACATTGACCTAGAGCCTAGACTTTATTTGGTGTAAATTTGAAACGAATCAGTTTAAGCGTTCTCAAGTTAACATGCGCTCAGTTTTTGTTTAGACACACACAGACACATGCGTATAGCCATAGTTGTTTCTAGAAATAAAGTCCTCTAGAGACTTTAAAACATCGAAAAAATCCACCTTTGGTAAAAGTTTGTGGTTGCATTACTGATCGGGCTCAGACTATTTATACGTTTTTATGATGCTATCTGAGAAAGCTTATTTACAACTTGGTTAGTTAAAGAACAGGTATGATCCTATACAACATTTGTCAAACGTCTATATCAATTGAACACTTCTTCATTTCCGGTTTATTTTATTGGGATTTGATATGAGGTGTGTCAACAGGTAATAAGATTAAAAATCTTTGGTATAATAAAATTATATACTCAATGTAATAATGCCAAATCAATTTTTTATATTAAACCTGCTATTTTAGTTGTTCATACTCAGTAGCGGATTTAAGGGGGAAGCTAAGGGGCTTTACGTCCCCCCACCAAAATGAAAACTACCTTGATATTTTTAATCGTGTTATGCTGTAAATAACTACAAAGAAAGATTTTGTTTGCTAGTTTAGTACCCTGGTGTGGTGTTATTAACCAAATGATTTTTTAAATGTTTTCGCAACATATATTATTTCTTATTATTAACATTAGACTACTTGTACCCAATAGGCTTTATTTCAAAAACTGATATTTTGTGATAGCAGTTTTTTTTGTAGACACAACCACTCACTGGATAACATTAATATATAAATAAAAACCTAAAGTGGTATTACTTTTTGTAGTAAAATTCGAAATGTATGGAGTATTTTCTTAAAGTAAATAACATAAAAATTCCTCTAAAATTAAACTCTATACAAAAATAGTAAAGTTGCGTCTAAGTAAAAGCTCATACCTGTAATTTTAAAATCCATTAGAAAAGAATCTCGGTAACGGGCTATAACTAGATAAAAATCGGTCGGCAAACAATGCTTGTGTCTACAACTCTAGCGAATACGTCTCTCTAAAGCAGTTACTTTCACCGGCCTGTATGTCGGGTTGATGCTTATTACGAATACACTGAACACCTTTTGACGACTAATAATAGTTGTATCCCATGTACTGAAGGGCCTAATAAGGCATAGGTAAATTCATTCCCAATGATAGGTAAATTGTCTCAGAATCGTATTAGGCAGATCATCTTTTGAGTCGGGCGGCAATTTTTAACTGTGTCATGCCTTTTCATCAGTGTAGATCTTGTTATTGTAGAAGTTAAATCAAAATAATGATATAATAAAAATACGGATAATTTGTAGGTTATGTTAGGTTTTCTGTATAAAAAACGCACAGTAGCGCGCCAATTTTATGAGGATTGAATAAAATTCCATATTAAAACAAGCATTTTTTTTTAACAAAATCTATACTGTTAGGTGAATCTGACCCGTTAGCGTTGGGTTAGTCCAGGTTCGTCAATAAACCCATTAATGATATAAACCATAATTAAAGGCTTAGTTTGACTCGTCGAAATTCAGATTTGAAATACTCGCGCACTCCATTGGTTACTATTGTTAAATGTTCTCCAAATCGTCTGTATATAACTTTATTTGCTTCTTTCTGGGGTTCCGAAGTCAATTTTGCTATGACCGTTTACGAACCCTAAACATAAAGTGACCGTTGGGAGGCAGCTCGGTTGTGCCATTTTTGAAACGTTCCACGCAAATTTGAGAGAACTTTGGGAACTATTTTTCTTGTTAATGAATCAATATATTACGATGTTTTTATTATTATATTGCACAACAATTCCGGGACTAAGAAATTCATCCTGTTAATAAATATACAGAGTAAAACATGAAGTGATGTTTTTTCTCCAAAGTTTGACAAGTTACAAGGGAGTTCCCAGAAAGTAAGTGAAGATTAGATAGATAATACCTGCTTTTGTAGGCTGAGGCCTTTTTGCTTTTTTGGTTCAATGTTGTATTTTATGCTATTTGGAAGTTACCGGATCTGAATAAAATTTTCGCGTTTTCTTTTAAAAATTCCGAGATTTTACATTACAATTATATTTCACTGTCGGATAAACTATAAAGTAAACGTATATTGGATTTGTGTTAAATATTTTATTTTGTGACAATTCAAATCCAAGATTTTCAATAAATTCATCTTCATTTTATTTTGTGACAATTCAAATCCAGGATTTTCAATAAATTCATCTTCATCAGCCATGACCGCGACGGGGCATACTTGCCGTGTAGTTGTCAATTGTCTCTGTTCAATCTGTGACCTTTCTTACTTAATGGCTTTAGCGAATTCGTCAGTTTTCAGTTTTTAGATTGCTGATGCGTTTTTTGTAAACGTTGTCCAAGCATGGCCCAACAGTGTTTTATTGTGTTGATATTGCAGGTCATAACATTCCCGTGATTTGATTATCTTCAAAAGAACCATTTACCAAATTATGTGCTTGATGTAGTCTCGCATTATCGTTCATAAATATAAAACTGTATATCAAATGTGCCATAATATGTAGAGTATTAATTTTATTCGAAAAAGGTGGACGAACAATATATACATTTTTATTTCTTTATCAGCTCAGGTGTAAATCAATAGTAATGCACAATATCGTGACTTGATAAAAAAACATTTTTTTTGTTCGATTTTTGATAGACACAAAATACAACAATGATCAAACAGCAGTTTATAAAAGGACACTTCCGCCTACAAAAGCAGGTGTGTCGAATATTCACTTACTTTGTAGGAAGTTCCATGTAACAACTTTGTTAGCCTGGAAAACATCTCAGAAATTGCATACATTTTCTGTGGAATGTTTCAAAGGGCGTTCAGTATATTTGTTCCTGGATAACCTTGAATTCCAACATGTTTAAATACTTTTTTGTGTACTAGTAATAACTCGAATATTAGTTTTTGTTCTCGATACATACAAGATTTTCCTTGTGTTCTCTGCGGAAATAAAATTGAATTCACTCACGTAATAAAATGAATTTTTCAGCGGGCTATAATTTTGCAAACATTACCTACGTGACTAGACTTAAGCTGTTCCTTATTTTACACACTAATTTTCAGGAATGAATGGGGGAAGTGTGTTAAACATGCATACATTTTCTAATTTCGGTGTCAACGATTTAACTATCTATTAGACTGTAAATAGTTATAGTTACTAAGAAATGCCACTTGCTCTTCCGTTTCACCACATTGTTTTAACTAATATGTGTGCTGAAAAAAGAAAATACTTCAAATGATTGTTGATTTAAAGTCTAGAAGTTCCGAAATAAAAAAAAACATCTTTTGAAATCGAGGTAAAGCCTCATTAACTTATAAAATAAAATAAATGGGTGCACAGAAATATATTTTTTTTAATTTCCACATTTAAAAATCAAATATAGTTACATTATTAACATATAACACCCACTCCATCAGACACTCATTCGAACGGAATAAAAAGTATGGTTTATGTTTCTTTCGCAATATTCACTCGCAAAGATTTCCATTATCTATTATGAATCGTTTTCATGTTTACTCGACGAACCAATAAATCAGTTATTTATGTGAGTTTTTGTATATTACGAATCAAAACCAGGTACAAAGGTACAACTAATTGAGTTTACAGGATTCTACAAAATGTGTGAAAAAATTAATAATCCATTTTAATAAATGTCGGAAAGTTGCATAGGCAGTGAAAATATGTATTTTATTCTCTAAACTTTTATTAGCGCCACTTTTTTGATTATATGTTTATCAAACCTAGTAAAATCGAATTTTTTACCCTATTTTCGCATAAAGTGTTCTCGTAACTATGCAATTTGACAATTCCAAATATAAAACATTCAAAAGTGCGCCTCCAATATGGTGTATAAGAATTGATATTTTTAGTCCTGTTTCACTGGAAATCAGTATTTGGGAGTGTTAATTATGATTTTTTTAGTCAGCCTTTAAATTTTCAAAATAGCGGTTCCAACATGGGAGACGAAATTTTGTGCAGATTCAACTGAGAATTTATCTCATGTATAATATGAAGCCTGATGTTTTCTCCGAATTGATAAGCGCAAATCGCTCAGTAGGTGAAATATAAAATTGAAAATTAACCTACGTTGACGTCATTGTACGTTTTATAACAAATAAATGAAATAATGTTCATTATTTTTATTCGGCAGATTCTCCACTGAGTACTATTGGCCCAGATAATCCAGATAAACCTACACCAGATGCGAAAGTGCCTATCTAACGCATACATAGCGAATTTATGTGAAACTTCGCCTCCTGCGGATGTCCAGCTATCTGAGACATAATAAGAGGTCCAGTTGATATTTTAAATCCGCACGGAAAAGTGCTTGCTCGAGCGGCGATACCCATAGTGCCAGAGCTTATGTTATTATTTAATTTTTCAAACATTTATTTTTTATTTAGTTTTATTTTTGTGGTTGTAAAAATGCCTGGTTATAAGTACCTTTATTTATATTTTTCAAATAGAAGTGGGAGCAATAAATCACTGTTCAAATTACCTTAAGATCCCGTAAGGTATGTTTAATACACTATTACACCTGTAATAGTTGTATTGAAACACACTTATTAAACAAAACAAATTCTCCCCAATGTATTTACTATTCTTTACTTTATGCAAACTTAAATAACAATTGGCTTATGGAGGTTACAAATAGACCTTTTTGTATTGCAGAAATAAACTTAATAATTATAACAAACATAAGGTATATATACATTCAGCACATATCTTAAGAAAATGAAAAGTACTATTGAATACATTGTTTGCTACACAAATCAAAGGGCAATCAAGAGTGTCCCCATAGATCTTAATTTCAATAAATAAAATAACTCTGTGGCCTTGTATTTACTTTTTAATAAGAGAACTAAGTAACAAAAAAAAAACCCTTTTTTATATATAAACAAAAAGAACTTAGTGATAGCCGAGAAATTATATCTAAGCTGGAGGTTAGAACATAACCTATAAAAAATAATATGGCAAAATGCAAGAAAATATGTACAGGGAAAATATATCACATTTTAGTGAATATAAAATTGGGTTATCTTACCTTATTTGATGGTAAAGGGTTTCTTATTAGTCACTTCCGTAAAGTTTGTCCCATCAAAAAGATATGGTAGGTGGTCAAGTGCAGTTAAATCCTCACAAGAGAGTGATAAAAGGTTCCTCAACTAAAAATATTAATGTACAACGTAATTAAACACACATAGGAGCGTTTTTAACTAAGTTGCCGACGTAAATCCCAAAAGATGGCCTGGATTAAAACAGGATCAATTCGCCGACAAACTTTCACACTTAACCTTCCAGAGAGACAAGAAGCTTAACCTGCCTCACCACCAGGTCAAGGCAGCAATAGGGGGATGACAATCCGTCAGTGGTGCCACTTTACTAAAATCAAACTGACCAAATCTGGAGAATAGCTCAGCCAATCCCTGAGCTGGATCACAGGAAAGAAAAAATATTATATAAAGGAGAAGAAAGTAAAATTACTAATTGAACAAAACTAAGGCGCCATCTACACGAAGAATAGTGAATTGCCTCAATATGAAGCGGAAGATTTCGCTAAACAGAGACCGCGAGCACCTTACTACATCGATAGGAGACTTACAGTACCGGATTTACGGATTTTTATGCATTAAAATTTAGTGACGAAATTAAAATGTTACAATTGGTTTTACTTAAAAAAATCATAAAATGATGGCATTTTACAATGTAATTCCTTAATAAAAGACAGGATATTCTTAATCAACTAATTACATAATTAATGTTCAGATATCTTTTATAATTTTGTGTATAAATAAATATATTTGTGAAAGTTAAAAATGTGTTTTTTTTCCAAATTTAAACACCATCTTCTAAATAGTGCAGGAAAATGAGCATTTGGCATTTTTTAAAAACACCATTATAATTGGTTTTTCATTTTAATGAAATAAGATTAAATCAAATTTATATCGCAGTAAAAGCAAAAATAAGGACCTTACAAAACCGGTAATTCACATATTATAATACTCGCATCGAGGCCAAAGAAAATTGACGCGCTACTTGTCTAACTTTCGCATCTGGTGTAGGTTTATCTGGGCTATTGATACATAAAAATTAACCAGAAAATTGTGAAAAAAATCTTGTTGCCTATAAAAAACCACATTCGTTTATTTTCGTCATTGTGTCAAAAAATATTTTTAACTTTGAAACAACAAAATAAATAAATTCGAGCAGTTTTTAGGCAGAAGATTTTTTCAGAATTAGTAGATATTTTTAGAATCAGTAGCTTAACAGAAAATTGTTATCTGGGGGTATTTAAGAGTGCAAGTTATGATTCAAATTTAAGAAAATCTCCAAAAATTTACAAAATCATTTTTATTTTTAGTTTGCTGTATTAATATAATCAGTAGTAAAATTGCAACAAAAAATTTGACAAAATATAACTTTTTTGAAAATTTTACTTTTTTACATCTCAACCTGTCAGTCAGAGGAGCCTATAGCTTGCAATTTTAGGTTAGTGAATTTCATAGGGTAATAAACATTTATTAGAGTACATTGCAACGTCCTGTAGAATAGGCGCTAATTTAAATTTGAATTTCTTGGTTTCAAGTTTTTGTAGTATGGAAGGAACACTCTAAAATAGGAATAAAACTTTGTTTGACTATATGGGGTGTTTTAAAAGGTATGGTCAACTTAATAAAAAAATCGCTATTATTTAATGACCATATGGGGTTTGAATTAATTCAGGTAATTTAAAAACATGGAAAAGTTCATATAAGCACAGGTCGGTCTTTTTCAAGATCCAGATTGCTAAAATGTTAAAACAGCTTTTTCATTTTTCAATATACCTCGTAAATTTCTAGAGATTATTAAAAGTGATTTTAAGCATACTATGATTAGTGTCAATAAAGCGACTAAATATGTCTTAATATACAGGATTTTATTTTTTTTCGGATTGCAATTTCCTTTAACCGGTCGAACTTTATACTATAACGTCACTGGCCAGTTCTACAAGAAAAAACAGATTTCTCCTTATGTTCTGTAACTGTTTGGTTTCCTAGACTGTTTCGATATTTTTATTTTTATTGCATACGTAATTTGGTCATTCACATTACAGTGTTATATTTTTTTCCCACATGCATTTGATCAAATTGTCTATGTATGAATGGACAGTTTGGCAAATAAGTTCTAAACAGTGCAAAATATCAGACTAAATAAGTTTTCGCTTTATTGACATTAATCGTACTATAACGACTACCAACTTTCTTCAAAAAGGTGTGTCAAAAAAACTAAAAAAATGTATGTAACATTTTAACCTTCTGTATCTCGAAAACCAAGCGTTTAGGGACTTGTGTCTATATAAATATTTTTCGTATTTTAATGGCATAAATTACCTCCCAGAGAGGACATGAATTAATTTACACCATATATAGCCCTAAACTAATGTCGAATTTTTAACAAAGGAGTCCATACCTATACTGACAAAAAATTTATATTTTCATGATCTGCAAAACCCGGTATGATTATCCAGTATAAAAACATATATACGGTATACCTCTTAAACAACCGGTAAATTTCCTTAACTCGGAACTTCCCTCGTTATGAATCTTTCCTTTTATTAGGAATAAACAAGTGTGATCCAGTGTGTTCCAATTTAGTTCGGTACATAGTCATTGAGTAACACATATATACTGTCTTTTCAAATATTTTTATTGGGCGCCATTTTGATCCACCATTTTGAATTCGTACTAAAATTTTACAATTTTCTACCTATGCCACCTTTGATTTTTGGGCATAATTTACAGCAAACTGAATAAGTAGTTTTACAGTGACACACATCGCCATTTTGTTACGTCATGCGTCATTTTGAATTCGTACGAGTTTATCCCTATATCACATTTAATTTTTCTGTACAACTTAAAAGTCGAGTGAACAGGATTTTTTGAACATTTTAATTGACCTCCATTTTGTTTCGCTATTTCGCTTTAGTTCATGCCACAAATTTACCAGTTTATCTCTATATCACACTTAATGCTTGAATACATTTTGAAATTAATCTAATAATTTAAGTAGTTTTTCAGGCTGATTTTTTTAAATTTTCGATTAGGCCGTCATTTTGTTTTTTGCTATCCTGGATTCATACCAAAATGTTACCAGTTCATTCCTATGTAATAGTTGATTTTTAGATAAATAACGTTTCACTAGGTCACCATCGGGTTACGGCAAATTGGATTTTTACCAAAATATTACCAGATCATCCCCATAAAACCATTAATTTTTGACTAAAATTTGAAGTCGATCGGGTAAAATTTTTAAACGATGCCTCAAACTGATAGACAGGGATGCTAAAACGTGAAGATATGTAAGAAGGTGATTTTTTTCACGATTACAAACATTTTATTTAGTCGCCATTTTGTTCTGCCATCTTGAATGCGTACCACAATTATTCCAATTCATCTCTATTTCACAATTAATTATTGCACCAAATTTGAAATCAATCCATGAAACCGCTATTTTGTTTCGCAATATTGGATTTTTACCAAAATGGTAACAGGTTATTCCCATATGACCCTTAATTTTTGACCAAAATTTGAAGTTAATCGGATTAGTAGTATTATTAGCTGTGCCGCGAACAGACAGACCGACGGAATTAAGAAAACATGTTTTTCGACATATAAGTACCCTGAAACGTAAGGATCTGAAAAAATCGAGGGAAATAAAAATCGGTAAATTGGCCTTCATCCGGAACTTCTCTCGTTATGAATTCCTCTACAAATAGATTTTTGTATATGCATATAGCACTTGCTGCACGATTTGCAAGAACTTAATAAAAATAATATGCGTATTTCAAACAACGCATGGTTTACTTAGATTTGTATTCGGCAAAATGATCTGCGAATGATCGTTATTTACTAAGTTTGAATGAAATGTGTGTCGTATTTTTCGTTGTTGTTAGTTTTTTATACGTCATCAATTTTATAATATCTATTGGTCAAACAGAAGAAGCCTATGTATGGACATTTAACCATTACAGCTGCGAAATATGATAATGGTATGTCTAGAAATCAGGGATTTCATCTCATAAATAATGTATTATAACATAAGCGATTTGAGTACTGAAGCAGTGGGTTAAAATAATGATTCATTTAAATCTTTCAAAATAGCATAACGTACTCGAACAAAATGTCATAGAGCAGATAGTCGAATATTTAGAGTAATGGCATTTATTGGTTTAGTGAATCGAAGTTTTTAACAAAAACTTTCTCATCTGAGGATGGTGCCCTTATAAAAGATGAACTTAAAAAATATTAGCTGTATGTGTAGTTAAAAGAAATGCAATGGAGTTTTAAGGTTAACCCAGATAGTAGTTTCTAGGTATGTTCTTTTTTTAGTTCCTTCTTACACCGTAGAAGATGTAGAACAAAACATGATCTAAGACTACTTAATTTTTACTTATAAGTAGTCCCGTGTATAGATTGGAACATCAAATTAATTGATTAAAGTCAGTGTAGCTTATGGAAGACAAAAATCAGCCATATGAATGTCTTTTATAGACGACGCGACGGAAAAACCTTAGTTTAGTTCAGAACTCTAAAGTTCATATCACATGTTTTAGTAAGTTAGATTTAGATTAATTTTAGTTTACTTGTTAAGGTACTTTGTAAGCCCAATTGGATCATGAAGCTGTATCGTTATATATCTTAAGTTTTTAAGTAAAATGTATTCAAGCCTAGTATATTTGTAATATTAGTGAGTTTTTGTTAATTAGCTAAACATAAATTATATTCACATTAGTTCGTAGATATATTGATATATTTAACAATCCTAACCTAACATAGCCGCAGCAATAGAAGAATGTTTCATGTTTTTGAAAGGAAAATACGTCATCCCTATTTGCTTTCTTCTTAAATGCTTTCATATTAGAATTATATATGATTTAATTTTTTTCCTAAATTCCAAATATTTTTGTGGTAAATAACCTTTGCAAGAAGAAAATTAGATTTTTATGCTCAAATGATTAATCATTTCACGACTTATTGATACCATTACGTTTCAAATATTAATTTCTCGTAATCTCGTTTATTATATTTTTACGATTATGGTGCGGAGAACGATTATTCGACATGGTTCGAAGCAGAAATGTATTAATCTTTACATTTTTCTTAAGAGACAGGAAATGGGTACTAACAGCCAGTATATAGCAATCTAGGTCAAACTGAACATGCTTTTACCTGTCATTATAATGTCCGATGGCATATCTCGTGCACTCTAAATATAAATATAAAGAAAACTATATATATATATATATATATATATATATATATATATATATATTAATCATCCAGCTGCACGCAGTGTTATTCCAATAGAAGTATAAAATAGTGATAGATGACAAGTGTTGCGCTCTATAAGAGCATCATCAGATTTAAAAGATTAAAATCTACGATCTAACCTGTAAAAATAAAATTAAAATTCTTATTACCTTAACAATTAAAAATAATAATCAGGCGGAGAACACAAACACATGTTCAGATCACGCGTTACCATCAAATATCTAGGAGGCGTATCACAGGACCATAATTTACCATATATCAAAGTTTGGTCATGGGTTCCGGTACTATCACGCCAGTGAGGACAAAAATTTTTTTGACTCTTATGATTTTCTAGTGAATCCTTTTGCTTATGTAGAACTTGCCCGTTGTCATTTATCGAAAATTGGCCGGAAATCAAAAAGTGGGTTTTAAAGGCAATTGATATATTTTTTATGTATATTTGTTTTATGACTTGTTAGGTCTGTTTGGGAAGAACAGGTGCAATGAGGACAACACCAGGGGCAGCCCTGAATGCCCTCCTGGGGATGCCAGAGCTCTTACTATGGATCAGCAGGGAGGCTATGGCGTCATGCAGAGGGATGATGAAGGGAGAAACCTGGAACAGGTAATAGCAAAGAAAAGGTCATACGTCCATACCCAGAGCCATGACAGAGGAGATTTCTCTGTTTTCTTCTAAGACGGATGGACGTTTAAGGTTACACAATTCGTTTGAAGTTAAGACCCCAACCAGTGATCAGTGGGCAGCAGGGACCATGGTACACAGACGGCACAGGCAGACCAATACGAGGCTGGAGTATATCGGAACAACAGGGATTTAGGCGAATACTTCTCACTAGGAAATTATGCTACAGTTTTCCAGGCGTAGGTCTTCGCTATATTGGTAACCACCAAGCAAGATGTCATAAAAGGACCGGAGGAAAAGATCTACATCTGCTTCGATAGTCCTTGAGACAATTCTAAAACCTAGGATAAGCCCTAAGCTTGTTTAGGAATGTACACAACCTTCCGAATGGTAACTAAGGCCAATCGTTTTCAAGTGTAAATTAAATGCTAGCTCTAAAGCTACGGGTTTATATATTAGTAGTGTGGGTGATGGGTGAAATTTTCCCCTGGTTACAGAACCATGAAGTTTTAGGAGGTCAGTTTCTGCTTCCATATGTTTGGAATATCAACGCTAGGCTTACTGAAAATGCCTTAATTCCTTCTAATGAAAGCTACTAAAATTTTGCTAGTGCTGTTCCCTATGCAAAATGTTAGCCTCCTCCTATGTTAGTTTGACGAGACGTGTTCTGCTATGCCCGATTTTGATGTCTTATTAAAATGCTCTTTGACTATTATAGTAAGAGGGTGTTTTGTCTCCCGAATGTACGATTCACTACATTCACACTGGATTTGGCAAATGTATTATTTTTACTTGTCAATATCCTGTGGCTTAGTTTTGTCAGAAGGCTTCTTAACAATTTTAAAGCTCTTTTGATGTTGAAATCCCTCGCTATTCTCCGAATCTTTTCAGATGTTGTCTTAATAGGGTATTGTGAGAAATGGAGATGTTTCTTGTAGATCGGAGTATGCCATAGTACGCTGCTCATTTTGTAATTCTGTATTACTTAATAATCTTTCAGAGTAACCATGAAATGGATCTTTTTTTGTTTTTAATTTCTGCCTCAAGGTCCTTTGTATTATTACAAGTTGTTACAGCTCTGTTTTAAAGCGTTCTTATGATGCCCTCTTTTGTTGCTGCTGAATGGTTAGAACCCTGGTTGAGATTGTCCAGTGTTCGTGGGTTTTCAGTACACTAGTTCTGATGCCTTGTGGATATCATTTAACTAGAACGTCAAGAAAAAGCAAAGAAGAATTTTCCTCTTTCTCCATTTTAAACTTAATACATGTTCTTATGCTATTAAAATGATTGAAAAATTTTGTCAAATGATTGTCGTTTGTATTCCAAATGATAAAAGTATTATCTAAAGACCTAACCTAATGTTTAGGCTTGCTTTGAGCAATATTTATTGCGTGCTCTTCGAACCACTCCATATAAATATTGGCTACCACCGGAGAGAGGGATGACCCTATCGGAAGATGTGAGTAAAACATATCTTTTACTTAAAAATAGACCTTACGGAGACAGCGTTCCAATAGTTATTTTAAAAAATGTTTTGTCTTTTCTGTTGGTGTCTAATGCACGTATCGGAACATTTATGTATAAGCTTTCTACATCAAAATTAACAAATATATCTTCTTGCTTTTAAGAATATTAACAAAATGGTTCAAATTTTGAACAAACGAATTCGTTTTACGTTGTAAATGTTGAATAATCACTTGTTGGTGAGTTCCGACAGCTAGTAGTTGGTCTTAGAGGCATGTTCGGCTTGTGGACCTTCGGCAAATCATAGAGATGGTGTGGTGGTGGCTGGCTTCAATGTCGATCTTTTGGTCATATGTTTCGGTGTCCATAACTACTGTAGTATTCCCCCCTTTGTCTATAGGAAGATATTTTATTGAACTGTCTTTCTGGAGACGCTTAACACAATATGCAGGCTCTTTGTTTTAAGTTTAGTTCTTTTTAAGCACATCAGGCAGTCCAAAAGGTCTAAAAAATAATCAATTAAAAGTAGAACATTTATGAGAATGATCTGTTTCGTTAGTAGGATATTCAGAAAGGGTATTTTTACATCAACCTGTCTCCAGTGTGAAACATAGTTGCAAATTTAGAAATAAAATTCTTCATACATTTCAAAGAGTGTAATTAATATATAGTATTGACAATATTAGACATTAAATTAGGAGACACAAGTCAATCCTCCAATAGAGGATTTATCAGAAACCTTTAGGAAGTGAAATTATTTTCATACATGCAACAAGCAATAATGTTAAAGATTCCTGGATATATGTCGTTCAGTTTAAGGCGAAATGTCGGGATTACGTAACTGACTAACTTTTTTATAGTAGAACCCATAATAAAAAATAAATCTGTTCATTTGTATAGAAATACAGGAAAATTATTTTACCAGATGGTATTTACTGTTTACTAAAATGTTGTTAATTTATACAGATTTGGTACGAGGAGGACGAGCAGCATACTGAAAATAATATTGAAGGAAAACATATTTACAGTGTGCATATTTGTATTATTTCGTAAACCCTAAGCAGCATCGTTTATGTCTGGAAGTGCTCTAAATTATTGCAGCTTCACATATGTATATGAAATAGCCCTTAACGGCATACACGTTTCTTTTACACATAACTTATTTAAAGCACATAACACTTCTTCCGTCTGCGATTAAATGTTTTGCTGCTGACATGTTTAAAGTCAACAAACATCTGGTTTTAAATATTTAAAATGGGTCCTTCTGTTAATGTTCAGCCAACGAGTTAAAACTGAAAAATCTACAGGGTAAAAAGTTTCAGATTAAAAGTATAATTCCAATATATTCTGTTAAAAATGCAACGGTAGATATGTTGCAATTATTTTCTTTAGTCTTGTACCAAATACTTTCTATTCTTATATAAAGTAAATTATTTATTTTTCTAATTACTGAAAGTGCCTAAAATAATAATGTTCACTCCGTTCTGCGAAAAGGAAAATCCAGCAGAAGTTAGGAAAAAATGTAAAAGTCTGTTGATGTTCTTTTAAAATTTATATTAAAAAGCTATTGAAAACTGACTTACTATTTAAAAATAATTTGCGAGGTACGTTTAAGTTTTATACTCGGTTTTATATTTTATGTACTAATTTAAAGTTATATTTTCTTCTATATCACACGAGTTGTTTGTAGTGTAGTTAGTTTCTTTCTGATTAGCTTCATTTAATTCTAATGTAGGTGTTGGTCAGTCGATAACATATAAATTGTTTATAATAATTTTTGTTGGTATACTTTGGTAAAAAACACATTGAAAAAGTTTAAATTCGGTTTAAGTCGATTTGGACCCGAATATATGTGCCATGCGTTGCACTTTTATATAAGAACTATTTTACTTCTCTACATAATATAACGATTGTGTACAAAATATTTTAACTAAATAGTAGCAATATCATTACAATGTTTTGGGTCTAACTAGTAAAAGCTCGCTATAGGATAAAATAACAGTTTTAAGAATGAAGTATTAAAATTATTACGACTAAAGAAATTTTAATTTACAAATTGTTCCATAATTTTATCAACCTACCTTTTTTTTTTCGTTATTTAAGGACAGTTTTCATTATCTCTGTACCTAAGAGCTCGTTTCATAAAAGTTATACGTTTAAAGTAAATAATTTGAGGGGTGTATGACAGATGTTGAGGAAGAAAAGCTTCCTCCTATTTATTTTTGAAAAATATTGTAATATCTTTGGCTTCGTTTATTGATGTTGCTGAAGCCCAACTATAACATGTAAATTTTGATACTTCACTTTACTAATATTTCGTTGTCGATGTAAGTCATTGAACGTATGTATAATTAATTTACTTGTTAAACTCAAAGTGTATTAATTGGGCCTCCTTAGGAACTACTCTGGATCATAACATTTATATGGTAAATGTTTAGAACATACTTTAATAAGCTAATTAAGATATTGTATACGGCTCCGTAAACCAGCAGTACCCGCATTTTTCCGAACTAATTTTATTTTTATTGCTTTCACTAAATATCCCTTAATTTCATTAAGATTCACGGTTATTCTTATTAAGTCTAAATAGTGGTCTTTATATAAACAAATTAAATTAAAAACTCTGTGCACTTTTAATGGCTGTCTGTGCCCTAACGTATGATGAGGTACTTGTCTTTTTTACATTCATTATGCTGTATAGTTTACGTCTTCTTCAGGCAGCAAATCTACTGACTGTATACGAAATACTTCATATATCCTCGGTTCTAAGCAAATACAAAAGTTTTAGAATTTGTAAAAATCTAGTGGAGCAAAGATAAACTAATTATACAGGCTTGATCATAAAGTCGCGGCAAAACAAAGCTGTATTTTTGTTATATCTCAATTCTTGCTGATTATTAATATATATGTTTGATACATTTATCTTTAAAGACACCTGAGGAATTTAAGACAAACCCAGCCATAAGAGCCAGTAGGTAAGAGAGAGACGGATAACGCTATATTACATAGTGGAGTCGATGGGAATATATTGCCTTTTATGACAAGGTTTTTCTCAAATATCTCGGATGTCTTTAAATGTAAAGGTGTCAAACCAGATATATTTAGAACCAACAAGAAGTTGCTGGCACATGTATTTAAAACCGTCTTAATGAGCGCTTGAATTGATTCCCATGATGATGGAAACTCTTAGTTTTATTTTCAAGTTGGACGACCAGATATAGCGGTATATTGGTAAATCTTGATATCTCATTCTTGAAAATTGGCCCCAGTAAGTGGCAACAAACAAAGATAGAGTGTTCTTCAGGTAATTCTGACAGAAAACTGGGCATTTTAAAGTTGAGTAATATTCGACACTAAGTGTAAAAAAATACGATGCTTGATACCTTTATCTTTAAAGACAGCTGAGAAAATTGTAAAAAAGACCCTGTCATAAGACAATGTATCTCTCTCTCTCTCTCTCTCTCTCTCTCTCTCTCTCTCTCTCTCTCTCTCTCTCTCTCTCTCTCTCTCTTTCTAATGGTTCAGGTAAAACCAAAAACATATTCTTCTACCTTGAAGAATAAACTCTCTAAGTGGGTGTCACAATTAGCATATGATTACGCATTTCTTCTAGTTTCTTCTCTTTAAACCACATCCAGTAGTGTGATTTGCATTTTTTTGCAAACGTCTGTCCTATCCGAGAATCTGATTTTTTTTTTGAAACTTTCTTTTTATGTCATAATGATTTAAACATCAAGAAAATTAATTTCTCCGTTTTTGCCTGTCTTAAATGGTTTGTCGAATAGGGATCGAAAATTGAAAAACATTCATAGGTGAATTTAAAGTTAGGAGTGATGCCGATAATACAATTAATACAAATATATTATACGGGGTGGGGTAAAGCCAAGTAATCAGCAACTTAATAAAAAAATCATAACAAATATATCTTGTCCGATTCTCATTGTTAGTCTGGAAGTGTGATTTAAAAAATTCAAATTTATTGACTCGCCTACCAGTATTGAGTAGATATGACTAGGAACGGGATTTTTTTTCGATATATTGATTGGTATCGATATTTCAATAGTTATCAATGACTATCGATAGTTATTTATATATTGATAGGTATATTGATTGTTCTGGATTTATCAGTCACAATAAAATTTTCGTTTACCGGTATCTATAGACAATCTTAAATGCTGCCTTAAATTCATTAAACACTGGTAAAGTTCCTTTTTAACGTTTTCGAGGGGTTCGCTTATGGTTTTCCGGCTATACTCGCTGCATTAGTATAGTACTGTGTATAGGTGATAAGTATATATTTATTTTACCGAATCAATATTATCGACTCTGAATTCATTGTTTCAATTAAACAGTGACAGACGCCAGATTCAGTTCATTTTTCACTGACATGTATTTATGTATGCGCACCGATTATTGCGTGACGGTTTGACTAATTTGGATTAATTTTTAGGAAATATTTAGGGTAATGCCGGGTCTATGGTCTATGGTCCTATAGCAAGCATATTGAACATATGGCAGAATGGTGTCATTTTGATTATTTTTCTGCGAGAGAGTTTTCGCATACATATTGTCTTAAATTTAATAACTTTATTCTTAGAACAAAAATTTTCTTGTTTTAAGTACATGGAGGAAGTGTAGGAGAAAAAAAGGGGTTGTCTAAAAATATCAAGTTTTATATAATTGACAATTTCTATTGCTCATTTTTATGCATATACACAGATGGAGCTTACATATTAGTTACCATGGTTCTGTGTACAATGAACATTGATCGGCACCATTTAAAATCTTTTTTTGAGAGTGATGAACTTAAAATGTTTTAATATATTGCTTTAAAATTAGGTATATGTTTAAATAACCAAAATAGTAAATAGCTACATCCGGGACTTAAACTTTATATCTTGTTAGGTTATTTCGGTACGTAATTATAAATCTTACTAAATGTTGACAATATAAAATGATGTTATGCTTGACACAAAACATTTGATGTTTCAGTAACTAGGTTTGTGGTGAAGAGGCGGTAAATCGAAAGAAGGGGATTACCAAAATATCGTGTTTCATATGGTTTTCGGGTTTTTAGGGACACAAAATTCAATTTTAGTGATCATATGCCAATCTAATCTATCAATAGCGTTTTTTAAAAAATAATTATATTACCTTGTTCTAGCAAAATTCTAAGTGAAATGGACCCAAGTTCTGGTTTATTTATTATCAACAAATAAATATATGGTTAAAGAGAGCGTCTGTAGATTTGATTCAATAGCCAAGGTACTTATCTACTTATTTTTTCTTAATTATATTGAAATTTATTTGAGCATTTTTACAATGCATTTGTTAATTTTCTAATAATTCATCTATTAACCCCTTGAAAATATCGAAAGAGTACAAACGTCGAAAATCTTATATTTTTTCAAAAAATTTTGCGATCGAAAAGTGAGTCAAAATTAAATTACAAAATTGGGTCCGGTTAATCGACCCTTTCGAATAGGAAAGTTCAAAAGGTGAGCTTTCTATTTCGTGCCTAGTGCATCTACTATTAAAACCAAAATTCCGTTTCGACTACCCAATACTGGTGTGGGAATTAATAAAAAAAGTTGAATTATTTACGTCACACTTGCAGACTAAATTGTGAGATTCGAAAAAGTTATAATTTTTTTAAATTGCTGATTGATAATTTTGCCTTGGTCCATATATGTATTATGTATTAACTATGTTAGCGGCATCACTTCTGACCCTAAATTCACTTTTGCAAAATTAGTTTCCGTGTATTGTTCCTGGCTTAAATAATTGTGGCATGAAAAGAAAATTTAAAAAACTATTAAGAAATCAGGGTTTCACATAACACTCTGTAGAATATGGTAGCTATGGAAAGTAAAAAGTGTGGTTTAAAGGGAAGAAACTAGCAGATTTGCATAACCACATGTTGAAAAAATGATTTCGAATTTTTTTTGAGCTTCAACATTATGTAACTTTAAATTTTACCAAAAATATGGTTTCATGCATTTGTTTTGTCCAGCAGTGTAGTTACAACAATGATTATATACTTACACAGTAATATGGACAACTTTTTATTACTATTTTTTTGTGGACTATATGAGGTATAAAATGTATATTCAACGACAAACATATTGCTTGATTTGTTGTTCATTGCGTTTTCAACATTATATTTTATTTCTTACTTCCTTTGTTCTAAATTTTAGCAGGAATGTATAAACTTTGTATTTTGACATAACTGTCTATTTGAAATCGTTTCCATTCTAAAAAGACATACAATCAAAGACACAACAATATTCCACTTCTTAGGGATTTAAGTACGTCTAGCCAAACATATGCCTAAACCATTTTGCTATTTCCGATACTTAATTATATACTAAACTTATACTAGCCCCATAACTGAATTTTCTGTACTATGCTTGATGTGGATTGAACCGTTAATTTTAACATTTAGCATTATGTCATTATGTAGGACAATTTGAAAATCTGCAAGTACTATAGAAGATTGGAAAGATAGGGGAAGGTTGCCTATATTGGACCAGTTTTAGGTTTTTATGCTCAAGAAAACAAAATCACAACATTTTCAAGTTTATACACAAAATACTTTGATATGTGTCCCACTTTCAGTATTTTTTTCAGAATTTTTTATCCAACAGTTTTTGGTAGAAAAAAATTCGAAACCCTTGCAACTGGTCCATTATAGGAAACTGGTTTCCTAAATTGAACCAGTGGCTTCCTATATTGGACCATCTATTTCAGTTACGTTAAATGAAATACAATTTTAGTTGAACAAGAGAAAATAAGCTTTATTTGAAAACCAAATTTCAAAAAATCGAAAATATATTGAAATAATATAAAAAAGACAAATCCTGCCATAAACAAATAAAAATAACACAATAAAAGAATAAAATGAAGAACAAAAGTAAAGAACACCAGCAAAGAACAACTAAACGTAAAATCTTCCAAAAAAAACTGGTATTTTTAGATGCTAGTGACAGTGATTATATTATTTGATACCTTAACCAATGCTAGTAAGCAAGGACTATAACACAACTGACATAGTAAAACTAAAATAGAAACAATTTTTCCTTAGAACTAAGAACAAATATCGCAGAGAAATTTCTCTCTTGACAATACGTTTGCACATGATTCGTGTACCCAATCTCTGCATTTTAGGCACTGAATCATGTCTTCAACAATGCTTTCAGTGCAGAGTTTGCAGTACCATTCTTTGTCTTTAATATTTTTTTTCTTAGAAGTAGAAGTACCTGATTCAAACTTAACTTTGCGCTTGACAGATTTGTTTTTTGACATATTTGACGGTGTCTGTTTAACCTCAAGGTCATCTTTATAGGGTGTGGATGTGATGATTTGGGCTTTTTGAATACTTCCAGATGGTTTCACCTTCTTGTGATCAACAAGGGGACTTCTTAATATTTGTTCGATAGAATCTACTTCATTAGCTGTGGATAATATTGTGGATGAATTAACTTCAGCTGATGTAGTTGCTATTAGTTCCTTAGCTGATGTTGAGGTTCATGTTGAAGCTCCTTGATCAAGGAGGTTAATTTTTTTTGTCGCAGCTGGTCCTTTACTGTAACGAATCAAGGGCACATGTTTATCACTGGAGTCAGAACTATTTCCACTGTTATCATGTTTAGCTATGTCTACACTTGTTTTCGGGATAAGTACATCGGAAGGTGCGAAATCAACATCGCTGAAAACATCACGGTCTACCGGCCAAATGCCTGTTTTCTTGAATCCATTCATAGCATTTGCCAATACAGCAGCCCTTGCATAAGCTTCTTCAAGAAGTTGAGGAACTTGGTATTGAGAAACTGTCAATCCCGGATTAGTTCTTAGCCATTTCTCATTTGCTTCGGTGTAGTAGAGCTCCCATGGCTTAAATACCGCCACGTCAAGGGGTTGAAGCCGATGGGTGGTATGCCCCGGAAGCTGTAATATTATTACTCCATTATTTCTTGCCAACTCTATTGCCTCAAGATTTTTAGAGTGCGTACTGTGGCCATCTAAAACAATCAATACTTTATTGGTCATTGTTGGTTTCACGGCATCAATGAAAGATTGGAGCCAGGTATCTCAGATATCTCTACCAGGCAGTCAGGAGGTGCTCCAACTTTAAGATCTGGATTAGCCCTTTTTCGCTTGAATATTATCATCGGTGCAACAAATTGACCGGCTGCACTGGCACACGTTCGCCGCTAGCAACCGAACCTACTTGGCGCTTGCCCTTCAGGGCTAAAATTTTCTGACACGTCTTGAATATTCTTGTTGCATTAAGCTGGCATTCATGGACAATTTTTTCAAGAAGGCGAAGAACTGGGCTACATTTTCTCTATTAAATCCCTTGCACCGAGCTATGGAAGTAGATTCCGGTTGCCTCAATGAAATATTGGGATGCCTTCGCATAAATGCGTAAAACCACTTTTTACCAGCCTGCTTTTTTTCTCTATTAAAATTGTGTTTGATATTGTTTTGCTCTGCCAGTTCATAAGCTGCATTACGGACATCTTTTATGGTGACACCCATAAAACATCTTCTCCAGGTTAAGGATATGTTCCGCCAACCTCTCAAAATCCGGTGGTTCTTCCAAAGATTTTACGTCCTTGGTTAGCAATTTTATTTTTTGAGTCCAAATGCCGTTTGAACGTCGCTTTTGGGACACTGTACATGCGGCATATTTCATTTAGGCCATACTTTTTGCCTTTGTAAGCCTCTAAGGCTTTAGTCATATCCTCTTCACTCCATTTACCATA
The DNA here is from genome assembly GCA_030620095.1 of Kuschelorhynchus macadamiae. Classification (NCBI taxonomy): domain Eukaryota; kingdom Metazoa; phylum Arthropoda; class Insecta; order Coleoptera; family Curculionidae; genus Kuschelorhynchus; species Kuschelorhynchus macadamiae. The sequence continues at coordinate 1,333,329 of JAUTXW010000099.1, forward strand.
TTTTGTACCTTTTCTATTATTATTGCAAGGCATTCTGTAACAAAGGTTGCCTATATTGGACCAATCATTAATAACTAACTGTATAATGTTAAAAATGTATTTTTCATTATGAGAAATTGACACGAATTCCCACACTTAAATACATAAACTGAAGAGATAATTCGAGTTTCCTAAATTGGACCAGTACAATTTAGGCAACACTGTGGTGGTTCAATTTAGGAAACCGTCAGTTATTTTTTAAAATCGCATGTTTATTTGGATTTGATGTTTGCAATGGCGATATAACTAAGGTAAAACTTACTTGTTTTAATAAAAATAACAGCACTGGCTAGATTCCTAAAGTTTACCACACACAACCTTACGAACTATTCAGAAAAACTACATCGAAATTGGAAGAATCGCAAAACACGTGGTACGGAGGAAAAACGTGCATCAATGGCGGCGAATTATCTTGTAATGATGAGTTTGTAACGAGAGTCAAAGACGGTTCCATAAATGTCGCTACCAGCGCGCGGGTCCAATTAAATATGGCGGTGGTCCAATTTAGGAGGCGGTTCAATATAGGCAATCTTCCCCTAAGTGAATTAAAGAAATATTATACTCAGAATAGATAGTCAATCCAATGTAAAAAAAATACCCAAATGTATTCCAGCTTAATTTATTTGTTGGATCTGATGGACTGTCGATTTAAATTAAAACCGGTCTTTTGTGAAACCTATTAAATATGTTATAAGCAATATAAGAATTCAGTGTAATAGATAGTCTTTTTGTAATCCATGGATGGTAAATAATTGAAAAAATACTTTCTTCAATAGTACAACGTTCCGTTCTAGTACAAAGTTACCATTGTATATAAAGTTTTGCTATTAATTTCACATTTACTTGTAGATGATTTTATGATTCAACCGTATTGTGCACTTCATCTGTAGTGTACTTAGCAAAATTTTCCGGCGGCAATTACAAATATTTTTTTTTGTTACACCTCAAAAAAATCTCACCGCTCTTTAATTGTTTCACTTTTCACTCAGTTCTGCTGACCAATTTTCCTTGTACGTTTTCGTGTACCTTTTGATTAATCTGATAAAGATGTTTATTTAGTTCCGAATAATTGTATGTTAATTAATTTTAAAATAAAGTATTTTTTTTACTATACTTTATAGGATACCAAACCTTTATGAACTACAAATCATTTGAGGATTTAATGTAAACATACAAAGTCAAGAAGAAAAACGCCAACTGAACAAATATCTGATCGTATAAAAATAAAAGCTGTACTAAGCGTTTATTTATATAGCTAATAATAGTGTACAGAGTTGTGTGTTTCCTTTTGGATTTTAGTTTATAATTGAAGCAGACATAAGCAATCTGCGCGTTTATTATATTACTTGATGCGGAAAGAAAGAATGTTTCATACTTTTTCTTTTTACAAGATTAATCTATACAAGATGCAGTATTATTTCTCTGCCAGAAGGTTATCCATTTTATATTGATAATAAAGTCCATCATTAGCAAAAAGTATTCTTAGGTACATTTATAGTTCAGACCTATTTTAAATAATAATTAAGCAAAAATCAAACTCCTTTGTAGATATGGATTCGGACATAAATTTAGCTTTTTGATGGTAGAAATCTCAAAAGAAGGCTCAAAAAAACCTAAAAGCTTAGTCAAATTTAAGCATTTATTTATAATTTTATAACTGGCAAAAAATCTTTTGGTAAATTAAAAGATGGTACAGTTTTTAATAAAGGAATCTAGGGCCTAGGGGTATAAATACCTAATATTACTGCAAATGTTTCTTTTTTTGTTTACAATCTAAGTTTCTGTCCATGTAAGAACGCGGATGCACATATTTCCATAGGGGAAGACGCTGGTAAAAAATTTTAAAAGGGAGGGTCAACAACTTTAAGATATAACCTTTATTGTATGTTTATATATAATTTCATACCCGTCCTTGTAGTTAGCAACAACGAGCCAGCAACTACATTTTACAGATGACCAGATAAACCTTTAACATAATATAAATATTGCAATAGTTACAGAATGTTGCTAGGGCAAAAATATCTTCTTTATGTTAAATCTAATTGCAGCAAAACTTTGGAAATTCTTTCGATAGGGGCATGGCAAATATCAATGGCGTAGAAAAAAATTAATTTATTAAAAAAAATTCAATATCTTATTTACCATCAAATCAAATTTAACAGATGGACCAATATACCCGTAATCGTTTTTTGCTAGGTGTGGTTAAAAATTTAAATTAAAAATAAAAAGGGGTGGTTAAAAATTTAATAACATTTTTTACCTTAACCAGAAATGTTACGAAATTTTGAACATTCTCTAGGGAATAAAATAAATTTTTCAAAATGCCCTATGTAAGAGAGCCCATGCTTTAAATGTCCATTAAATTAGTTTGTATTATCCTGTATTAGCTTCGACTTGGGTCTTATTTTTTTTAAGTGGCGGAGCAAAACCAGACCTCGTCTATAAAAATCTTAGTTAATTAATAATCAATCTTAAAAATCTTATTAATAGAAAAACGGAATAAAAAATATAATCTAACCTAACTAATAATTTTAATATATTAAGTATAAAAATATATAGACAAAGTTTTTTCACCCATAAAGTTAGGTCTAGTTCAAAATTATACTAAGGGTTAATATAAGATCCGTGATGTTAGCGTTTATTTTTAAGTTTTAAAGTAGCTTTCATTCGATTTGATTCGTCAGTGCTTTCTTATTTTTGGAAATATTCGTTTCGTTAAACTTTGTTTTAGGGTCGGCCTCCAAATTTTTTCTGATCGGCCCAAACTAGCTGTCGTTCTTTTGTGTTTTTTTAGTGCTTTAAGTAGTTTATTGCTTTCTTAATTATGGAAATACTCGTTTATTTTATTTGAAAGTCAGCCTCCAAAGTATTTCCGATTATCTTAAATTTGGTGTCATTCGTAAATGCTTCGTTGGTGCGTTTTATGGTTCATTTGGTTTCTTTAGTGCTTCCTTTGTTTCACAAATATTACTTTTTATTTCATGGGCTCCAAAGTTTTTCGAATCTACCCAAACTAGTCGTAGTTCGTTAGTGCTTTTTGGTGCTTCGAATAGTTTCGTTAGTGCATATATTTTTTATAAATATTTGTTTATTTTTGTAAGGTCATTCCCCAAAACCTTTCCTATCGGCCCAAATTCGACGTCGTTTGTTAGTGTTTCGTTAATATGTTTAAGTGCTTTGATTCATTTTGTTGGTGCTTTCTGTATTGCATAAAATTGCCAGTAAAAGTGATTACAATAAATTAATGCTGACATGATGGCTTACCTTGAAATCAAAATAAACGAATATTGACAAAAATAAGATACACTAGCGAAACTTAGTAAAACACAAAGGAAGTACGAATGACGCCTAATTTGGGTCTATCATAAAAATTTTAGGGGCTGAAACCTTGAAATTAAAAAAAATATTTATTTGCGAAACTAAGAAAGCACCAACTAAACCAAAGAAAGCATTAATGAATGACACCAAATTTGAGCGAATGGGAAATACTTTGGCTGCTAACTTCATGGACGTGTTAATGTACCGAAGATTCTGGTGGTAAATGGTGAAAGTATAGACCCTTTTAGTTCTAGAATCGTTTAGGTTCAAATAACCATTTTCCAACATTAATTAAAAACAACTCAAATTAGGCGTAGAACATGCTACATGAAATATGTTTGGAATCTTAAAGGGAATAAAACATTCGGTAAGGAAATGGGGAGTATTATTTAATGTCAGTGTCCCGTTTTTTAAAAAAGTCCTGCATTTTAAAGAATATTTGTAGAATATTAAAAAAAATAAATAAAATCAAAAAGCATGTGCAATTTTTACATGGATCTTAATGCTGCCATGTTTGTTTAAATTTCCTTGGTATTCCTTGTTCTGTAATAATTCTGTTTTGGAGACATTTATAAGGATTTTTTTGTTAGCTGAGAATGTAAGATTTTTCGTTATTCCTGTATTAATTTCAGCATATTAAAATAACGCACTATATTTTTCGACAAGGTAAGTTCTATATACGCTGTAATGGCTTTTTGTGTATGATTTTTTTTAGTATTTTTCTTCGTTTTATCTTAGCAGAATAGCAGATAATATGGTTGTTTTTTTGGATCTTTTATTTTTGTTTAATATCGACATTGTGAAACTTTTAATATTACTACTTTTTATAAAGTTATCTGAAAAATATTGAAACTAGTTACTAGAAACTAAACTAACAAATGATTATACACGCATAAATGAGACATTTTAATAGAAAGCTGATAATTAAATAATTTAATTTAAATATTGTTGTTTGATATTATTACACAATAACTTCTTATAACAAAAGTATTTCATTTTGTACCACGTTACAGTGACAAATGTTACATGAATTATGAATATAACATGAATTTTAAGACCCATAAGGCGACAATTTACACATATATATTAGTTACTTATGCTTATTATAAAGGATTTTATACTATGAATACATGCAGAGCAATATTATAGCTATGGCGTATATTATAGTTACATAGTTTCAGATAAAAATTGTAATTTTTAAAATTTAAAATACTAATTTGGTTCCACTTTCCCCGTGTACCTTAATGGATACACTTTAAATTTGACTTCCTCTACACGGTTCGTCTGACGTCCAATTCCACAATTTCGTATATAAGTAACGAAATGGCAGACAACTATTGTTAGAACTGATTTTACCGAATTTTTATATATTTTAAATATATCGTATGTTATACTTAAAATTTATAAAAAGCGGCGCTTGTAAAAAGCAAGAAATAATTTTTTGGGTCCAGATTAATAAATTATATTTCTATCTGCTTATTTATTTTGTATAAAGTGGAAGTTTTAACCTGATAGTGTTAATAATTCATAGTTTATAGTTCTCGTTATTTCGGGTTTTACCGCTATATGTGATTAATATCTATTGACTTTGGACCTGGAGCACCTTATTTTTGCGGACGAAGAAAAAGATATTTGACTTTTTGTCATCAATTTTAGAAATCTTCAGTGAAATTTATAAACAAAGTAAATAAATATCTTCAAGTTTGTTGGTAATTTTATACTACTCTCTGCTTTATTCGTGTCTAAAACCGTCACGGTCCCTGAACTTGCATGTATTTACAATATCCGCGGTCGGAGAGGTCAATTTGAAATTACTGCAGTGCATCAGTGAATAAATCGTTTCTAGCTCTTAAAACAATGTAGTTTAACCTACATACTAATTCATACAGGCGTAAAACGAAATACATGTATTAACAGAACTGATGACGATACTATTCTAAATTGCATTAAAACTTTTGTTTCGCCATTTTATTTCACGTCAATTATTGAAAATAAATACATACATACATATATATATATATATATATATATATATATATATATACATATATATATATATATATATATATATATATATATATATATATATATATACGTATATATACATATACATATATATATATATACATACATATATATATATATACATACATATATATATATACATATATATATATATATATATATATATATATATATATATATATATATATATATATATATATATATATATATATATATATATATATATATATATATATATATATATATATATATATATATATATATATATATATATATATATATATATATATATATATATATATATATATATATATATATATATATATATATATATATATATATATATATATATATATATATATATATATATATATATATATATATATATATATATATATATATATATATATATATATATATATATATATATATATATATATATATATATATATATATATATATATATATATATATATATATATATATATATATATATATATATATATATATATATATATATATATATATATATATATATATATATATATATATATATATATATATATATATATATATATATATATATATATATATATATATATATATATATATATATATATATATATATATATATATATATATATATATATATATATATATATATATATATATATATATATATATATATATATATATATATATATATATATATATATATATATATATATATATATATATATATATATATATATATATATATATATATATATATATATATATATATATATATATATATATATATATATATATATATATATATATATACATGTGAAGTTTAGTAACCGCGCTACACGTGTTCAGTCTTATTAGACTTCAACAGCGGAGCAGTTTAATTAAGTTAAAAGATATGGGAAAGTTTTTGAAAATCCTAGAAAACAAACAAACAAACGTTGATTCAGTGACAGAAGCCAGCCACATATTAGTGTAAATTCGAACAGAAAAACCCAAAATTTAGGGTCAATTTCTGACGTCTCTGCGGAGGTGACCTTAGCCATCTGCCGTGATATCCAAGCCCAAGGTGATAAATCAAAAGAGAAAGATGATTGTGCGGATGAATTCTTGAAAAGAAAAAAAATAAATCGTGAGCATGTCCGCGAAAAAAAAATGTGAAATTTGGTAACCGCGCTGCACGTGTTTCAGTCTTATTAGACTTCAACAGCGGAGCAGTTTAACCAAGTTAAAAAATATGGGGAAAGTCGTTGAAAATTCTAGAAAACAAACAAACAAACGTGGATTCACTGACAGGAACCAGCCACACATTCGTAAATTCGGTCAGAAAAACCCAAAATTTAGGGTCAATTTCTGACGTCTCTACGGAGGTGACCTTAGCCACCTGCCGTGATATCCAAGCCCAAGGTGATAAATCAAAAGAGAAAGATGATTGTGCGGATGAATTCTTGAAAAGAAAAAAAATAAAAATAAAGCATGTCCGCGAAAAAAAAATGTGAAATTTGGTAACCGCGCTGCACGTGTTTCAGTCTTATTAGACTTCAACAGCGGAGCAGTTTAACCAAGTTAAAAGATATGGGGCAAGTCGTTGAAAATTCTAGAAAACAAACAAACAAACGTGGATTCAGTGACAGAAGCCAGCCACACATTAGTGTAAATTCGGTCAGAAAAACCCCAATTTCTGACGTCTCTACGGAGGTGACCTTAGCCACCTGCCGTGATATCCAAGCACAAGGTGATAAATCAAAAGAGAAAAATGATTGTCCGGAAGGATTCTTAAAAAGAAAAGGAAAAAAAAATCGTGGGCATGTCCGCGAAAAAAAAATATGAAGTTTGGTATCCGCGCTACACGTATTTCAGTCTTATTAGACTTCGTTAGAGGAGCAGTTTAATCAAGTTAAAAGATATGGCGGTTTTCCAAATATGGAAGGTTTTAGAATTACGAAATACTACGATTTTTCGGATATAATTGCTTATCTAATTAGATAACTACTGTTACCTGGAGATAAAGCTATTTGATTGCTGAAAGGTTGAAAACAATAAACAATAATAATAATAATAATAAACATCTTTATTGTTTACACCATCCCATCTTTAAAGTACAAAATTTTCAAATAATATATATATTTCTAGGGTAACAAAAGGCCTTGTATAATGGCAGACATCTGCTACCCAGATACTGTTTAGGCTTTAAACTAACCAAATCAAACTCTATAGTTAAAAATATTATAATAGTAAGGAAGATGACAACAGATCAAGAGTAAGAAGAAAGGAACTCAGAGTTGAGATAGTGTCATATTTAAGTTTAAATTTAAAAGCTAGAAGTGATAAATTAGTATCAAAATTACTATGCATATTTACAAAATGAGCTACGTTATATGAAAGCGATCAGATTCAAGTTGTGAATGTCAGTCCGAAATTTTATTTTTTGATATAAGTATGGAGGTGACTTAAATGTATTAATTTTGAAGTAACAAATTGACGTATGGAGTTTAAATCGATTGAACATATTTAACCAGCCTGACTCAGTAAGAAAGGGAGTTATATGATTAGGCCTTCGCACATCTTATATTAACCTTAGACATGAATTTTGTAGCTTTCGAATTCGGTATCCATCCATAGCATCCAAGCAGGGCATATATATATATATATATATATATATATATATATATATATATATACTACAACTACAATGATTAAAATGTGGCAATACAAGAGCATTATACAAATGGTCGAGCTTTATTTCGAAAATTGTAATAACCCCACTAAACTGCCCAACGTTCCAACGCACAATTAGAAATAGTAACTGGTGCTAATGACAGATTTTCAGCGGATGGTCTTGTCATGTTTTACAAAAATGTTAGAGGTCTACGCACCAAAATTAATGAAATTTCTCTTAGCGTTATATCTTGTGACTATGACGTAATATTTCTCACCGAGACATGCCTTAATGGGGATATTTCTAATTATAATAATATAATAATTTGACATAAGACGTGACGTTAAACTTCGACTTGATATGTATTATTTTACACACACGTCACAGTCTGAACTACTTATCCCAGAAAACATTAAATACTTTTGGTCATTTGTACGAAACTTAAGAAGGGACTCCAATCTACCCAGTGTTATGAATTACGACGGACAAGAAATCACTGGTTCAAATAACATCGCAAACGCTTTTGCTACCCACTTTCACTCTTGCTATACTTACCACCACAATTTAGACTTTAGTAAAATTGGTCCGTAAGTTATTCAGGAAAATTACTAATAACTTATTGTTTTACAGAGGCAGAAATCTTTAATAAAATAAAGGACCTTGATCGTTCCAAGAAAACTGTCCCTGATGGAATTCCTACTATTCTATTGCAACGATGCTGTCAGTTATTGTCTCAGCCTCTATGTATAATTTTTTAGAGATTCATTTATCTGGGTTCCTTTCCTGATTTTTAGAAATTTTTAAACCTGGTGACAATAGTGATGTGAAGAACTACAGAGGTATTTCTTTACTTTCACATATACCAAATCTCTTTGAGGCAATTATCACTGATCATATATTTGAGTCTTTAAAACACTACATTACCAGTATGCGACATGGTTTTTCTGGTGGTCTACCAATCTTGTAATATTTCAGAACTACTTAGTGACATCGGTTGAGGCTGTTAAACAGATCGATGTTATTTACACTGTCGTATCTAAGGCTTTTGACATTGTTTGCCATCAGCTTCTATTATGGAAATTACAGCAAATTGGTTTTTGTGGAAAATATCTTGGGTGAATTAAATCGTATTTATTTAATCGTCGCCAGCAAGTCAACATATGTGGTTCAAACTCCAGGGAGGTTCTTGTGACATCGGGTGTCCCGATGGGTTCACATGTTGGTCCAGTTCTTTTTCTGCTCTTTATAAATGATATAGTACCTTGTTTCGAATTTTCTGAATGTCTTTTATATGCAGACGATTTAAAATTTTTTTAACCAATCTCCTCAGACTCCAATCCTCTGCAATCTGGCATTGAAAGGCTCTTAAATGGTAATGAAATGTAAAGTGCTCCGTTTTTACAAACATATTAATCCCATACCCTCCACCTACTTCATAGATAACGTAAGTCTTGGAAGTTGTTAGTTCTTTCATGGTCCTATGCGTTATTTTTTATGAAAATCTAACTTTTAACTACATATTGATAACATTATACTTAAGGGTTTTAGACTACTGGATCTTATAAAGCGACATACGAAACACGTAATTGATACCAAAGCAATTGGGTGTCTCTATAACTCATTATTTCGTAGCGTTCTAGAATATTGTTGTACAATATGGAGTCCATCATACCAGGGACACATCGACAGAATTGAAAGGGTGCAAAATAGGTTTTCAAAATACCCCTTACATAAATTTCATTTCCCACATCAAGGTCTGTCACGAGGGGGAATCCACTGACCAAAAATCTGTACACCATTTTTTTATTTTCTCTATTTTCTTGTATTTTCTCACACTTGCTTCTATTTTCTCGTATTTTCTTGTATTTTCTTGTATTTTCTGTATTTTCTCGTATATTCTTGTATTTTCTCGTATTTTCATGTATTTTCTTGTATTTTCTGTATTTTCTCGTATTTTCTTGTATTTTCTCGTATTTTCTTGTATTTTCTTGTATTTTCTGTATTTTCTTACATTTTCTTGTATATTCTCGTATTTTCTAGCATTTTCTTGTCACGAATCGGTTCTATGTCTTAAATATGTGTCATTAAACTAGTGTGAAAGTTGGAAAATGTGTTTCAATCACTTCCACGTGCTCTTGTCGTATTGAGTAGATAAAAGCTGCTTATGATGTGTTAAATTTACTGAAATAACAGTCATTTTTAAGGCTAAACGATTTATTAATACAACAACGTATAGTCATTATTACAATAATAGACTTAAAAATATCTTAATTTTAAGTAACAAATAAATTTTAAACAAAAAAAAACTTAACATAACTCCGAAAACTCTATTGCTCTTGTAGGAAATATGGTAAGAAGGCTAATAAAGTTGGAAGTGATCCTTTCTTTGTTATTTTATATACTTTATCGTATTCTACGTACATTACGTATTCTGCATTCTTTAATAATAAATAAACCCTCCAAGTAAGATATTTCACTAGTTTATTTTTTGTTTTTGAAATAGTACCCAAATTATTTTACTCAAAAACAAAATAGCTACACTGTTGTGTCAGTCTGTCAAAAAATTGTATTGATAATGTTAGTATTATTTCCCTTTTTGTTTTGTAGTTGACAAAGCACTTGTTTGAACAGATTTTTCTCAAAAAATCTTCTTTAAATCAACTTTTCGCAAAGATTCTAAATAGAAAAGCCATATGTCAAATATTAAATAAATTACGTTTATTCACAGCCCACTAAAGAATTTTGTATGCTATTTATACAACCCGGAAAGTTATTTCTCCAATTGTTTTGCTCAAAGCTGAGCTATTATTATTTAAGTTTGCGGTCTTATTAAAATAAAATTATTTTGATAGATTTGTGAGGTCATATTGCGAATATTTTATGAAATAGAAGGTATTAGTCTTAGATTAGTTGTACCAAAATGTGAGCTTTTCTATTTAGAATTTTCGACAAAAGTTGGTTTAAAAAAGATTTTTTGAAAACAAAATATTATTCTTGACTTTTTGTTTAAACAAGTGAAAGTGTTTGCCAATAAATAAAACAAGAAGGAAACATCAATAAGTGCAGTTTTTTGACAGATAACCTTATCAACATTGTAGGGTAGACATTTTCCTTTTAAATAAAAATTGTTATACTTGCACCATTTCAAAAACAAAAGCCGACTTGTCATATCTCATTGAAAAAGAAAGTTTCATGCAGAATAATACGAGAATGTATAATGTTAAAAATAATAAAGTAAAACCGGGAGTGGCCAAAGAAGTTTTAGTTTCAAATTGAAACCTGCAAATATGAAAAAATTGACTGACTGCTATATGATTTCGTGGTCATCCCCATACGTAAATTTTGCAGGAGTAAAAGCGGTCCGAAACAAGAATTGCCTTCGATTATATCGCAGGGACAGTGTACCTACACCTCTTGCTATTATGATTGTCTATCCTGTGATATAATCAAAGGCAATTTTTATTCTATGCAGCTTCTATATATATTTATATCTATCTATCTTAAATATTTTTTTAGAAGTTTGTATTTTTTGGGAATATTAAGAAAATCCAATCTCTTTAGCTCAAAAGGCCCAGTACCAATAAGCTCAATTGGCCCATAAAATATATATTGTTTGTCTACGGTATCATGGTCATCCGCCCGAGGCCATATGAACTGACCAAGTTCAGACTTTAAAAACTTTATTTTGTATTTTTCGTCATCTAATCTTTCTGTTACTCTTCCAATGTACCATTGTTGCTCATAACTAACAGCGTAGTATTTTTCAGTGTCTATAATGATTTTTGGGGTTCCTTTTTCTGACTCGTCATCTGATGAGGAACTACTTGGCATTGAAATATCCCCCGAAGCTGCATATTTCTTATTTAACTCATCATTGAGGTCTTCATAGTCAGATTCATGATAAGATGAATCGTCAGATTTGACGTCTCTTTTTAATTTTTTTGCTTCGCATTTTAATTTACTTTTAGATCTTTTTTCTTGAATATTACCTGACGCGTTTCCTGAAATAAACCTATGAAGACGGTCTGTACTAACTCTTCCATTACATTCATCTAAAAGCCAACAAAATGAAGATTTTTTAATAATTGCAGTTTTATTCTTTACTTTGACTTCTATGTAAGGGGAATCCATGGAAATATTAGTAATACTTTTGGAATAATCTTTAACACGTAATGACTCATACTCAACTGATTCTTCTTCAGATTCATAGCAGTATACATTATTTAAACCTGAAGGTTCATTTACTGGGTTAAGAAGTATTTCATTTTCGCTAGGTTCATTATCTAGATTACTAGGAGAAATGTCTATTGAAAAGTAATCATTTTCTTCTGCCATAATTCCTAAGCGTTTTGTAAGATCTAGTACATCATTTAATGCGCTAATTACTATATTTTCAATATTAATTTGCATTATATCCTCAGAAGTAAGCAGTTCGGGGGATAGCATTGCCAAAAGGCGTTTTTCTTCTCCGGGGAAAAAAAATTGTCCGTTAATGTCATTAATAATATTATTTACACTACGAATTCTCTCAATTCTATTGACTAAATCTTTCATACTGAAGTTGACGACAGTCGAATAGGTTGATGTCATGGATCTTGCAGTTCGAAATAGTTTCTCGCAGGGCTGGCTACTCATGTATGACAAAAGGAACATATTTGCTTCCAACCCTTCAATATTTTTAAATTTAAAGGCTAAAATAAGCTTAATTAATGTGTGAGCATTTAGTTCTATGCACATGTAACAATTAGTCGAAATAAAATTATTTTTTAATGTTTGATCTTTGTTTCTTTTAATTGTTGACCTCCAGATTCGTAATAGAAAAACCACAAACCTCACTTTATATAATCGTTCTGATAAAGGTAAGTTACTACTTAAAAAGGCAGATACAATATTATTCATGACAGTTAAGTATAAAACAGTTCCTTCAGTCCCAGGCATTTCTTTTAATTTATCAATGACGAGCGACGAACACATTTTTTCAGCTGCCTGAAAATTCATTTTGTCATCGAGTTTTAAGTCACTGAAAGTAAGGAAATGCTGATCCTTTGATGCAACATGAAGAAGATCATGTAAATGTTTCGATGATATTTCTGCTGCTCCTATTTTTAATGTGAGTTTTTCATTTAATAATCTAACTCTGAGTTTTGTCAAAATGTGAACAAAATCTTGAAAATAGCATTCCTCTGAATTGTGTAAATCCATTAAGAACCATCGCCATGAATTCTCGTGGGTATCTAAGGAAAATAGTCCAGCGTTTAGCCGCATTGATTTCAGTAAACGCGTATCACCGTCAGACGAGTATCCTAAAATAGTTATGCCATATTCTTTAGCGCCGTTGTTCATTAATTTCCATCTTTGAAGCACATCTTTATATGTGAATTTGTTATCAGTTCCATATCCTCCTAGGCAGTATGAAGGTGCTCCAACAACTAGAGGTTGCGCTACAATAATATAAGCATATGATGCTTTAACTCCTACTTGGAAATATTCTTGGATCTTGGCTGCTGATGTAGCCAGGAATGTATTATTTTCTGGTAAACCGTTTTTTAGTGGCAAAACAAAACCCATAACTTTGTTTGAATTAGAATCGTATTCAATTTTGCCACTTATTCGTGTGGCGTCTTCAGATATCCATATGATTTTAGGCAAGTTCTTTTTTTCCAAAAAAGCGGACAATCCTTTAAAGTCCAGATCACCCTCCTGTATACGAACCCGCGTCTCGCCCAGAAATCTATTTAGCGTTGATATTGAAGGCATATAAGGAATACAATTTTTTAAATTTGCATATAAAGTGTCATATGCAAGGCGTCCCGCAGTGTAGTAAAGATATATTCCAATTTTTTTAGTTAAATCATCGTACGTATTTTTCTTGTTACTTGAGCTTTTTGAATTCTCTAGAGCATTCGATAATAACTTTTTTAAAAAAAGTGATAAAGACTGTTTTTTTTCTTCAGTAGAGTTTTCAAGTCTTGATACTTCATTTAAATTTTCAGTATCACTTATTTTAGAGAAAATTTTGTCAGCAATATCTGAAGGAACTGCGTTACATATTTTGTCTACCAATTTAAAGTAATTTGTTATGATACTTTGATTTTCCACATTTTTCTCCCTCGATCTTCTTTCTCGTTCCGATCGTTGGTATTTTTGAGCTTTCCATTTTGACAGATTTCTACTCAGATTTTGAGTTTCATATATGGGCGGATTTTTTAATTTATTATCATGTGTTTTATCAACCGAGTTCTCAAGACAGTTGACTTTCTGTGAGTTTAATAAAAAATATTCTGAGTTAATATTATTAAAGTCGCTATTTAGTTCAATACTTGATGGGTCTTCTGGAAGAGTATCAGAGAGACTAGTGTTGTTAGTTTTTTCTAATAAGTTTTTTTCTGTAGATTCTGATTTAAGATATGTAAAGGAACTAGCATTAGGGATATTACTATGACTAGTACTTGGTAAATCTTGAGGTAAATTTAATATAACTGGATGAGTTACATCCTTGTACCAGGAAACTGTATCACGAGAATCATTACCTACCGAAGTACAGGGTACTTCTCTTACATTGGTTGAACCAGCGATTGGGTGATATCGGGGACTTTTTTCTGAACCCAAGATTTAAGGGATTTTATGAGGTTTGCATTTTCCTCTGTCAAATTAAAAGCACTCAGTGATGTGATGGATGAACCGGATTCAGATTCTATAGAGGTTTCTGGAACATCGGTGGTCATGCCTTTCCTTACCTCTTGAATTTTCGAAGGTTTTCTGTATTGACTACTAGTTTTCTGCGATGAACTACTACTGGAAACTTTGTTTTTTTTATTAACTTTTTCTTTGCAAAATTTAACAAGCAAGTCTAGAATCTTTTTATGACCCGCAACTATTTTAAATCTTTCAGGATTTTGTGAAAAATGTCCATAATAATCGATATATTTTTCTTCGCTAATTATATGGATAAGGTCACTTTGTGCAAAATTTTCAATTTCTACTATACTTTCTGCATCTATTTCGGAAATTATACGGGCATCTTCATATCCATTAATAATTAGAAGGTTTTTTAAAGATAGAGGTATTTTTAAATCCAAAGCCTTCTCAGCCTCCGAAAACAAGTCTGAACAGTGAGAATCATCTGACTCCATCTACAATTTCAAAAAGATTATCTTAACCAATTGAATGTTTCCCAATATTAAAAGTTTAGCTACCATCTTTATCCATCCTTAGAGTAATTGCTTATTTTTATAAAAATTAAGATATTTCCACAAAGTTAAAAAATAATAAATACCCTCGTAAATACCCCTTTTTAAACAAAAAGTTATAGATCATTCCTTCCAAAGGGCCATCAGGGCAAGAAAATCGGGAGTATGGTTTATTTATGTTTTATTTCAAAGGTCTATTTTTTAATAATGTATCATTTTAGGACGGCATCTAGTGGGTATAAGATATTACATGCACACATGGTAGCCCACAAAGTATTTCTTAAACGAAATATCCTGTATGTATTTGATTTGCCCTTCGTAAAATTCCTTAATGAAAGATTTCCTAAAATGAAATATTCATTTATTCTTGAGGTGTTGTCGTGAGAAAACTAATATTTTGTATATTTTAACGAGCTAAAAATATCTAAATGGTAAAACAAAAAGCCAAAAAAATAGCCGACACTTTAACACACCACACTTTATGTGCGTTCGCTTACTTCATTAAAATTATCTTTATTTCATTTTGTATTTGAGGAATGAATCGTGTACTGGGTGGCCCACTAAGTATGGACGCCGGCCACAACTCGTTAACCGTTTATCCCTCGGTTTATCCTATAACTTGGGAAAAAAATTACTAAGTATTTTGAACTTCGGAAAATGGCCGCTAGATTTTCTCTTGAATTTTCCTCATTAAGGTTAGGCGAAAAAATAAATATTGTAATCTTTTGGCAATTATGCAACTTTTTACTTTTTATCGTTTTTTTCTATTTTCAATAATAAAGTGATGGGGAAGGTCAAACTAAACTTTGTGTGCTCTTCACGTAGAGCTGTTAACTGTTCCCTAATGATTCTATTAGTGGTAACTAATTTTTTGTTTCTTTTTAGTTTTTCTAAAGCATAGCTAAATGGCAGATGAAAGTAACTTTCACTTCATTATTGTCACTTTTTTTCCTTTACAAATTGGTGAGGTTAATTTTTCGACTTTTAATTTAAATACGGACCTGGATTTTTTATTTCAATATTCGATACCTTTTATAACCTTAAATTAACCTATGACAAAAAAGTCATATTATACCTACCACGCTACCATTTGATTTTTTTTGAGACAATCCGTATTATTTGATGAATTACGAAAAACGCCATATGATGACCACCAATAGAATCATTGCTATACAGTTAGAAACTCCACGCGAAGAGCAAATAAAGCGCTTTTTCTGACACCAAGTTCAGTGCAATCGGCCAATGTTTACAAGAGACAAGTTTGGCCTTCCCCGACCACTTTATTATTGAATATAGAAAAATAGCAAAAAATAAAAAGTTGAATAATTGCCTGAAGAATACAATGTTTATAATTTTGACCAGTCTTAATTAGCAAAATTCAGGAGAAAATTGGCATTTCATTTTTGAGTTCCGAAGTTGAAAAAAATTTTTGAAAGTTGTACGACAAACGGTTACCAAGTATACACCCTTTATATTCTAGTGAAGTGGATTTGTAAATTCATTTATTTTTCGGAAAACTACAAATGGATAAACGTGGTAGTTAAAGTTTATAAAAATGTTATATGAATCACGCTTTTATAAAGTGAACTAGAACTATCAATATTATTATTGCATTTTTGTATTTTCATGAGCGTCCTATATACTTTTTAAGTTATGTTTCCTATACCTAAATTCAAGGTTTTCAAGTAAATGACGTCTGAAAATTGACGGACGGTTTTGACCCTTTGAAGCTCTGTGCCACCCAAACCTTAAAACGGAATAAATTGCACTTCCTATCTTAGTTTTTAATTAGCTAGCTGCTGACGCCAATTTCCATTTTGACAGAAAATTTCAAATTTTGACCTTTCCTGTCAAATCGGAAATTGGTCTAGATAATTAGAAACTAAGATCAGGAAGTAAAGTCCTTTTGGCTTAAACTTAGATCATTTAGGACTTACAGAGCTTTAAAAAGTAGGTAAAAGGTAAAAACTTTTTTTGAATCTCAAGCGCCGTTTTCCTTAAAGCGGTCGAATTTTAGTATAGGAGACATAACATAAAATGTATTTAGATTGTTCAGGAAAATACAAAAATGCAATAATATACAGGGTGTTCCATATAGAAAACGAATGTTGTCACAGGTTTAAGATTGAAGTGGCAACATCGCAAAATTTGAAACATTTTGAGTTTGGCATACCCTGTACAGATTTGTTGATCCGAGTGTTGATCAAAACGTATTATCATGCACTTGCACATTTAAGTTCACTCTACGCAATATAATTTTTAAATTTTACAATATTTTATTTACTCGATTATTTTTTTCTTTTCTTGGAAATCTTGTAATCAGTTGGTCCGTTGTGTTATAGCCGCCATTTTGAAACGTTGACTAAAAAATTTTGATTTACATTGGCAATAATCCCCAGATGTTGCTACTCTCGAATTTGCACAATGACAAAATTCACAATTTGTTTAATTTAATTATTATTTATAATTCTTATTATTTTATAAAATTGCATCACAAAAGCACTTTTTTAAAACTATTTTGCTGTCAACAATAAATTGTCTCAAAGCTGTTTATAAAATCATTTTATTACGTTGTGTCAGATCTTGTATCTCTTACCGTTTCCGAGATCCCATGCTCATCCCTAGAAATTGTAAGACCCTTTATAATTAAGTTTTTATTTATCCAATGTATTTATTTTTCATGTTTTAACGAAACTTGGCTAATATACATATTATTATATTTATACCAGTTTTGACAAGAATAATAATTTTTCAATAAAATAAGCTTATGGTGGTTCACTCTGCGCCGCCGGCGCCGGCCGCGGCCGTTTTAAATTTTCAAACGCCGACAAAAATACTTAATTTTGTAATCTGCATTCTAAAATACCTACTCCCGAATGGAGACTATTAGGCGACTTGCAGTCGACACTAATAAACAAATTCGTCTTCCATATTGCCGCCGCGATTATTAAATTTGCACTCTCGAATACCACACACACTTTTTTAAAAATAAACTGGTTAAATGGCAACCTCCGTTCGCCTTATTAGCACCTCCATTTTAAATATTTAAACTAGTATTTAAATGTTGGAAAAAAATCATAATTTACTGTCTTTAATACCCCGAATACCAATATTTAGTCAAATCTGCACAAACTTCGTTCGCCATTTTGAATTTTTAAATGTTGAGTGAATTCGATAGTAATTTTTAAAACTCCCAGATATGTACTTGTTTTCATTGAATATGGACCAATGTCCAACTTTGTCCGCCATGGCTGCGCCCCCACCCCTTTTTGCATTTTTAAATGTTCACACATAATATCTGAAAAACACTAAAATTATTCCGCCTTGTTCGCGCCATGCTTTAATTTTTTAAGAGTGATTAAACATTCAGAATTTGCACTCTAAAATACCATCAGGTACCTAGGTACAAATTGTCAATTGTACTTTTACGCGAACTGTATATGCATCCCACATCCAAAATCCTAAAAAGTGATTTGATTAGTGGAGGTGGGTGAAGAACCCATTACAAGATTTGTACCAGACAGTTAAACAATCAAACATACACATGTACAGATGAAGCCAATAAAAATGTGATAAAAAATATTAATAATCACTTACCTTATACACCTAATTCTTTTAAATGCAGCACCACAATTTCGACATCAATAGAGAAATAACCTTAAGTAAGCAAGGTACCTAGGTACAAATTGTCAATTGTACTGTTACGCGAACTGTATATGCATCCCACATCCAAAATCCTAAAAAGTTATTTGATTAGTGGAGGTGGGTGAAGAACCCATTACAAAATTTGTACCAGACAATTAAACAAACAAACATACACATGTACAGATGAAGCCAATAAAAATGTGATAAAAAATATTAATAATCACTTACCTTATGCACCTAATTCTTTTAAATGCAGCACCACAATTTCGACATCAATAAAGAAATAACCTTAAGTAAGCAATAATAGTAAAAGATCACTGAAACACTTGCTCAAACTTGACTCACGACATAACCTTTTAATAAACGCCGCTACTTGCTTCTTTTAAAAACGGGAAACCACCGAACGTAGTTTTACGATTTTAGCCCTGTTGCCATACCGCATGCATAGTTGCATCTTTTTATCATTGGATGTATTTTTCGGTAAAATTTTTCGAACATATGCTATTAATTGAGTTATTAATTGATATATGTTTAATATATGTATAATGCTTAGAATAATTTATTTAGCACAAACCAAATTATTATGTCGGAAAAAGTTTAGTATCCCGACATAAGCAAAAAATATTACATTTTTGATTAATTCATTTAACACTTAAAATGCAAATTTAAATGTCGAACCGAGTGCGAGTGTCGCGCGCAGGGTCTTGCGATATACCGATAAAACCGAGGATAAAACCGTAGTATCCGACCATGTTAAAAAATAGACATATTTTAGAAATATGATGTCTAGAATAAATAACTTGATAATTAGGCAACTATAAAGTAGATTTTATTGTCAGAAACAATACAACAATGCAATAATTTAAGAGGTAGGTTCGAGGGTAGGTATATCTGAATATTGTATAATTACCCAAATAAAAATTGTTATAAAAAATAAAACCAACGTCAAAAAAAAATTACTAAAAACTGAGAAGTAATACTTTATTGCATCTTGAAATTTTTAGTCTGTGAAGTCGGCACCAAACTAATGAAGACAAGACATACTGATCGAGGTATTCAACACCAAAACCCAGCTTCTACATAAATATATTTTTGCGATTAAGAAATTAAGAATGATTAATGCCGACTTCACATTCTAAAATTCCCAAGTTGGAATAAAATATTATTCCTCACTTTTTATTGCATTTTTTAAGTCGGTTTTATTCTTTTATATATTTTTTTTAAATTTCATCCTTTTTAGTTTTTATTTATACCAGTTTTATTGTATGTCAGATGTATGGAATAAATAGATTCTTCTGTGTGGATAGCCCATGGGTTCATTGCACTTGAATCTTTTACATTTTTGGCAAACCTTAATTAGGAAAATTGAAGAGAAAATCGGCTTTTCCATTTTTGAGTTGCTGTTAAGCCCTTGACGACCAGCGATTTGGCTTGGTGGATTTACCTATAAATCTTTTTTTTTTCTTAAGTTGTGTCATTAAGGGTTCCCGAGCTACAGCCGAAGTTATCTATTATTGGAAAACCCTGTTTATACAATGAGATAAAAATTGGAAATTTTGTGTGGGTTCGTAAAATGATATGTGTAGATACCTCATGACGAAAAACTGCGCTTTCACAACTGTGTTCAGATCGGCCAAAAGCATGGCACTTTTGTTTCAGAACAGCCATTTTTATCACCAATGGTCATTTAACTTTTTTTTAGTTTCAGAGAATATGAAAAAAAAAAACTCAACTATTTTCATGTATTTTCTAGAATTGATAGTATTTTCTGTATTTTCTTTGTATTTTCTCGTATTTTCTTGTATTTTCTCGTATTTTCTTGTATTTTCTGTATTTTCCTTGTATTTTCTCGTATTTTCTGTATTTTCTTTGTATTTTCTTCGTATTTTCATGAGTTTGTACACTATTTTCTTCAGTGGATTACCCCTCGGTCTGTCATCTAATACTAGAGCTCTTCTTTGCGACCTTCAAACACTTGAATTTAAAAGTAAGAAGGCACTTCTGGTCTTTTTGCATAAATTGGTCAAAGGGGGGATTGACTGAGTAGTGCTGCTTAGTCCCGTTTTTAGTTCCTATTAGGAGAACAAGACAATCACAGCTGTTTGAAAGGTGCCACCGAACAAATTATGGGTTTAGTGCATTTTTTGACCGACTAGTTTACAATTACAGTCGTCACCTCTCAGAATATGACATTTTCAGTCTAAGCACTTTAGAGCTAAAAAGGCAGATAACCGGATTGGTTTTGTGATATTTTTAGCCCGTATTGATGTTCGTTTTTGTGTATGTAGTTGTGTCGTTTTATTATTATTCATGTATTATTTTACTTCTGAAATTGAAAATATTTCTCCTTGTTGGTAATTTTTGTTTGCTGATCTGACATATTTTTCTTAGAGTTATTGACTTGAATTTATGTATTTGACGTTATTTGCGAATTCGTACCATTTGGAATGTTTAGCATTCTGTAGTGTACGTTTCTGCAGGGCCACTTGTCCGATGCGTTATTAATTAATTTATTTCAAGAAAATTTTACATTATTAAGTAATTTATTTTCAAGAGAATCCATTAGAGTCATGTCAGAGATATAAGGTATGGACCACGAAAGAAAAAAGTTGGTTATGGAGCAGTTCAGAGAACTTTAAAGTAAAACGGATACCAAAATTTTAAAATTAAATGACGAATCAAAAAGGAGACACGATTTGTTTAAATTATAAGAGCAAAGTCGTTATATATGAACTACCACTTCAAACTCGGCAAAATATAATTTGGCAACAAGACAGAGCACCATCCTATAATATTGTGGCAGTGAGAGATTTTCTTACTGCCAGACTTCAACAATCAGTTAGCTTGCGAACAGCCCATATATAACGCCCATGGATACCTTCCTTTGGGACTATTTAAAAGAATCGGTTTATAGAGAAAGAAACAATATTAAAGAAATTCAGAGAAAAATTGTTGAAGAAATGATAAATGTATAAACGAAAATGAGTATGAAGCAATTATAAATGCACTGAAACACTTTCTTGTTTACGGTTGTTTATTATGTTATTTCCAAATTTTGTAATTTAAAAACTATGTAAAATGTTTTATCTCATTTCGTAAATATTTTGTGGAATATCAGCACAAAATAAAAATGAGTCAAGCAATAAATCAGATTTCAAACATCAGCTTCATGACATTCGAACAATAAATCTTTTTCTATATTTCGAAAAGCGTTAATTTTTAAATTAATAAATATGCAGAATTTAATATAAAATTCAAAAATATTAAAAAATGTGGTATATTATTTTTAAAAAAAGTTAGTACTTGCTTTGCTTTTTTGAGACACTTTGTGTATCTTAAAATATAAACATGAAAAAGCTGATCGAATCAAACAATTTTGCTTAGAACCTTTTTTAATGATTTCAAAAATAACAGATATTTTCATTTAAAGAGTTATTTGGATCACCCTGAACATTTTTTAGCAGATAGGTCCCTCTGGCCAAGGCTGTTTTTTAAATTTATTTTGGCAGCACTGTTTCTCCATTAAATATAAACTAGACAAGTCGTAAAACCAGGGTTCTTCGATTGAGGGCATGTGTAGAAA
Organism: Kuschelorhynchus macadamiae; assembly: GCA_030620095.1. Taxonomy (NCBI): domain Eukaryota; kingdom Metazoa; phylum Arthropoda; class Insecta; order Coleoptera; family Curculionidae; genus Kuschelorhynchus; species Kuschelorhynchus macadamiae. The sequence goes on from JAUTXW010000099.1 coordinate 1,355,797, forward strand.
ACTCGAACAAATGCTTAAAATTATTATCAAGTTGCTAGCCACGGTATTTTGTATTTGTTTCCGTCATAAATGGGCTCCATGGATGAACATATAAGGGTATATGGATGGGGGGGGGCAATATTTTATCAGATTGTATATCATATTGGTAATGTAATAAGTAGTACTGTTTTGAACCAAGAGCGAGAACTTTTTTATTTATCAGATTTCATAAAAATTTTGTATTTTTCTGTCATTAAATAAATATTGTGTAATTTATTGTAATACTCCCTTTCCATTATTTTCTCTTCGGTCCGTCCATGATGAGTTCAACTCATACGATCGATTTTTGGCGACAAAACCCTCATCAGGTAGACTTGGAACACAACACAACAGTTATACTTCGCCGAAACCAGTGTTGTTAGCTTGAAAATTATATAAAATTACTGAATTTAATTTAACTATCCAAACACATTTTGCGATTAGCCATCAAACTTAAATAAATAACATTGTAAAAGACGATTTATGTGATGACATTTCTTAACAATCCTTTTAGTAAAGCAGTATAATAGCCCAGTCAAATTAGACTTTTGCATTCCATTAATTGCCAGAAAGCCGGAAATTCTTTTATTTCCCTTTGGGAATTCCAAATAAGAAAAGTATGAGTTTGCGACGGTTTTTGAGGTGAGCTAAACTTTTGGGAGCCAGAAAATTGCGTTACTCTTTTCAATTTTTAGCTTATAGCTTCTTTAAAAAGTGGCATCGTACTTCTTAAATATTAAATTTGTTTCACTGGTTTGGTTGTAACCAGCAGTCAAAAGTGAGCAAATATTTTCTTTCAAACGAACCCGAAAATGGCTATTCCAAATTAAAAATGTAAGTTGCAAAAGTTCTAGAGCATCAAATTCTGCGTTTAAGGAACATCTAATTTAAATTTCTCATTACTAGGCTTAGATACACGCAAAAAACCCAAAGTAGTCATAGCGCTCATTTTCCGCCAAGTGGCTCTTCTGCAGTATCATGGTATTTGAAACCATCAAAATCACCCACTTCATCTTGGAAATCGAATTTCTATGCTTTTAATTTCAAAAATAACCGAGCTATAACTAAACTAAATCCATTTTATCATCACCTACTTACTCAATTACCTAATTATATTAAAAATGGAAGTTCAAATGGCTATGAAAAGGGCCTTCTTTTCAGACAAATGAAAATACGTATTGTTTGTAAAATTAATACTAAAGTATTCAGAAGTATTCATTTTAAGTAGAGCAAATCAAATACCGACTAAGAACTGTGATAACTAAACTGCAGATCACGCGAATGACTTTCAAAAACTCTTTCTTAACCTAACTTAGTTTTAAGCTATTCACTCGGCGACCAAATTGATAGTTTTTTAGTGACTGACAGGATTTTGTTTATTTGAAGTGAATGTTTGTCATTTACTGTCTAGTCTAGAGCAACAAGGCGTTTCAAGAATATATGTAAAAATCACGATCATAAATCTGTGTAATTAAGTAATCAAATCTGGGAACAGTGAACATAAAAAATGTTAATTTAATATCTGGACGTAGGCAATATCGAAATTGTACTAAAGTGGCTTGAGTAGATTACAAAATATATATTAGATAGGTTAGTTGTCCGACATGCGTAAAACTTCCACGTTTTTTTTTACAGAAAATCATCGACGTTTAAATTTAAATAGATAATTATCAGTTTCGTCTAGTGCAATGCAATTTCTTATGTAATTTTCTTTAAAACTGATTTTTTTTAACTGAATTACAGTTATGTTCAAATATGTGAGCAATAGTCATATTGTGTTTTTGCAAAGAAGTTATGAAATAATAAGACTTATTAATATCGATAGAATATTTTGTTGTTCTGCAGGTCGGTGCATTTCGACTTGAGATTTTCTAAAGATCAACATACTACTCCCATCAGAGTGTCGCGTTCGACCACATTTAGACAATACTAATTTTACCCCAAATTAACACGCATGATCATATCACTATAGAACAGGGGCTCCTTTAAAAGGGGCAGACCAGGTGGCCTGTAAAAGAGATCCTAGCAAAATTGACAGTAAAAAATAAAAATGTATAGAATGTCTAGAGAAGAAGAGCACGACCAGGCAACATTTTTAACCGAGTTCAAAAAGAAGGAATTTGTAATTCTAGTGTCCACTCAAACCCTTAAGAACCCTTAGGTAAAAAACATTTCTTCACTTAAAACCAACTCGATATTAAATTTAAATAAATAATTCAATTATTGGTAAATTATTCTAAAAAAATAATATATGATATAATATATACCTGACAAACCAGTATTTAATAAATTTATTGCCCAGGAAATTCAACTCATGAATGGCCATGTGAAAAGTATTAATGGGGTAACATATGTGAACAGTAATGACCTAATGAGACCATATCATGCTGATGGTGAGGGTAACATAAACGCTAGGGGAAAGTGGCACTTAGTAAGGTATATATATGAGAATATCATCCGGAACTCCATGAAGACATACAGATAAATCGCAAATTGACCAGCTCAAAGTGCAAAGGATCCAGAAGCTCTCTACCATGCATCTGCTGAAAACACGGAATATGCCGTCAATCACACTTCAACGAATCCACAGAGGAGCAAGGAGCGCAGTACGAAAGCCACTCAGACTTATATGGTGTCAGAAAACATATTGACTTTGAGTACAAATGCAAAGGCTGGACAAGATCAATCCTCTAAACTAAGTAATAAGTCTGCTGGAAATAATGCGCAAGTTATTAGCGCTCAGAAAAGCCCAGAGAAAAGTAATTTTTTATACCCTCGCCTATCGCAGCTGGATCTTGAAATGATTTAGCTCACACAAATGAAATACTCATATGTCCAAGCATGACCATCAGTAACTATACCCTCCAGTCCTCCTTCTGCCGAACCAAGCACATACATGGAGGAAGTGCAATTTACGCTAACAAACTGGCAATAGTTAAACCATTAAAGGGAATACAATGTTTTGGAGTGGAGATCCATATGGAATGCTGTGGAATTAAATTAAATTTAAACAATTATAACATCCATCTATAGACCACCATCAGGTGACACATTGTCTTGTGTGGTGATCTAAACATAGATTGGCTAAAGAAAGACCGAAAATATCGATTACTAAAAGACTTACTGGACTCATTCGATCTTAAAAATTTCTGTGACGGACCTACCAGGGTCTTCAATACAAGGATTGGTACATCCAGAACATCCATCGATTATATGATTACCAATATAGATGAAATACATGTCCAATGTACCATAACACAACCACATCTCTCAGACCATCTACTGCAGGAAATGAGGATACATTTAAAAATGCACGAAAATAGATTGGTTCAGACACAAAAGGAATCAAGATCCTTGCCTAACAAAAATTTAAGACACCTCAAGGAAATGCTTGCTTCAGAGGACTGGGAGAACGTGCACTCGGCGAGCGTGGATGCGGTCTTCGAGAATTTCATGCGGACATTTACCTGGCACATTGATGTGGCTTGTCCAAAGAGGAGTATCAGGGGTACTTGCCGGAATAATTGGTTTACTGCTGAGCTGGGAAAGGCGAAGAATGCGCTTCACGATTTATACTTGCTGGCAATGAGATCAGGGTATAGTGACTTACATAACTTTTATAAAGAGGAAAAGAGTAAATACAGAAAACTCGTAAAGACAGCTAAGATAGATTTCAACCATAGAAAAATTTAGGAGGCAACTATCAAATCCAAGCAAGTATGGTCTATCATAAACGCGGAGGTGGGAAAATATAAAGAACATAAATCAATAAATTTTATTGTGAACAATGAAAACATAACGGATCAGCAGAGAGTGGCTGACGAGTTTCGGAAATTCTTCACAACAGGGGCAGGCACAAAACTTGAAGCACATTTTGGCCAGGCACCAAGCAATCGATCACCAACGGTGTCAGACCTGAGACCAAACTCAATTTTCTTGGAGGCAGCAACAAACAAGGAGATACTGCATATCATCCACACTCTAAAAAACAAAAAGTCTGCATGTACTGATGAAATTCCAGTGAAGGTGCTGAAAGCTGTAGCCAGCGAAATATCTGATCCCCTCCAAATACTGATAAATACAGCAATACAAACTAGAACTTTTCCTTTAGTACTTAAAATAGCAAAGGTGGTGCCTATTTATAAGAGAGGGGATAAGTCAAATATTGAAAACTATAGACCAGTGTCTGTGATAAGCGTTTTTTCCAAAATTTTTTAGAGGATACTCCATAATCGGCTTACACGTTTTATTAATAAATATAACCTTCTATGCCAAGATCAACATGGGTTTAGAACTGGTAAGTCGACAGAAATAGCTGCGGTGGAGTTTGTGAACTTTATTCATGAGGAATTGGAACGCGGTCACTCTGTTGCGGGAATTTTCTTCGAACTGTCAATAGCGTTCGATACACTGAACCTTGACTATGTGGAACATAAATTGTTTCATATTAGGATAAGAGGGAAAGCACTATCGCTGGTGATGTCCTTCTTGAAACAAAGAAGACTTCTTGTCACCCTTGGCGAGTGTAGGTCGGAGAAATATGAAACTAATATAGGGGCAGCACAGGGATCAGTGTTGGCACCACTGATATTCAACATGTTTATTAACGACTTGACGCTTCCTGGAACAACAATCAAGTTTGCAGACGATACATCTGTCGGAATTTCTGCGCTAAGTGAGGAATTACTTCTTCGGGAGATTGCAGCGGTCTGTGATAGTATGAGCCAATGGTGTACAACCAACAGGCTAATACTGAACCAGGGCAAGACTGTTAAAGTGCACTTTTACAAAAATATCCCAAGGGCCAATATCGAAGATGGTGCGGAATGTGTCAAGTTCCTAGGGACTTATTTGGAAAGCAGAACTAGCTGGAGTCTCATATTGATCATGTTTGTTCTGGACTCAGTAGAGCATACTATGCAGTTTTAAAACTAAAACATACAGTTCCCAGAGAGACTCTTTTAAGTGTCTATTATGCAATGGCCTATCATTACCTATCCTACAATATATTGCTATGGGGCCAAGCAACTAGCATAAATAGAGTGTTTATTGCACAGAAGAGAATTGTACGATTAATGTTCTCAATGAGGCCGCTGGAATCTTGTAGAGGCATGTTTCGGGGTTACAAAATTTTAACTGTAACATCCATCTATATAATGAAATGTGCACTATATGTTTTTAAAAACCAATCCAAATACCGACAAAACCTGGATAACCACAATTATTCAACGAGAAATGCTTCAGCTCTGGTTGTTCCAAAACACAAGACTGCACTCTATGAAAGGTCGCACCACTATGCCTGCATTACGGTCTACAATGCATTGCCTGAGAATCTCAAATCTGCAAACAGCATAAATTCATTTAGAAAAAATTTAAAATCCTCACTGATATAGTTTTAGGGAATTTCTGGACTTGGCAGCCTAGTTTTTTACGATTATTTTTCTATTTAAAATTGATTATAGATCTATTTATGTATATACCTTCTTGATGCCCTTTATTTTTTGTTTGTTTGACTTTACTGTAAATTTATATGTAAGTTTTAGTAACTAATGTTTTTCATTTGTATCAAGTTATATATATTGTGTACCTATTAATTATTTTATACTCATTTTTATTATTGTGTTAAGTCTTAATTTATATTGAATATTTTAATTATGACAAAATGATTTTGACTTGTCCTATATCGTATTTTGTGATCTTTGGGAAATAAAAGAATTTGAATTTGAATGTCTATATAGGCCCACACTTCACGACATAACCACACCGTTTAGACGTCCTACCCTCCTAGATAAAAACGTAAACAACCATATTGAAAGATTAAATTGCATAGAAATTTGATTCCAGAGATGAAGTGGGTGATTTTGGTTTTAAACGAGGTTTTAAACCTCTTAGGATTGCAGAAGAGGAAATGACTTTGACTACTTTTGGTTTTGGTTTTTGCGGGTATGCGTAGGAAGGAGCAACATTTTAAACTTCCGTTATCCCTGAACCCAGAATTTGATGCTCTAGAACTTTCGTATCTTACATTTTTAATTTGGAATGGTTTTCGAGTCACAGGCGTTTGAAAGCGAGCGTAGCGCACTTTTCAGTCTAAATGGAAAAGTTTGCATGATTCTGACCAAGCAGAATTTAGTGCTCTTTAATATTTGTAAATTAGACGTTATAAGCTAAAAACTAAAAAAGTTTGTAAAATTTCTTGTTCCCTTCCTAGAAGCTCAGCTCACCCCAGAAACTTTCGCAAACCCATAGTACTCTTATTTCAAATGACCAAGTGATATAAAATCATTTCCGACTTTCTGGGAATTCATGCAAGGTACGGCCCTTTTTGGTCTAATTTGACTCGGCTAGGAAAGAAGATACTTTAATTTTTCCTTATTTTTTTATTAAATCTATTGCCGATTTTAAATAGCTTTTTAGACAACCGTTTTTCATAGTTTATTTAGATTGAAGATACAAAAATTAAGTGTATGGAAAAAATGTAAGTAGCAATCAAAATACATTCATTCTTGGGCTTTTTTTCTGTTTTGGGGTTGGTTCACCAAGCTTCTGTATTTCTTCCGGTAAACTTTAGTTGTGGTGTCAATTGAACATAGCAGAACGTAGTCCACAATGTTCAAAACTCTCATGTAATGTATATGTTGCATTTCAGGATATTTTTGAGATGAAAAACATTTGCATATGTTCTAGAACTATAGAACTATTATACTACCAAAGGCTACGTTTTGGCTTTGATGCTACTCAATCGATTATTAATATATATTTTTTATTTATTTATGTTTATGTTATTGCATATTGCCTTTTCAAAGCATCGTCGAGCGCGACTAGTACTATGAGGGATAACCGCATAGTTAACAATAGGTAGTAGATATAATGACATAGCGGTACTAGCGCGTACTCTATAAAGGTACCGTGAAGTGCGAATGCAACTTTCGACATAGTTTACCGAATAAAATATTTTCGATATACCCACTAAACACTAAAACATTATATGGAGTTATTAACGCAACCACGGTATAAAAGTAAAAAGGTTAAATGGGCAGAGTTCAGACATATTTTCATCAATTTTATATTAATTGTAAGTACTAATTTTGCTTGATTTCTTTTAAATAGTAGATATTTGTAGAATACCGTAAGTCACCAATAATTTATTTCTCACATAAAACTATTATTATATTTTTTAAATTTAAGTAATTTCTTTAGTTTCATATCTTTCCGCGAATATTAGTGCATAGAGTGCTCACACGAAGGCCGCCTAGCTCACAAAAAAATTGATCAAAAAAAAAACAGTTTTTGTCTAATATCTTCCAAAATGTTGCAGATAGAACAAAATAAAAAATGTAGGGCTGATTATTACTTATAATAAAGGTTATTATGATTAAAATGTAATAGTTTTCGAGATAAATTAATTTAAAGTCATGATTGATTTTCATCTTCCGTCTTTTCAAACCAAAAGAAAAACTCTTGAATTTATTAGAAATGGCGCGGAAAAATTTCCCAATAACTAGAGTAAAAATTGTTTTTTATTTATAATTCAAAATGCTTTTGGCAGAAGACATCCTTGGCAACATAACCTGAAAAATCTACTTTTATCTCATACTCAATTTCCGCAAAAACTATGAGGACTGCAGAAAAAAATATGAAAACCTTTTTTTTAGGTAATAATCTGCCCTACATTTTTTAATTAAACAATTTTGCTCCATCTGCGATAATTTGGAAGCTATTAGACTTTTTGCCATTTTTGGCATTCTGCACATTCCTAAACAGCCCTTCGAGAAGTACTATTAACGAAAAAAAAGTACACAATTATATTATTCCTGTAACAGCCTCCAAAACTGTCTCTGGTGAGTGGGCTATATTAATTACTATTATCTATTTGTGAATAGGGAGTGGCTTAGACATGAAATCTGATTTTTTTTTGCTTTTTAATAGTAGCTGGTTTTAAAGTTAATCTTTAGAATACCACATGCCACCAGTATCCTATTTCTATATAAAATATTAGTGTATATATTTGTTGCCCCGGAATGAAGCGAACTTTACTATTTTATATTTTAGACTAGGGTGTGGCTCAAATATATGAACACGGGAACACGCAGGAAATACATGAAATTGAGCAGTGCACATGCACTCAGCCGCTCGCCAGTCATGTGATAGCCGACCCCTCCAAAAATAATATTTACAGGGTGTGATCTGCTGATTAAATTATTTGAAATGCGCCCATTATCTTTTGTTGGGCGCGCCTATGAATTCCACTGATTGTTGCACCCCCGCTTGCGGGCGTCTGAAACTCGCCCCTGTTTCTATGGCAACGGTCGATCCCTTTTGCTTTCCCCCGTCGTCTCCTGCGTTCTGTTGTCGTTCCGACGAACGTATTTGATATCGCACTGTACCTATGATGCCAAATAGTTTGTATTTTCCTTGAATTATTGTAGTATTTACGATAATTTCAAGTTTTTTTTTTTATATTAAATGAACACATTTTGCAATTTAAAGCTTCTAAGTAACTGCTGCTGCTAATTCATTTGATATATCCACGGAGCATTTCTAGGTCTTTGATTAATGAATTTGGGGTTTGAAATACACAATTGCAAGTCTAAGGTTCTGAGTTAATTATATTCGGGTTCGGGTGTTACCAAGCTACTTTATTTTTAGACAGTTTATTAATAAGTTATTTTAAACAAGTATAAATTATTAAAAAAAGAAAAACCCGTCTGCTTAAAATCGGCAGTTATATATGTAAGACATCTAATAGTCCGGTTTTCTAAGCCAGTTAATTATTTCCTAATTGATTAATTGTCCTGTCGACTTTTATATAACGATTCGTGCTTTATAGTACGGTCGCTAAATAGTTCATTAGTCATACATATGGTCGATATTCTTGTGTTATTGCACTTCATGCGACTTTACACGGTTTATAATTGTATAGAATTTAACATCGTCATTAGAAGATGAATGCATTTGCAGAATATGGATTTTATATCTGTTCTTGTGCTTATAATTATATATATTCTTGACTTTACCATTTTTCTGATGCTTGTAGAATATATCCCCACAAATTCTTTTTGTAGTCTATAGGTTTGTAGAAAACATATGGTAACACGAATTACAAAGAACGTTGTATGTATGTATCTGTATGTGTTGCTTGGTGTGTGTCTTTATAGATGTTTTCGAATAAAATATTTAGGGATTCACTAACTTTTCCGCGATATAACTCCGTTTAAGTTTTTAATTTTAAAATGTATTACTACTTTAGTAAAGATATTTCTCAGCCTTGTTGTTCAAATGATTTTTAATTATTTGGTCCTGAAAAATTGAATTGACAATCAAATCAAAACTAATGTATTAAGTACCTTAACTACACTACTACCGTAATTATATGTATAATGTATATTTGCTATTTGCTGCCTGTAAAAAAAAATCATCCCCCCAGATCTAAGGATAAATTTTAAGGCAAAAGCCTTTTAAAGCTCTCGCGGAAACACTCTGTCAGAATAAAGATTTAAAAATGGCGTCATTCTGCCAGTTAAAATTTTTTACTTCCTGAAAAATTCGTCCAAACTGGAGTAAAAAGAAAAAATACAGAGGGTCGAATGGATAACCTCTTTCTTTTTTGAAGTCGGTAAAAAATCTTTTGAGATAAAAGGAAACAGACTACTGGTTCTACAAAGTATATCATTCTGCAAAGTGCAAATATTTGGAAATTTAGAGCTGCTTTTCAAGTTAATAATTACTTTTTATCGGCAATTTAGGCGAAAACTATAAAAGACCGTACTCATCTATAAAAACTACACAAAACTATTTTGAGATCAGACATTCACTAATAAAATATTTACGCCAGTCCGAGACATCTTCCATATGTCGAGCATATTCGAGCAGTCGTTAATCGGCACTTACCCATGTCGAAAGACGAGGATGTTTGCATTACCTGATTGCTGAAGCAGTTAACTTATTAATTGCCTATGCTACTGGTTTATATAATCATCATTTTAGTACTCTGCCACTAAACCTGATAATAGGGTCGTTGTGGCGATACTTTATAATGCTTACCAAAAGTATATCACGTTACGAAGTTCAGACCGTTAAATCTCCTTTTCCTCTGTACATAATTATCATATATTTTTAAGATTTATTAGTTTCTGGCGTTATTATTTCAATTTCCGCACAAATGTGCTAATGAAATGAGTTTTAAAATCGATTAACATTATTTAGGTTAATTGCTTGATTTCGGAAACATTTAAAATATATTTTGATTATGTATATCATTTTAAAACTACATGTATTTTTTAACTCCGAAATGTAAGTTTTTTTATTCAATTTAATAGAGGATTGTCAGATACACAGATACTAACATCTGATGAAGCCACAGTGCTGGCGAAAAAATGGTTGTGTTTTATTTTTTTGTAAAATAAATTAAGTGGACATTTTAAACAAGTGTTTTCGTTTACTTGTTAAAATGAATTTCCATGAATTAACGGCTAGTTAGGTTCAATAATATTAAATAAGTTTATTCTGGGCGTCACACTTTTCGTATACCAGTAACTGAGATGTGCGAAGGGGTAAAATTTAAAAAGTAGAAGATCCAAAGTATCATTTTTCATATGGTATTCAAAGTTTTTAAGGGTACGAAGTGCAATTCTCCTATATCATCTTAATTTTTGGCTACAGCAATTTGTATTGTTGATTTTCTATAACTATGTATAGATAGCATTTTTATATTCCTATTATTAGTTATCTTGATTCTGGCAAGATTTTAATTTCGATGAACCCCAGTACCTAGGTTTGGGCCTCAAAAACTTCTGACGTTTACAATAAAGCTTCTTATAAATGAAGATAAAAATAAAAAAATACAGAAAAAATAAAACTGGTTAAAAAAATATTGGAAGGTAGAAATAACATTTTATTCCATCTTGGATATTTGAACTTATGAAGTTGGAGTCAAACTAATAAAAACTCCAAATAGATATTTTAATACATACATTAATTAGTGGTAGTTGGTTGGCGGCTTCATAAAGTCAAATTTCCAAGATAAAATGAAATAATATTTTTGACTTTTTAGTGTTTTTGTAAGTCGGTTTTATTTTTTACAGCTGTTGACTAGTATGCGGAAGAGCTTTGGTTTCCTAAATCACATTTTTTTGCGCAAAATGCGAAATAAAGGAATTATTTCCTATAATTTAAATTCCTCTTTTTAATTTCATCATTTTAAAATTTCTAATTTATTGTGAACGTAGTGACATTTATTTTTTAAAGAAACTTCATGCATTTCTAGTTTTAAAATTGAATTATCATTCATTTTTAATTTTGGGATGTATTAGTGTATTTTGATATTTTAATGAGAAACCTAAAAGTAATTTTTAAGGTAAACACTAAAACTGAAATGCTTAGCACAATCTCTAAACCAAATATACTATATGAATATATAATACACCAACATGTTACGGTTTCTCAGGCGATAATAGAGCTCTTATAGGATAATTTTTCCCAAAATCAGTCACAATTATACGACGATTTTCTTGAATTAACTAATACACTATGTGCTTTTCCGCTAGTTGATTGACAAATCACCGCAAAGCCTAAGCCTCACTTCGGCCATCTTGCGGTGTATGGTAAACATATGAGAATAATGATTTTTAGAAATATTGACTTTTTAAATCGAGCTGTATTATTAACACTAAAATTGAAATGCTTAGCATAATCTCTAAAACAAATATACTATATGTATATATAATACACCAAAATGTTACGGTTCTCAGCCGCTAATAGAACTCTTATAGGGTAATTTTTCCCAAATCAGTCACAAATATACGACGATTTTCGTGAATTCATTATGTGCTTGTCCGCTAGTTGATTGGTCAATCACCGCATTAATTGACAAATCACCTGAAAGCCTAAGTCTCATTTCGGCCATCTAGCGGTGTATGGTAAACATATGAGAATAACGCTTTTTAGAAAAATATTTTTAAATCGAGCTGTATTATTAATTAAAAAACGTAATTTTTTGAGTTTTGAGTGACTTTTTTTTACTTTACAATGACACAGTTTTCTAATTGATTTAGGCATGTTACTTTTTGAATAACACTTGATTTTGATAATTCCTTAATGTACAGCCACTTTGATAATGATATATTAAAAGTGTTGATATAAAGATGTTGGTGCTAACGCTGTTTTACTTTCAGAACGTAGATCACAAGATGAGATACAGATCCAAGAAAGGACTTCTGCCATTTGTCGAGTTAAATGGCGAAGAGATTGCAGACAGCGCAATAATAATCAAGGAACTGAGTCAGAGATTTAACAATGATCTGGATGCTAGTCTGACCCCAGAACAACGTAACTTGGCGCACGCCACGATAAGCATGATTGAAAATCATCTTGCTTGGGTTGTGATGTGGTGAGTAAAAAACTAGTACATTTTCTTGAACTCTTATTCTTAGTTCACTTTTTGTCAAAACATTTCGATACAAAACTACCTCCGAAGTTTTCTGACTTTATAGCGGTTAGATATATGGCGTTGTTAATAAAAATAAATCTTATATTTGGCTATTGCAGATTTATTCTCATTAGATGAATTTTAACATTAGATAGACAAATATTTGATCAACAGTAGTAGTTATGGCACGAACGGGGATCGAACAAGTTCGAACGAATTGCTTATCATACGATAGCGCAATTGGCTAGAGCAATGGGCAAGAGATCCAGAGGTGCGGGTTCGATCCCCGCTCGTATCATAACTTTTAATGTTTTTCAAAAATTTTTCACAGTTTTAAAAAACTGATAAAATACTTCTATTAGAAAAAGAAGCATTCATTTGCGAATCGTAAAAGAGGTGAATTTAGAGTTATGGAATCATATAACCTCGCAACTTTTAAGTCTTTAAAATTAAATTTTCCAATATTTGTCTCTGAACGGATGCTTTCACAAGTTTGATTAATTAAAAGTGTTGGTTCTTGAAATTAGACCAGGTTAAAGTGTTTATTAGTTTGTTTTTGGTTATCTTTTCATTATCACGACATATAGTAAAAATAGTCTAGTAAATTAACATAATTGCAGGTATATTTGCTCTATGTGAACTACTAATAAAGCTTTAATTAGAAACTAAAATTTACGTGGCCAACTAAAGAAAATAAGACAAATCTTTATAGCTCCGCCATTTTCATCTTTTTCTTTTTTTGATACTTATCTTCTTTGGCTATTAGCGATCACAGTTGTCCAAATAACTTTGTTGACAGCCGCTTTAAACAGTTCTATGTAGGCTACATGCCTGTCCATTATTTAATGTTTTTCGACGCGGGCCCTTTTTACTTTCGATTTTGCCATGAAATTCTAGCAGGAATAGAATATTTATCATTTTGCAAATCCATAGTAGCCTGACTTTCTGGTCTCGACAGTTGGGAAAATGTCTAGCTGTTTACTTATGGCTTTTTATATTCTTATTTTCTTGCCAGTGATTTTAGTCGTCGTTTTGATTAGGTACCTCCTAAGTATGGGATTTTCTGTGTTTGAAGTTCATAAAACACGCATATATATCGCATTTAATATCTCTTGCTCACTGAATGAGGACTTGAATAACATTCAGGAGATTGTTTAGGGCGTCACTCATCAAGTGTTCGGTCTTGTCAAATTTCATAAATTTGATTAAAGAAGCAAGTCATGGACGTCACTCGCTCATTATCTGATAATTTAAATAGCTCTTCGTGAATTTTATCAATCTTGTATTGTGCTGATGTTGCGTATTTTTCACACTCCTACAGTTTCTTATTTATTTTTTGGTATAAGTTAATTTCCTGATATTTCTCTTGGAGCCACTCTTCTTTGCTTGCTTTACTTTCCGTGGTATTAGCTTATGAGCTTCCTTCTATTTTGTGTGGTTTAAGTTTCTGTTTCTTCGTCTAATTTCCATTAGGTCTAGAATGTCGTTAGTCATCCATTATGCATTTTTCTTGTGTCGGCTTTAGTTTATTTTTTGCAACGGTAATAGTGGTGTGATGTTGATTTTATTCCATGTTTGCTCGATGTCATACCGTGCTGGGAGTTTATATAGAGGATTCTTTCATTTTGTTATGTAATTCTTGTTGTGTTTTTCTTTTATATCTGGGTTTTTCAGTTTTTAAATATGAATTGTTTTTTCCTATATTTTCTTTAGGCTACAATGTTTTTAGGAACGACCGCCACGTAAATAACAACTGGAAAAAAGTAGAGGAGGTGGGGTATTATTGGCAGTGAAGATCGAGTTGAAAATTATAAGTCTGGATTTTCCGCGAAATACTAAAACTGTGAAGAGATCTGGTACTTACTTAAGTTGTCTCATAAAGATATACTCCTCTGTGTGATATATTTTCTACCGAATTCTGATATAGAAGAATATGAATCCCATTGTGTCAACTTGGAACACTTTCCTGATAGTGGTTATACTTATATACTATCTAACTATGATCTTCCAAACTTATGTATTTTCGATGAATGTCACAAAAAAATTTTGATACCATGCTACAATCAATATCCTGCGCCAATGTTTAACCTAAAAACTATAATTTAGTTAGTTAATGAATATCTTTTAAATATAACTTGGGATATAATTTTAAATACGTTACGTGTCAATGTTAATCGATTTCATAATATTTTACATTATTGTTTCAATTATTTCATACCAAAGATTACGGTTAAACTTAATTTTAAGTTCCCGCGCTGGTACTCACCAGAGTTAAAGCAATTTATGCCGCTCACGAGCAATATAAAAAGAGAAATCGGTAAATTTCCTTTACCCGGAACTTCCCTCGTTATTTTTTTCCATTTGTTAGAAATAGTGAAGTGTGACCCAATTTAAAACAGTATATATGTGTTACATATACTGTCGTTTCATTTTCATTGGGCGCCATTTTGTTGCATCATATTGGATTCCTACCAATATTTTACCATTTCCTTTCTACCTATGCCACACATGACTTTTGAGCATAATTTAAAATAAATTCAATAAGTAGTTTTTACATTGACACATACCGCCATTTTGCTACGTCATGTTGAATTCGTACCAGTTTATCCCTTTTCACATCTATTTTTTCTGCAAAGTTTAAAGTCAATTGAACAAGATTTTTTTACGTTGATTTTTTAAAAGTTTTATTTGGCCGCCATTCTGTTACACCATCTTAAATTGAAACCCATATTATCAGCCTTTACCTACTTCGTTTGTCCGCAGATAATTCCCAGATGTTAAGTTTCTAACTGGTTTTCGTTAACGATCCTCTTGTTATGTTAGAGAGGTGAATTATTTGGAATCCAGTAAAAAAAACAAAAGCCGTTTTTTAAATTGTCAACTTTTCGCAACTTTATTGTTGTATCCTCAGGGAACATAGATTTTATAACCTGCATGAAACCCACACTATCAGTCTTTACCTACTCCGTTGGTCCGCAGATATTGCCTAACAGAAATAATACACCACAACAAGAAACATAATATCTGGGAACCAACGGGGTAGTTAAAGATTGATAATATGGGTTTTATGTAGGATATAAAATGTATGTATCCAGAAGAATGCAAAAATAAAGTTGCGAAACGTCAATATTTAAAAAAAAAACCTTTTTTTTTTACTGGATCCTAACTCCAAATAATACTATACAATCACTCTAACATAAAAACAAGAGGATAGTTAACGAAAACCATTTAGAAACTGAATATCTGGAAAATATCTGCGGACCAACGTAGTAGGTAAAAACTGATAATCTGGGTTTCATGCAGGATGTAGAATCTATATGTGTCCTGAGGATGTAGCAATAAAGTTGTGAAACGTCGACAATTTAAAAAAGACTTTTGTTTTGTACTGGATTCTAACCACAAATAATACACCACTCTAACATAACAACAAGAGGATTGTTAACGAAAACCATAGAAACTTAATATCTGGGAAATATCTACGAATCAACGGACTATGTAAAGACTGATTATATGGGGTTCATGCAGGATATAGAATCTATATAAATGTTAAATAATAAAGTTGCGAAACGTCGACTATTTAAAAATAATCTTTTGTTTTTTTTACTGGAACATAACCCCAAATAATACACCATTATAACATAACATTATTAACGAAAACCATTTAGAAACTTAACCCGTATTCACTAAAGAGGTTTAAATTTAAACCAGGTCTAACTTGACAGTTATAGGTTTTAGATGACATTTTTAACAATTGAACAAATAATTTTTCTAAATGCCACAATTACAAAATGAGATGACATAAGCGAAACATAACTGGCAAACTCAGAGTTTTAAGTACCATGGCAACTAGACCTCGTCTAACTCTTAAACCTTTTTAGTGAATACGGCAAAAGTCTATCCAGAATATGCTATTCTAATTTATTTATTTATTTATTTTATTTATTTCAGCAAATGTATGCTTCAGAACAAAAAATAGTCCTAAATGATACGGTATCGATCGTTATTAGTAATTTAACAACATAATATATGATGGTAAACAATAAACTATATACTATAAATTTAAATTTATGATTTATGAACGAGATAAACAAAATAAACAAATAAGTCAAACTTTTAAAAAGACAAAATAAAAGGAACAAGCTAACCATACCCTCCAGATTTTACAGAGGTTGTTGGAGAACTGTTCTTAGAGCACTTGTGCACAAATGTGAAAAATATCTACGTGAATAAAATGCACATTATAAACATTAACCAGAGTGTGCACAAAAGCTCTTTGACTGTAGTTGGTTCTGCGCGTTCTTTGTAAAAAAAGGTGTTGAGTCCTCAGTACTCTATTAGGGACTCTAAATTCTAATTTTTATTAAGATTTATATCCGCATAATAAAAGTCGCACCTCGTAATTTAAATTTGAATAAGGAAATCTATGTTTATATAATAAATATTTAAGAAATCTGCCGTGTACTCGTTCCAGTCTAGATATATGACACTGATAATACGGACACCAAACTATACAACATTACTCTAAAATACTACGGACTAAACAATTATAGAGGGTGCAAATTGCCTTTGTATCATGCCTTAACTTTGTATTTCGTTTAATAAAACCAAGCAGTCTTGAGCATTTTGCCACAATCTAGTCAACGTGTAAATTAAAAGAAAGACTACCGTCGAACAGTACACCAAGGTCATTAAAGGATTCAACAGACTCTAACGGGACACCCTCTATTTGATAAATTAAGTTTATATGATTTACACACTTATAAAAACTCATCTTTTTCCACTTGTTAACATTTAAAGCAAGATACTTTTTTTTACACCACAAAACTAAACGGTTTAGATCAAATTGCAGGACACTGTAATCACTAGAATTCACAACGCTGTAAAACTTTAAATCGTCCGCATACAACAAACAGTATGACATTTTAAAACAAGACGATACATCGTTAAAAAATAACAAAAATAAAATAGGTCCTATGTGGGATCCTTGGGGAACTCCCGAAAGCACCTCAAACTCTCTCGACACCACGTCTCCAATCTGAACGCACTGCCTTCTATATGTCAAGTAGTCCTCAATCCAGGCCAAATAAATGGATCCTATTCCAATCTTCGACAGTTTGGACAGTAGCAGTTTGTCGCATACACTATCGAAGGCCTTAGATACATCGGTATATATAACATCAACTTGATTACCGGATTCTAATGAGGATACCAAAAAGTTTTGATATACCGCCAGGTTGGTAGTAGTGAAACGGCCCTTGAAAAACCCATGTTGAGCTTCGGTGATGTAGTGTTTGTAGGTTTCAAATATCTCTTCTGTTAGAATTAACTCCAAAATCTTGGGAATAATTGAAAGCATAGATATTCCTCGATAGTTTTTTATGTCCGATTTAATCACAGATTTATATATAGGAAATAAGGTAGAGTTCTTCCAAATTGTAGGGAAGTCTCCTTTATCAAAGCTTCTCTGAAAAATGGCTGCCAAAGGACCCGCAAGAACCTCGCTGCAAGATTTCAAAAAATATGGATGTATTCCATCTGGGCCCGCACTCTTGTTCTGGTCAAGCTGTCTCAGCTTTGCTAACACTTCTTCTCTGGTAAAATGGTGAACCAAAAATGTAAGAGTACCGTCCAGGTTGGTACTGAGATAGTCAATATCTTCAATTTCGACTTCATGGTGGTCAGAGTAGCAAGATTCGAAATGGGAGGCAATACTCTGAGGATCTTCAAGGATTTGGCCATTACTATACATTACCCTTGGAATAGCACTGTCCTTTTTTAAAGAATTTATAAATGACCAAAAATACTTTAAGTTGTCGGGTATCATGTGTTTGATGTTTGTAATGTACAATGTATAGCAGAGTTCTACCTGGAACTTAACCTCTCTGCGCACCTCTGAATAAGCCGTGTAATCTGACCCCTGACCCGAATACTTGTACTTCTTATAAAGTTTATTCTTTTTTGCAATGAGCCTCTTTAGATGTGGGGAATACCAATTCGGGTACTTTGGTTCTGTTAGTGTTTTCTTTGGGACATACAGTTCGATTACTTGAAACACCACATCATAGAACTGAGATAATACTTGCTCGAGAATGGCCAACTCCGAAATAAATGAGCAATCCACTTGACCCAAAGCTGCAGTAACGTTTTTATAGTTGGCCTTTGAAACTTGGTATATGGTTATGTCAGTCTTATTATGGATTCTCGACATGGTGCCTCAATCGAAACTCAGTTCTATAGGAGTATGGTGTACATCGGCAGGAACAAGGGTGAACTGACTTTCTTTAAGTTTGCAATGGTTAACATCACTCACGAAAACAAGGTCTAAAATATTGTTATGACAATTTTGAATGTCATTGTACTGTTGGAGTTCCAAAAAATACATGAAGTCTATGACAGTCTGCTCAGCTGGACTCTGAACTCTTGTTGGTAGTAGAAACCCATATTCTTGTAGCCAACGGACACCAGGCAGGTTAAAATCTCCAAAGATAAGGAGGTGAGCTTCCTCATATCTGCTACGAACCCCCTCACACTCGGTAACGAAATGTTGATGTGCATTTGTAGAAGAATTTGGAGGCAGATAAACACAGCAAATAATTGCAGCCTGGAGTTCGAAGTAGGCACGGATCCAAATGGACACGTACTTTGATCTTGCAATTTCATTCTTATGTGTTATCAACAGCTATAAGAACTCCACCACCTCGTGTGCAATTTAGTTCAGCGTAGTTGCGATCTTGGCGGTAAACTTCATAGTTGCTAGGAAAGTATTTGGAACTATTGTGTTCCTCGGCGGGCCATGTCTCGTTAAGTAGAATGCAGTCATAGTCGCTGCTCCTGACCGATGTCATTATCTGAGAGGATTTAGTTCTTAACCCTCGAACGTTTCGGTAGAAAGCAATATGTATGAGGTGGTCCTTTTGAGCATTGTTGAGTACCAGGTCAGAAACTATGTCACTGTTCGAGGAGGCAGCGGGCAAGCAAAATTTACTTTGTTGATGGACTCAGTGTCATTATGATCCACTAAGTCAGACTCCTTATCAACACGCACATTTATTATATTCAAACAAATGTGCTTTACCAAATCGACTTTATCTCTGTACTCTAGGATTTTGGAGATAACAGATAAACAGAATTTATGCTTTTCTGGATGGCCGACCATAAACGGTAATTGTGGTGTTCAATAATTCCATTTAAAATTGGTCTATTGGCACGAAGACATGGTCCTATGATAACCAGATTAGTGTTGTCAAACAATTTCAAGAAATCCTCGATCTCTCCCTCCCCAAGAGGCTTTCCCCTGACAGCATCGTCAGAGCCGCACATTACAACCACTACATCGCGCTCGCTCCGTAAAACCCCTATATAGAGGACCGCATACTTCCTTGAGTTGGGAGAATGACAGCATTTTGGTTCTTTGACTGTTAATGTCGGATTTCCTGTGAGCATATTTTTTAAAAAAAGAAGCACAGCCTCTAATATTGTATCCATCGATAAAGTCGTCTGGCCAGCCACATTTTCAACCCCGTTAGTGCTGTTCTCTCGTAAATTAAACAACTGAACGTTTGCTTTCTTTAGATCGCTGATATAACACTCGTTTTTCTTTGAAAGTGTTTCAATGCTTATTAACATCTGGATTTTTAGAGAGTTTAGTTCCATAATTTCATTAGCTGCGTTTTAACTTTTTGTTGAAGATCTTCTAAAGTAGAGAGTAACACATTATTCCGCTCAGAAAGTTCCTTCAGTTCTTTATTCAACACAGAAAGTTGCCCTTTCTGTTCTTTAATACTATCGATATAGCTCTGCTCCGAATCCAAGACACAGTCCACGAAGCTTTTGGAATTTCGCCCTAATCGTTTTATGTGCGCATCTCTCTCCAAATTTTCCTTGAACAGTTTTTCATTTTCTTCTTGAAGAGATGATATTTGTTTTCTGTATCCAAGTTCCAATCTTTCAAGACTTGCTTCCCTTGCACTGTCTTTTCAATCTCTCATATGCTTCTGTATTTTTTTTTAATATGGGTCTTTCATGAGTTTCTTACATTCAGGGCAACAGAAAATAATCTCTCTTTGAGCCAAGACAATCACATGAGCTTCAGTTGTTGTGATGGAAGCGCATACTTTGCAGCAAAAGGTTATGCATATATCACAAAAAGCACCAAACAATTCATCGTCTTTAATCGGCCTTAAAAATACATAATTTCTTACATTTGAAACATTCTGAGTTTTTAGCCATTGTTACTAGAATAAGATTAAACTATTCTCATTTAAGCGAATTGTTAATATCCGTCTTCCATGCATGCAGTCTTATCCCAGACAAGACCAATAAAAACAACTGGTGTCACAAAACCAAAATAGAAAAGTATTAACTTAAATTGTCAAAATAACCAGTTTTTATGGCCCCAAAAACACTGTTCAAGTACTTGCTACAATATTGAAGGTAGTTCACCACTTTTCTGCTATTTTTTTTTAATACTGGAAACACTAATCAATAATATTTGTAACGTTTTTTTAAAGTAAAATTGGGGCAGGGACAAACAACACGTCATTACTAATTACATATATACACAGAATTCAAAAAAGGAATTTCGGTAACTGCTAACATCGCTAGCTCATTTTGCAGATTATTTTTCATCGATCTACGAAAAATCTAATTTTAAACTGTGTTTCTATGAATTGTATGACTACAGTAATTTAAATTCCTATTTTTTCAAAACCTGGGCTGGGACGCATATACAGTAACGGCATCCATTGATTTGCTACTAATGTTCTTAAATTTGTTTGTTATTTTTTGTTTTTTCTGTTATGGCTAATTTTTAAGAATAATTCAGTAAAAAAAGGTGTATTTCATGGTATTTCAAAGGTTACCTCCATAACACCAATATTTAAGAATTGTGTATATAATTACAGACCAATCTCTATGATTCCATTTATTTCAAAATTAATGGAGTCTTTAGCATCACGTTTTCTAGAGGAATTTTTTAAACATCTAATTATAGCGAATCAACACGGTTTTATTAAAGAAGTATAAATGACATTAAATTTATTAGTTGATACAGAATATATTTTTGAAAATTTAGGAACCGGGTATAAAGTTGATTTTGTATACAGAGATTTTTCGAAGGCTTTCGACAAAATTGATCATCCTGTATTAATAGACAAATCGAAATATGGAATAAGAGAAGATCTTTTAAAGTGGATACAGTCTTATCTTACGGATCGACAGCAGCTTGTAAAAATAATAACATTTTTTTCAGAGAAAAAACTTGTAACTTCTGATGTTGTTAGGGGGGACATTATTAATTACTATTAATCAATGACCTATCTATTTGCTTTAAATTTTAAAACTTTATGTTACATGCAGATGATTTAAATATGTTTAACGAGATAGAGTCTAAAGCGGATGTTGTGAGGTTTAAGGAAGATTTAGATAGAGATTGTAATTGGTGTTTAACTAAGAAAATGTATCTTATTATCCAAAAATGTAAATGTATTCAATTTAGTAAGTCTGTCACTCCAGATCCAAACGCATATTAAGTAAAATTTTTATTAACAGAAATACAGAGGACTTCTCTAATATAAATACAATAAAACTATTATACACATCTCTAGTTAGACACCATTTTGAATTCTGCACTAATATTTGAAACCCCTACTATTAAGATTGTATTAACGTGCTTGAAATCACAATAATGATATTTATTTACTTTTTTTTGTATCTTAGTGCAATCTATATTTATAGTAGGCTATAAAACAGCTCTATTTCCTACTATTTTTTATCTGTTTCATTTCCCTAAGCTGCATATTTAATACTTCTCAAATTAAAGTTTTTGCGGGTACCGTCGCGTACCTTCAGAATAAAGTTTCCAACCACAGAATTGTTCACTGCGTAGTAAATCGTTGTATGGCACAGGGTATTAACAAAAGTCTAGTTGTAGAGGCAGTGTTTCTGGTGTTATATACATATTTCCAAATTAGATAGGCATTGTTTAGTCAAAATCCGAACACTTTGGTTCGCATTAAGTTACATTTAATATTTCATGTACCTTTTCTAAATAAGTTTACGATATTTAATATAGATTACATTACAAGCCGAATTTACCTACCAGTTTGTATAATGTTTAAACGCATTCGCTTGCCTCTGCTTTCTTTTGAAGGCACATTGTATTACATATGTTTTATTGGACTTCGCGCTCATATTTATTATAATTATGGTTTCTTAGAATTTACTTCAAATTGCATAGTCATTTATAGCTTATTTATTAATAGTCGTTGTAAGCTTATTTATTAATAGAAACCACAATTTCTAGGGATTTTCGCGTTTTTGTAGAGATCTAATGAGCTTAGATTTTTGGAGCCGTGATTATCATGGTCGATCATAATACCACAATTAATTGTATTTTTGCCTGAAGAAAATACGATCATATTCAAGCTATGTGTTATCTGCAAGTATTGATTCCGTTTGCAATGTTTTTACAAAGTAATTATTATAATTTTTTATTTTTTAGGTGGCGTTCCAAATATCCTGACAGTGTGTTGAAGGGCTACAAAGTCAACCTCCAGCACGCTTTGGGCACAAGAATACCAAATGGACTTTTGAACTTCTTTTTCAAATTTGCTTATGGGAGAAAGGTAAACTAAATCGAATCTTAATGGTTACTTTACTTTTATTGAAAGTGTTCTAAAATTCGGGGAACTGTTTCCTAACATGTTTGCATGAATTGGTCTATGGGAAATTCTAGCACATTTTTATGAAATAATTGTTTCCATGTACAGTGTTATTGGTTGTAGAGTTAGAGAAGTTTGTTATAATAGATACCTAAAAAGATATTTTTAGGTATCTTTTATTTTGTTTATTGGAAAAGATTGAACCATGAAATTAAGAAATCATGGTTCTTGGGTTTAGACAGTATCAGATTGGAATTACTTCCTGATGTTTCGCCTGCGATTGCACGAGGCATCTTTAAAGATCGTCACTGCACAAGATCAAAACCCATTTACCATGATTTCTTAATTGACTCCAACCGTGAAAGCTTTCGTACTATTTAATTAGAAAGTTTAAGTCTTGTTTAGCTGAGGAAGAACGACTTAGTAAACAAAAAATAGTTAACAGCCTGTTAATATTTGCAGCCATTGTGTTTTTCTCTGAGAATTGCAGTGCTAAAGCTTGGGTGTTACTACCTAATTTATCTTTAACTTGTAAATTGTTTGTTAATAGCTTTAAAAAATATAATTTTTACGTCTCAAACAGGTAATTTCTGAAATATTGACGTTACACCTACGAATCGTTTTTGTATAGAATCAAAACTGCTCGGAAATTTTCCAAATTTAGACATTACTAAAGGGATTTATTCGTTGGGAACTGTTTATGTATTAGAGAGTTATTCAATGGAAACTAATAGTGAAGTAGTCAGCTTCCTGTTTTGAAAAATAGATGCGAATATTTATTTGAGTAAGTTAAAAAGTTTGATTTTGTCGTCTTATACAGAACATAGCAAAATTATTCTTTGGTCAGGGTGCAGTTGAATTTGAACCTGGTTTAGTTCACCACAGTTTTAATGAAGATGACATCAGAAATAGACTAAAGAGCCTTGATCAGTCCAAGGACGCTGTATTTGGTGAGGTGCCACCTATTTTGTTCAAGAACTTGCAAAGATTGAACTATATGGAAGCATTCAAATCTTTTGTCGATATATAAGTCTGGTGATCGATAAAGATCAGACCAGCTACCGAGATGTCTGTATTTTGTCAGCAATTCCGAAACTTTTTGAACCAGTAATATCTGAGAAAATTTTTAATACATACAAAATTTATATAAACCCTCCGCAGTATGGATTTTATTAAGGTCGTTCTACGGCAACCAATTTAGGGACACTCCTTGGTAACATCACTTGATTCGAGAAAGTATATACAGATATGTCCAAAACTTTCGACAGTGTCTGTGATTCATTACTGTTAAAAAACACACCGACATTGGCATTGCAGGATGTTATCTGGAATGGATTAGGTCTTACCTGACAAATCGAAAACAGCAAGAGGTGATTAGTGGCTCGGTTTCAGGAGATGTAACTGTAACGTCTGGTCTCGTGTTCTCCAATGATCACAAGTTGGGTTTGGTCCTGGTCTTATTATTTATAAACGATGTGTCATATTTTAACAATTCACATTGCTTCATGTATGCTGATAATCTAAAATGTTTTAATGTCATCTCTCCAGATAGCAACGATTGGTGTGATAGGAACAAGGATAGACATTTTTCCAATATTGATATTTTTCAAGTAAGTTTAACTGCTCTAAGACAAAGTTACTAGCTCAGATTTTTTGCGCTCTAATTGTATTTTAATCTTTTCTGTTTTTATTGTGTACATTTTATATATAAAAATCTTAATAATGTATCTTAGTATCATTTAGAGATATATTCTGTTAAAATAAATACATTATGTATAAATAGTCATTTACACGTTATTGGCTATGTTGGATAGATACATTTCTAGTGGTACTCTGCAACTATCGCACAGATGCGTTACTATGACTATTAAATGTGATTTGCTTTGAAGGCTGGTGTTCTTCGGCTTAGAGATTTGATGCAAGTATGGAAAATAAGTTCTGTATGTGTCATAGACACATA
Organism: Kuschelorhynchus macadamiae; assembly: GCA_030620095.1. NCBI lineage: Eukaryota > Metazoa > Arthropoda > Insecta > Coleoptera > Curculionidae > Kuschelorhynchus > Kuschelorhynchus macadamiae. The sequence continues at coordinate 1,380,863 of JAUTXW010000099.1, forward strand.
CACTATCTTAAATTATGAAGGTTTGAAATATTGTGAGGAGGATTTGAAAGGTACCTCTTCCAAGGCTCCATAAAGAGTCAAGAATAGGTGGGCATCTTTAAATCTAACCTAGTCAATATCTTGATAAAGAAGCTGACTGCTTGACTATATTTAACATAATACTAGTGTATACCATAAAAATCTCTTAAACCAATTGATGTATGAATGAGAATTTTGAATACTATAAATACTAAAATATGTCATTTAAACAAAAGTGGAACATTAAATAAAATAGTTACAGAGAGAATCAGAACATTAAGTGATTTTTTCATTACCTATACTTTATAGATACTTAATTCTAAAAACATGTATAAAATTTCCTAAAAATTAATGTAGACTAGTGGTTATGATTAAATATTTTAATATACCATTTCCACCACCTTTAGAAGAATGCTACTTTTACGTGAAAGATTTTTATTATATACTTTTTTGACAACTTATTATCCATTTAAATTCTTTTACTAACAGTAATAAGGATATTACTAGGATATATAGGATATATTTGTAATTAATAACCTATATTAGTGTCTTCATTGTGTATAATTATTTGTTTAGAAATAGTTTATGTATTTGAAAAACATTTTGTTTATATAATTCTTAGAATGTTTGTATCTAAAATTACGTTCCATTGTTTTTCTTAATTTCGTTAATGCATGTTCCCTTTCAGTGTTTAGTGTTCGTAGAACCGTTTTAACTTAATATTGACAATTTAGTGGTTCCAGGGGACTAAAAAAGCCAAGGCACATGGAATCGGTGTTCATACGCCTGAAGAAATCATTGAGTTTGGACAAGAGGATCTTAAGGTGCTTTCTGATATGCTGGCCGACAAGCCCTTCTTCTTTGGCGATGAACCTACTACAGTAAGTAAATATAAACTACTGTTTATGTAAATTTCGTTATAGTTTATATTAATATACCTATACCACAGATAAACCTACACCAGATGCGAAAGTTAGACAAGTAGCGCGACAATTTTCTTTGGCCTCGGCGCGAGAGACATGTATGGCCCGCACCAAACATTTTGTCGGCTATTAAAAATTATTAATAAATTAAAAATAGCATTACCCGCACCAATTCAAATTTTTTGGAAACAAAATGTTATGAATATTTGGGTATTATAATATGTAAATTACAGGTTTTGTAAGGTTCTTATTTTTGCTTTTACTGCGATATAAATTTGATTTAATCTTATTTCATTAAAATGAAAAACTAATTATAATGGTATTTTAAAAAAAATGCCAAATGCTCATTTTCCTGCATTATTCAGAAAATGGCGTTTAAATTAGGAAAAACACATTTTTAACTTTCACAAATATATTTATTTATACACAAAATTTAAAAACTATTTGAACATTAATTATGTAACTAGTTGATTAAGAATATCCTGTCTTTTATTAAGGAATTACACTGTAAAATGCCATCATTTTAAGTAATACCAACCAATATTATCGGCATCGACAAACAAGGTTTTTGGGTAATATCTAAAACAAAGATAAAATAAATAATTCGATCAAAAAAAAAAGGGTGCATTGGTATAACGTGCTATAATGGAGAAAATCAAATCATATAGAAGCGGCATAAACTGCTTTTACGTGTCCCGTTAAAAAAATATTGTAAACATTTTCGAACAAGTGTTCTCAGTTCTTAGAAAATACCTTGTTCAATTATCTGTATTGTACAAGTGATAAGAATCTACTTCGGCCGAGATAGCTGGTAGCTAAACCAAAGTCAACGGTCGGACGCAACAGTCTTGTTAATACCGGTAGGTATGTCAATTCGATTTGTTGAGCGGATTTATTTAATTAGTGTTATGTTATGGAGTTAGTATGAGCATATATATTGTTAAAAAATGCTATTTTTTTGTGTATACCATGACTGCTCCTGCAACACAAACGTATTATATAAACTCTTTTATTACTTATTCTATTTTTTCAATTATTTTATTATCTCTCTAATATATGCTTTACCTTAATACGAAATTTTTAGACTAGATTATAATAGATAGTTGCGTTACAGTATTTTAAAATTACTTTTTATTGTTTACAAAAACCAATTATTTTCATATCTTTAAAGCCCATTACTTTAACGTTTGCATTTTCTTTAATTTTATCCATAACTATAGTTATTATTACGCAAAGTTTATTGCGTAATGGATGCCGTGTTCACCTTCATAACGTCGTAAGATTTGATTTTCTCTGCCCCTGAACCACGTCAGTTTGGTTATTTCAATCTTAACGGGATTAATATGATTATCGGTACCGGTGCTTTAACAATGCTGTCTTTAACAATAAAATTACCTACTTGATAAAATTATAGCCTTTTTCGGAGGTTCCTCCAATAAAAAATCAATTTGCGCTTTCGTCCAGGAAAAATTGTCGGTATAGCGGTATCATAAAGGCGCTTTACACAGCTTGTATATACCGCAAAACATCTACTTTCAAAGTGATCTTCGCATAACTTGTAATTACAATAACTTTTTTCTAAAAGATCTTCACGTCCGCTTTAAGCCAACTGTTAAATCTAAAATTATTATATTTTTATACTATAAAAACCTATAAATTATGCTACTTATAAAGTACCTACTTGTTAAAACATATTTTGCGTGAACATATTTTTATTATTAATTTGAACATCAATAAGTCTTCTTAATATTTGCCTATTTTTATCGACTAGTTCATTGTATTGGCGGTGACTAATTTCCAACTGTTTATTAAGGACGTATTCAATTCTGGTTTTGCCGAAGACTCTTTCTTTTATGACGGCCTGCAAATGCTCTTTGGACATAATGTGCCTTTTTACAGCTTTATGGAAATTATTTAAATCGGAAAAACCAGTTTTATTCCAGAGACCTTTTTCATTTTCAAAAAGTAAACATGGCCAACAAAATAATTTACTTATATTTTCACACCCTGTTAGCCATTTAAATTGTTCGTATTGTTTTTCCGGATAAAAATATCTAATACAGTTTTTCACTTTTCTGGTTAAATTTTTCATATGCGGTTTTGCCTTTCCTTTGGAAATTATTTGTAGCTTATCAGCGAAGTTTAATGTTGAAAATCCCTTTATTATTAAGACACACACCACACATCCAGACACACTCTTCTTACTAAATTCTCCAACGTTTTCAACGTTATTGCCGACAGCCGAAGTTGACGGTATTTGCATATCCACGACCATTGCATTGTCTTCAATATCGCACCATGCACGACGCGACGTAAGTATCACACACCACACGGATAGCCGTTCAAATAAAGAACCTACTCCAACGATAGCTCGATCCACAGGAAATCAAGCCAGTGTTGCCATTGGCAGGGAAATTTCCCTATATCTAGGGAAAAAATGGAACCTGTAGGGAAAAAGGGAATTTTTTAGTAATTTAGGGAATTTTTTGAAAACCTTGTTTGAATAATTTTTGAGGTAAAAGCTTCATTCACTTTACTTAAATCAATGCCAATAGTTCGTTTTTTAAACACAAGTAAATAATTAATAATCATGCATTTATAATTTTACCTACAGTCGCTTAATATAATATATTAAGCCACTGTTTAAATTTATGTTTTTCTGTGCCACTGTACATTTACCTATTTACCTTTAAGATGCTGCCATCTATGATAACCACACGAAAGTTTTGTTTACAGAATGGATTAGTTACCGTAGATTCCTTTTAATGGGATGTTGTAAGTTCTGTAATTCCCCGGTTTTTGTAATTGAAAGTCGACATAAATGGTTTCGGAGAAATACCGGTACCGAGAGAGTTTCAGGTTTCTGGGAAATACTGAGTTTTAGTTTATTTTATGTTTATGTGAATGTGTCTGTTGTTTTCGACTCGATGCTACGTTAGGCGTTAGTTGAGGCGTTAGTCGATATTAGGGTGTTGTGTAAAAGATCCGTACGCTGATGCAATTGGCTTTATTAGTTACAGTTACCTATCAATTAAGTATTAAAGACATCTAGAGTTACATATTATCTTATAGGCTGAAACTTAAAAAAGGTAGGTATGTATTTTTATTTTATCGGAAATAATTTTCCCTATTTTCGAAAACTTTGTATTCACGGAGTATTTAACTAGATATTGCTCTGTGATTTATTGCTCCCACTTTTATTTGAACAATATAAATAAAGGCACTTATATCCAGGCATTTTTACAACCACAAAAATAAAACTATATAAAATATATATGTTTGAAAAACTAAATAATAACATAAGGTCTGGCACTATCGATATCGCCGCTCGAGCAAGCACTTTTCCGTGCGGATTTAAAATATCAACTGGATCTCTTACTATGTCTCAGATGGCTGGACATCCGTAGGAGGCGAAGTTTAGATAGGCACTTTCGCATCTGTGTAGGTTTATCTGGGCCTATACAGGGGCGTAAAATATACATTATATTATTCTCGATGTAACTCAATTCAGATATTAAACCCTAAATCAATATTTTACAAAGCGAATACAAAACATTGGTAAATGCCTCGGTAAATGCGCTTAACCCAAAAATGTCCTCATAATGAATCCATCCCTTTTTTATTAACAAAGTAAGTGCTAAGGAAATTTAAATATCTACAGTCTAATTTGATAATTAATATGAATATATATAAATTGTGCTATTTTTCACATTATATGATAGAAGAGAAGATTTACTACTTGGTGACTTCCAGTTACAAACCTTTACCCAATTATAAGGTAGTTCATTCATGTAAGGTACTTCCTTCATGTTGCATAAATACAGGGTGCCCGCATATATACAAAAAATTATTAAACATTATTTTTGATTGGGGTTATCTAAAACTTTCGGAATTCTGTTGGAATGTTATATTTCTTTTTGTGGACTAGTTTTGCTAGAATTGAATGAATCTGAGATCTATACTCGGAGAAAAAATAACTTCCCTAAAATCAAACAGTAGTTTGATTGTAACTTTTTGTCTTTGAATGTTGGCAAGACCAACATTGTGGGTTTGTGTGAACGTGTGAGTTTTGGAGAATCCCCTCTAGAGAATACTTCAATGGTAAAGTTTTTGGGAGTGACTATTGAGGAACACCTGCGGTTTGAGGAACACATTATAAATTTGACTAGAGAGTGGATTCTGGATGCTACATTGTTCGTATGGGGTCAAGTGAGACTGGTATGGGGGCAGCTAAACCCGTTTATCATTCACTGGTGGATTCGCATCTGCACTATGGGATTGTCTTTTGGGGCAATTCTAGTAACTACCTGCTAAATTTACTGTTTGTTGTTCAAAGGCGGGCAGTGAGATTGATGTGGTCGACTACGAGGTTTTATTACAATAATAATTAATTACAAACTGGAATTATCACAAATAATTTCGATTTATTTAGGCATCATCTAATGAAATTTAAGTCTTCAATTATGGGTATGTCTGGAAGTTGACTGACGGCGGATGTTTCGGATTTGGCGGTTTTTTGTAAATAATAAACATGGATAGGTCTATCCGTGGTACACTTATCAATCACGAATTAAATTGTGATTTGGAAAAAATATCAAAAATTTCTAACGACCGTTTATTAAAAGTGAATCCGAGTAAATGTGTGGCCTTGCTGTTTTGTAATAAGAATCATCGAGTGGGGCTTGTCGAAAATTTTAACTTAAAGCTAGGAAATTAAAACATATTATTAAAAGATTCAGCTAAAAATTTAGATCTCATTATAGATACAAAATTAAAATTAAAAAGAACATGTAACTGTATGTCTTAATAGAGCCTTCACCATGTTAAAGCTTTTGTTTTCTCATCGACATATTTTATCAAAAAAAGCTAAAGCTGCCCTGTGTGACCCACTAATACTAATGTTTATCCCACTCTAATTTCGCCGATTGTGTATAGTACATTTCTGGACTATACGCTGGAAATTCGCAGAATACAAAAATCCCAAACTATTGCATTCGATTGATTTATGTTATCAGAAGCAGAAACAGGGTTTCTCATAAATTGGGGAATTAGGATGGCTAACATGGAGGATCGACGAATTCTACATTCGGTGGGTTTTTTTTACAAAATTATTTAATTTAAATGTCCCCCCATCTTCATGAAAAGCTTAATTATCGCACAGATGTTCATAGCTTGAATATTCGTAAACAGTTTTTGCTGATAATACGTTCTCACAATAAAGAATATTTTAAGAAAAGTTTTTCCTATCAAGTTGCTTCTTTAACAAGCAAGAAGTATAAAATAACTGACGTTTCATTAACAATAGCATCATTTAAAAGACATTTTAAGCTTAGACTACTTTCAGAAGATGGTCCCAGTTATATTTAGTTTTTATTATACCTTCGTACATATACATATTTTATATTTTTTTCGGTTTTATTTATATTTTTTATTGGCTCATTCTTTCTACGTAGAAATAGTTTTATTCATATATTATTATTATTTATTGTTTCATATCTAATGTTTTTTCTTTTTTTTTTCTTCTTTTTTTATATCTTTTCTTATCGTAATTTCAATTTCTGGATAGAGCTCTTATTGTAACTTTTCATATTTATGTATTTATTTGATTACAGTTATATATTTAATCTGTATTGACCTCATCAGCAACTTCCTTTGTGGAGAAGCTGATTAGTGCCAATTATTCCAATTGCTATTTTATAAATATAATTTATTGTAACTGGTAACCGTGAATGTAATTTGAAATAATAAACATGTTTTATTATTATATATTATTATAATTATTAGGTATAAGAGGGCCATTACTATCCATAATAAAAACTTACTTACTAAATTGACGGCAATTTGTTGTACTAAATGTCTTTTGACCATCATTTTACTCGTTACATGTCTTAAGCTTAAAGCTAACTGGGCTCATTTCAAGATTCTTCATATTTGCAGATGATACCGTCCTAGTATACAGTGACTTATCTTAGAATTCTCTAGTCCACAGTAAATAACGATTTGATTACATATAGTTACTAGTTATTGCAAAATAACTTAAAACTTAATGTATATATGGTATTTAGAAAAAAAAAAACACAAAACCTATTGATTTGAATATTAAAATTGGAACTAACACTATTGCACACATATTTAATGTTTAGTATCTTGGCTTGTGGATAGATAATAGGCTTTTGTGGATACACATTAATAACCTTCATAAAACAATAGTACCAATGTAGGATACTTACGTTTGCCATTATTACAAAATAATTTCGTAAACATTGTTTGACATGCCAGTTTTTGTATTGTATTGTTTGGTATTTTATTTCCTTTTATAATGGTTAAAATGCCTCACTCAAATAACTTTAAATTTAATTGATTTTTTGCCACAAAAAGCATTCTTGGTATATTACATACGTATATGTATATATTTCCAAATAATCCTTGTATAATTAACTTAAACTTATGATATTTCAGCTCGATGTAGTGGTCTTTGCACACTTAGCGCAAATTTACTTTCTGGATAAAGAAGTTGAATGGGCTATCCGTGACTTTATGACTGAATCATGTCCTAACCTCGTCGGTCATGCTAACAGAATGAAGGAACGCTGCTTTGCTGATTGGGATGACATTTGCAGGTATATTACATTTTTTAGATTGTAATAAACATATTACCATCTATATTATAAAAATTAAAATTATTTGCTAGTATCTTGAATGAAACCCTTGCACTGCTTGATCTATTCATAGTTCAAGTTGGCATGCGTGTATTGATATTTTCGAATCGATCAGTGTTGTGTTTGTTATTAATTAAAAAAAAAAAAAAAGGGTTTTCTGCTCTTGCCGGGTTGGGGGGGGGGGGCAACAGAACGATATTACATTTGAGTATATAGTGAATTTCAAATATAACTAAAACCCCGAAAAATAAACATCAACATCCTCCTCATTTCCTCATTAATATATTACCTTTATTAACAAAAAAAATATAAAAAGTTATCTAAGGAGCAAACAAACAAACAAAAATAACTCCATAAGAGTCTAATGATAGCGTGGCGGACTGATGTAATGCGCACGAATCACTCAACATTGATGGTTGAGTTTATGGGTAACAGTGCAATTGCACTCTTTTAATTACCGCCACTTGCTATTGCTAAGGAATTTTTAACAGATTTTATTAGTCTCTACCGACCAAGTAAATGTTTATGTAAAATGAAATTGAAAGACAAACAGAAGCTAAATGCCGTACACAGAGTACTAATAGAAAAAATACAAGAAGTAGATCCAGCCGGGAACAAAGAGGACGTAAAAAAATAAATTATTTGCCCACGTCTTTCCAAAAAAAGTAAAAAAATATAAGCGATCTATCCAATCAAATATGAATGTGGAATAAACTGCTCAGACAGACGAATGCTGTCACACCAATGCTTTTAAAACATCTTAACTCTTTAAAAAATTGACGGAAATCAAAATAAAATATACATTGCTAAACAAATTTTTTGTCAATCCTATAGCTATTTACAATTTTATAAACAAATTCAAGTGTTTAAAATACAAGGTGAAAATTCTTATAAAATCGACAAAATTTACAGTACTCCTATTGTAAATTTTGATATTTAATCACACCAACGTTTTTAATGAATACCTTACATAATTGTCTCGGAACGAAGCGGGTTTCTTTAAAAAAATTATATAAAAAGGAATACAAATGAGCATTTTATAGAAATTTTGAGTGTTTTTAGATATAAGAATATATTGAAGTTTTTGGACCAGAACCATAATAAATATTAATAAAGAAATTATTATATATAGATGATAAATATTAATAAAGCAAGTCAAGATTTTCTGATAAATTAAAGTATATACAGGGTAGAAAAGTTTTACGCTGGCATAGATAAAGTTTCAATCATTCTTAATTTAATGCTATACTTTTCATTTTAGAAGCTCCCTTGTATATGAAAACTAAAATTAGCTCAAAATATAGTCAGTTATCTCGAAACGTTTTAAAATTAGTGATATACAGAGTGAAAATTTATTATGTTCGCAACATATGGGAAACTCTTTTATTATTGATTTCTCAGTAACTTTTGTTCTTGACAAAAGTAAGTACATGAGACAAAAAATTTTGATAGTGGCAAACCTTAGGTTAGATGTACAGGGTGTTAAGAAAACCTAAAAATTGGACGTAACCAAGTAAAAAGTGGAATTAGATGGCAAATTATCGAAAAAAAAAAACAGTAAATACTTTTATTATTATAATAGTTCTAATAAGAAACTATCTATAGAATTCGTGTCTGGAGAATTAAATAAGAATTGTGGACTTCCCTATGAAACTCTACTATTGTAGTACCCTCTATATAAAGTTTTAAGATGTTTTTAATAATTTTATTCTAATATAGGTTTTTAGAAGAAACACATTGACAGTTTTTATAAAAGTCTTTACCAAAATGTTAAAACAAATTAATTGCCTTGCTTTAATTTTTTAGTGAAGGATTTTATAACAACTATCAACAATTCTTCTAAAATCCTATACTAGAATAAAAACATCATCATAAACATGATTTAAGTTACAGGGAATTGCAAAAGTAGAGTGTGCGATCCGATAATTATTTTTAATTCTCTAAAAATTATTCTAATAAAACAATAAAAATAATTTTTCAGCTAAAGGATGAATACTCTCTTATGAGAACTATTTTAATAGACTGCAATATATCACTTCATATGTACGCTATGGCGAAAAATATGGTATTTCCTGTTTCTTGGAATTTACATTTCAGACTTTACAAGCGGTCCTTAAGTTCTAAACACTTATTTCAATTAAATTTTGTCTATAATTTGTCATCTAACCCCTCTTTTAAGTAATGTCGGATTTTTGTTTTTTATTCAACTCCCTGTATCAGTGGCGGGGTATTTTACCCTCAAACCTCCCACCCTCAGATCCACTATTGTTTAAGCTAAAATGTTAGAAATAGTACAAAGTAAGAATCATTGTTTCAGGATTTTCTGTCAGATCATCTGTTGCGTCAATCCATAAGGTAGTAATTCAAGTATTGAATGAAGGAGATTGTGAATTATGTAACTGTCAGTTTTTATAAAAATTTTCACAGATTAAGAGATAGTTTGTGCCAGCTTTAACAAGGTTTCCCGGTTCTAAATGTGAACGTTTATACTTCTCAGTTAAAGTAGTATCCTTAGTTAAAGTAGTATCGATATAAAGGGCCACGCAAATTCAAAATAACAATGTCTTTTGATATAAAAAAAACAAAGTAACTCTAACATATTGCTACATTATCCAAAAATACTGAGTTGTACAATCAACTATTGCTTGTTGTGTATACAGCCAAAAAACAATGTATTTAAAAAATACCTGAAATCGCAACTTTAATTTTTACTTAATTATTTAATACTCACCCCCTTCTAATGTGAATAATTGCAATAATTTTTAAAAATGCTCGTCAACATGGGTGTTCTTTTTTTTTTTTATCTAGGCCATCAATGAGCTTATTACAAAATTGTTGTAAGTATCGGGTTAGTTAGGGTTTTTTCCTGAATTTCACTGGAGTCGAGTAGTAAATGAAAAACTGTCTGATCTTCTTGTTCACGCCTTCTTCAAAGAAATGTGTGCATCTTTAGCTGACAGTGATTTCAAAATTTTTTTTTACAAATTTTAAGTTTTTTTCGACCTAAGAACCCGCAGATACTCGTTTCATCACAAAACTTTTAAAACTAATTGTAGGTTTTTACTTTAATGCACAATATAAATCAAAACTGTATGTGCGCCTGTTTTTGTTTTCACATAGCTTTAATGAGAATGAAGGATGAGAATGAGAAAGAAGCCTGACAAATTTCAGATATCTGCTTTTTACCAAAAACAAAAATAAACCACTAACTTTGATGAACAACTCTCAGAATTGCAAAATGTTTAGTACCTTTATTTTGGAAAAACTCGAATGATCAATAACAAAAAAATATATCTTGTATCTTGTAACGAGTTTCTGGACTCAGTCTATTTTGCTCTTTGCCAGGGCCAGTTTGTTAATAAGAGCTGCAGCACTGGCCACAAGTTTCAAAAAAATAATTTGAATTCATTTTAAGCCATTTTCGCAATGCCCGACCCATCTAATAGCAGTTCGCAGAAACACGTAATATGTGTTGTGACCTTAAAGCCACCAATAAACCACAAGCTTTCTACTAAATGCAGAGTTGCAAAGTTGCACCGGCATTGTTTCGTCTGAATTGAGGTATGCCGTATTTGCTTGCTACTCGGTTCTAAACATATATCTCAAAAATACGAGGCGGGCTCAATACGAAGATTGTTGCAAGAAAAATGACTTGTATTTTGGCTTATACTGTTTCATAATTAAATTGTTAAAAGTTCTTGTTACTATGCCGTTGACGACTCTAGAAGCAGAGAGATATTTTTCTGATCTGAAACGAATAAAGTTTAGACATTCCTAAGATTACCAAGTGCCAAGACAAGATTAATGTCTTAGCACTTACTCAGTTGAACAGAAACTTTTTCGTTCTAATCCTGATATGAATGAAAGAGTGATGGACAAATTTGCCGCAAAGAAAATAGGAGTACTGATTCGGTTTTCAAAAGAAATTAAAAAATTATTCCTATATTACGAATTTTATTTATTATATGAACTGCAGACAATCACATTTTTTTTAAATTTTGTGTTAACTTTGAATATTGCGAGGCATATTGTATATGATAATTCTTATCAATAATGCCGACAGATGAGCTATTTAAATTAATTAAATTGTATATTATATTTTGTTGTCGACATAGACTATAGCCTGCTGCACTATCACTTTCTAAAGTTACGAGCCGCCACTGCTCTTTGCTACATTGTACTTCAATAAATAAAAAATTGGAGTCAGCAATAGAAGAAATTCTTTTTTACACCTTCGGTTCTTTTACTAGTTAAGCTTTAAAAAAATCTCCATGATTAATTGTCATTGTCAGTAATTTTAGTAGGAAATTCTAGAAAAAAAATTAAGACAATATAATTCGATGAATAACTTTTCTTGATCTGTAAAATAAAAAATGTTATGTCTCAATACCTGACGACTCAGAAAACTATAAACTATAAATAGTTTTTTAAATTTTTATAAAAACGCACTTAATTATTTAAAACCTATTATACTTTTGTCAATATTAAATATTAAGTTTATCTTAACATTTATTTTATTTTTAAGAGCATATACTTTTGAAAAATTCTGTTTTGTTTTCTATATAATTTCTTTCTAAATCGGTTTCGGCTCTGTTGCAAACTGAACAACTTGAGACTTCGTGCTTCGCTTTGTATCGAGGGTATCTCATACAATGGATTATGATTTTCTTTAACGGAAACATTATCTTTTAAAGTTTTTAATTTCGGAATCCCCGGACGTCACCGGGGCCGGAGAGACGAGGATGGATATCAACCCTACCTTTAACCCAACAAACTGAAACTATTGTTTTGGGATGCATCATGATATTCCGATCTATACCATGTAGTTATTTTGTAGTTCTTCAGTAGAGCTTATACTTGATAGATTGTAATAGTTTTGGCGTATGTATCTCTATGTGCAAAATATTTTACGTTTACAGTTAGTTATGCCCGTGATTCTACAATACTGGAAATTATATATCTGACACACAAATCTTATGCTTTGCGAATACACACCAGAGCCTGCTTTCTTATCTGTTGTTGTGGACTCGTCTACAAGAACGTGATGTTTCTTCAGCAGCAATAGCAAATTCGTCACTTACATTTAAAAAATGCTGTCGGTTAGTAGAAGACGTATTGTACAAAGTGTCTGATTCCGTAGGCTGTGTCAAGTTTTTTCACACACTACCTTCCTGTTCCGGGAATTTTCTCGCACCGCTGAGAATGTTCCAAAAAATTGGGAATGTTAATTTTGAATAAATATAAGAAATTTTGTACTGTACTGTTGTACATACCTGGAAAAAAGAGAAACCTCGTTAACCATCACTCACTAAGACAGTTGTAAGTTGTTTTATAAAAAAATAATGTTATTTGAGATGCTAAGAAAAAAACAATAAAACTTGTTGGGTTTAACCTAAACTACTAGCATTTTTAATCATATTAAACAAACGTTAAACGAATATCACAAAACACCAACATTAGAATTATCTACAGTTTCTCAAAAGATCTTCTTAAGTAATCGAGTCCAACTATTTATATTCATTAATTTCTACTGGAAATAAAATTCATTTTACAACAACTATATATCGCTTACATAAAACAATAGCAAAATAAAAAAAGTATAGTATCACAACGATAGTTAAATCATCATAGGTAGTCTTGCAATCGCCGCGCCGTTTAAAAGCAGTTAAACCCATACCAAAAGGAACCACCCAAATTGTTGAATAAACAAGTTATACGTGTAATTTGTACTTTGGACCGGTACCACAAATAGATTACTAGATCCTAGATCTGTATACAATGTTAAGGTTGACATCTTGCAGTAAATGGGGTCTGCAAAATATACCGTTAAGTAATTTAATAATTTTTTAGTTTAATAAACATCAGGTCAACACACAATCTTCACTTCTTTAAAGCCTAATTATTAGATCTAGTCTTTACCATACTATAATCGATGCATTAATTCAGCTCATTACAAACATATTTAATTTTAATACTAATTTAATACTTGTTTGAAATCGTATTTTAGTATCACGTTACACCAACTTTATAACAAGGATACTATGATTCCTGTCTAGAACATGCCCTGCAATGAGCAATTTCGCTCTTTTTAGAACCGATGAGCTCTAAAAAGAGCTAAATCGCGATCGTCGTTTTGCGTAGAATGGATCATTGCGCCCGCTGCATTGCAGATCATGTTCTAGACAGGGATCATAGTATCTTTGTTATCACGTTGGTGTAAGATGACAAAATATATTAACATTAAATTTACAATGTTAAACTTAAATATTAGACGGTTGTATTCTCTGATAATACAAGAGCGTTTTAGAATCGAAGCCTTCTGATGATAATCCCTATTAGATTATTGTCAAGCTTTTCGTGATATTATGGAAGAAACCACTTCAGTTTTCTTAAGTCCATAGATAACTTATATTCATAGGACTGAATCCTTGGAATACTCAACATTGTGTCTTTCTTTAGAGTTGATATCCATGGGAACCGCTAACTGGTCTTGTTTACAAATTATTAAGATATTGTGCATTGTTTTGAAATTTACATCATCACTTTCTAAACCTGGAGTCGTTGATATTTCTTATAAAGGATATTATTGTCATTGTTGGATTTATTAAAGCGTACCGTTTTTCCTTCTGTGGATTTTTTGTTATTTTATTTATAATAAAACAATATTTAGTTCTTTAAATTGAAATACATTAAAAAGAATCGCTCCAGTATTTTACAACTCTGCTTTATTAAGAAATCGTAATGAGTTGATATATCCTAAATACCTTAATAGTAGATAATTCTAAAGAAAATATATTATTTTTAGTACACTGGATTTGAACTCGCATCTTCCAAAACCTGCTCCTGAAGCTAAAGATGATAAGGAAGCTGCAAAAGACGAAAAAGAAGGAGACAAGGAGAAGGAACCGGAAGATAAGGACATAGAAAAAGAAAAGGTATATTTTTATGTCAAAATATCTGTTTATTTTTTCTTTAATTTTTGTCAGCATTATTTATGATCCATGTTAAAAATTATATTATAATAATTAAATACGTAAAAACACGTGTCATGTCAGTTATATTTATCTTGTTTGGAATCGAGTCAGTTATCAACCTGCCATTAGAGTAGTAAGTTTTAAAAGTTATAGTCTATTCAATTTACTGTTTAATAATAAATAAAGGTAATTTAATTTGTTTTTAAGCGGATTCTATCAGTTTTCTCGAAATGAGTAAAGCAAATAATACACGTTCGTGTAAAATAGTATCCTTAGCGGATCCAAGGGAAGGGGAGCAGTCGGCACTCCCATGCCCTCTGGGCTGTTGGCTAAATATATGGGGGAGGAAAATCATATGATTTTTATTAATAGTTGGAGAGCTATTTAAAGTATACCTCTTTATTTAGCATTTTGAGAAAGAAGCGCTGGGAATATTTTTTGTGTATGTATTGTACAAATATGATTAGTATAATAGTTTAGTTTTGATTTATTTAATTCTTTTTATATTAGAATATAATAATTGGGCTGTAACAGTATGGATCTTGTCAACTATTCTTAGCTTTTCCTTTTAAAACTTTAAAGATAAAATAAGAAAAGAACCTTGGTTTACCAAGGGACTTAAAATATCTTCCAATATGCGTATGTTGTACAAACTCATATTTTAATATATATGGTATTACCTTTAGAAAAACAATTAGGACTAATCTGTCTATAAGAATCATTCAGGGGACACTTTAAGTTTCCTTGATGGCATGAGAGTTGGAAAGAGGTACCTTCTTTTTTGTTCCAACAGATGTCAGTAAAAATAGGGATGTCCTTTGAAGATACTTTTGCGGCTACCAGAGGTCATCTACAGGCGCATGCTGAGACAATAAATGTTTCTTTTAAAATTTGTGTTTTTCCACCTGCCTTAAAACCAGCCTGCGATGCTCCACTTCTTAAAGGAGGTGACAAGGAGACGCCATCCAACTTCGAACGGATTTCGTTGCTTCCTACATTGGCTAAAATGGTTGAAAATGCTTATAGTGAACTTCATTAACAAACAAAACCTTATAAGCACGGTACAATTTGGCTTTCAGGCTTCTAAAACAATAATGATATGTTTTCTTTATTAAACAGCTAAGATTTGTATCTTAGTCTAAACGATGGAGAAATTGCCGCGGCCGTGTTATGTGATCTCATGAAGTGTTTTGATTCTGTGGATCATGGAATAGTGCTTCGGAAGCTCGAAATCTATAGATAGATAGATAAAGGTGGCGCTCTTATTTATCCGGACGTTACCAATCAGTAGTTTTTAATGACAAATAGTCTGAACCACTACAAATGAATTTTGGTGTTCCTCGGGGGTCCGTGTTGTTTTTATTACACGTTCATTCAAAACTAAACATGTTAAGTGTATTTATGATGTTTGCAGACGATACAACTATTCTCTCATAACGGGGATGCTAAGCGGTTGGAATGGGCCGTGGGGAGCGATTATTGAAAACTGAGGAAAGGTGTATTATGCGCTAATCGACTCACATCTTAGTTATTAAGTGTTTCTGGAGATCGTTCTGGGCAGTTGTCCAACTTGTTTTTTTGTGTTGCAAAAGGGTGCTGCTAGATTTATATGACGGGTGGGCTCCCGTTAATCATACAAGCCTGCCTTCATTGCTCAGAGAATCCTGACTTTGACGTGCATATTCATATTGGAGACTGCGTGCCTTATGCATGTCAAATTCGCAATTTTGCATCTGCTCCAACTTACCCAACATGCAGTTCTCAAGTCACTTCTTTGCCTATTAGGCGGTCCAACATAACAGCTGACTGCGGTCAATATGGCTGACGTAGGGCAAACATTGTTTTCTTCCTTATAAGTCCGTGGTAATTTAAAAGTAAATTTCAAGAATTTTTATATATATTTAGTGCATATTTTTGTACAGGACCATTTTTCATAATTGTGTGTTGTGAGAACGCTGAAATCGCCGAGCGGTGCAAATAAAATATTTTTATAATTAAAAATTAAATTTTGTATTGTAATTATTTATTGATAAGGAATACAAAACGGGACGAACCCAGAAACAGTATTCACTAGTACTATACTTATAAACATGATATAATAGTAACCTACACATATCTAAAAAAAATAATGATTATACGAACAGCGTAACAGAATGAAAAAAAAAGTAAAATGCGTTAAGAAATATGACTCCAATAAAATCTTTTTAATGTATTGCTAAAAGTTGATAGGGAAAAGGAACAAATATCCAAATCAACTAAGCTCAAAAGTGTATTATAAGATTTACAGCAACGATATAAAGGTGAGTTTAAGTTATAGTTACTATTGCTTGGTTGGATGCGGAAAAAATGTTTATTTCTTGTGTTGTGTGATGGGATATTTATATGTAATAAATTAACTAAAGGCCCTGAATCAATCGTATTATTTAGAATTGTATATACAAATTTTATGTCATACATTTGTCTTCTGTCTTCGAGTGGCAATAGACTGAGGTTGCGTTTAATCATAGCTGTATTATCGATAGTAGGTGTATGGAATTTATTAAGATATTTTATAAATTTTCCCTGAACGCTATCGATTTTGCTAATATATATATATATATATATATATATATTGTACTGAGGATTCCAAATCACCGATCCGAAACAAAGCACACTATTTACGTATGACATATACAGCGTACGAATAGATTCTAACCGTCTTTTACAAGTTCTAATAAGAAAACCGAGAGATTTTTTTGCTTTTGTGATTATGTGTTGAATGAGATAATCAAACAACAATTTACTATCAAAACATGTACCTATATCTTTTACAATAGAGACCCTAGCTAGTGGTATGGTATTAATGATATAATTAAAATGTATTTTATTTAAGTTTCTAGAGAATGTTATTATGTGAAATTTTTTAGATTGAGATAGGCAATTTCGCTGACAATAGGAAGAGAGATTGTTTAGGTCATGTTGTATGAGCAACACATCCTATGAGTTAGTGAGTCTATGAAATGTTTTTAGGTCGTCAGAATACATTAAAAAATGCGAAAATTTAAAGCAACTAGCAATATCATTAATATAAATATTAAAAAGAGAGGTCCCAGGTGGGACCCTTGGGACACTCCTGAACTGATCTCTGTAGAAGCCGACTTGAACATACTAATTTTAACCGCTTGCTTTCTATTAGTAATATATGATAAAAACCATCTAAATAGACTTCCATGAATACCAACCCCAGCAAGTTTGTTTATCAGAATGTTGTGATCAAAACCCTCGTTCATGTTATCCAGCAAGTACTGTGAGTATATGAACAAGTTGCTCTCGACGGAACGGTTTCTCATAAAGCCGTGTTGTTCGGTGTTAATTATATGTTTACAGTCTATATATACGTAGTCACATATAATTGATTCGAAAAGCTTTGCTATGATACATAACTTAGATATAGGTCGGTAATTCTCTACAAGGAATTTGTTGCCGAATTTTAATATAGAAACAATTAAGGCAGATTTTCAAATATGTGGGAAGTACTCCCATTTAGAGACTTATTAAAGATGTTATGTAATGTTTGAGATATTTCATAAACACAATTTTTTAGTGTGGGTACATTGTCAACACCCCCAGTTTTGTCTGGAACTCCTTTTATTTTATTGATAATAGTGGAAATAGGTATGTAATATTTAGAAATATTCCATATTTGCCTCCAGTCGGCCAAACTGAAATCCTCAACACGACCAATATAATTTTTGTAATCGGTATCAATTAAATATTTGGAACGCCCTCTAAGCAATTTAAAGGTAAGATAATCAAGATCACTATTATATTTTTTCCATCTGCAATGCATCTTGTTTTATCCCTGATAACCTTTATGGTGCCTACACTAAACCAGTGAGGACATTTTCGTTTATATCTACAATGTTTAGGGACATGTTTTAACATGGTATTATTAATTATAGAGTTCAAATTGCGTAGGGTTTCATCCCAATTCACTGAATTCAGCTCAGTCTTTATCCTATTATAGTCAGCAGAATTGAAATTCAAATCAAAGTTAGTATTAATGACTTTAAAAGAAAAAGGTATTTCACGCAAGTTGAAAGTAAATTCGAGTGTACTATGGAATCTGTCTTCGTTAACCAAGGGTGTATCGCAGGTTTGCATATAAGAAATTTAAAAATTATTATTTAGGACAAGATTAAGAGTATTGCTAGCTGTATTAAGAAAATAATTAAACTGCGAAAGCCCACAAAAGGCAAGTGTATCTACCAACATATTTGAATACTGATCAGTAATATCTAGAGGAATACAGTTTTTATTAATGGGGTCTTGCGACCACTTAATGCTGGGAAGATTGAAATCCCCGCATATAATAAATGAGTCATTTGGATTATTGTTCACAATTTCATCTAGTTTTGAACAAAAGGCAGTTAAACAGTCACTATCACAAGGGGCGATGTACACACAACACACATGAAATTTAGACTTATTTTCTAGGATATACAATCACCCACAGATCTTCGGCATTTGAAGACCAATCAACTCTTAGAATACTATGTAGCTTAAAGTCAATAGCTATTAAAACACCACCGCCATCATGTTTGGTGAATAGAATAGTCAATTCGATCACGTCGATAAACATTATAAATATCAGAAAAACACTCTGAAGAAGAAATATCGGGATTAAGCCAAGTTTCAGTTAAACAAAATATCGTGATCTTAATTTAAAGAGTTTTGATATAAATATTCTAATTTGGTTTTCAATCCACGAACGTTTTGATACAGAAAAGAAACAGACATACGAGAAAAAGGTTATTTAGGTTTTATTGCATAAAACTTACAATCGGTTAACGTCGTCCTCAGAAAACACTTTTATAATAGGAGATTGGTCATGCTTGCGAACAAAAACGCTGCCGTCTCGAACCCATACATATTTGTAATTTTTTGTTTTCGCAGCGTCTTTGGCACACTTTAACAGAGTTTTACTTAAATTGGTTAAGTGTTCATTGATAAACAGCTGGTTCGATATATTTTCCATCTTTAGTTCAGGAGTCGATGTACCAGCTTGACGCCTCATAGTTTTGGCAGCAGCCAAGGTATCATCTCTTTTTCTTTTGTGTGATAACTTGACGATTATAGGCTTGGGATTATTGGAATTACGAGACTTAGCTCTAAATATGGCATCGACATCCTGAGGGGAGATAGGATATTTCAAGTTCTGACTATTTGTTGTACTAAACTTAAAAGATTTTCTCCTTGTTTTTCGGAAACACCAGAATATCCAGATTATTAGATCTTATCTGTTGTTATAAAATATCGACTCGGTTATTGAGAGATTTTATTTCCGTTTTTAGTTGCTTATTTTCTTGAGATAGCTTTTCGATTATGTCCTGTTTTTCATTGACTTTTTTTTATCATCGCTTCAAAAGCCGTAACCTTGTCAGAGCAAAAATTGACCAACTCCAACATTTCAGAGTAATTTCTATTGGTGTTTAACATTTGAGATTGAATCGTTTCGACTATTCTTAAGGTGCGAGATGATTCAGTCTGCATTCAGAACAAAACCAAACAGCTCCTGGTAACTGAAAGTTCGCCATACTCTGCTTGCTTAATCCCACACATTTGCCGTGAAAATATTTCGAACATACACCATTACATTTGAGTCCCGGCATCTTAGTAGTAAGACTCGCCCTACAAACTTTGCAAATTGGCATGTTTGCCCACGGATTATTAGACCGACGACGACGGAGTCGTGAATATGTATCGCACCACTGCACTGGCTTCTTATTCTAAAAGTATTTGTCAGTACCGATGTTTAATATTTAATAGTGGAAATCACCGGAAAACACAACCTATGTCCTTTTATGAGCTTAAAGTTGCTACCAATTAAGTGTAAAATACTTTCATCTAGATACTTGCGAAAATTCAAAATAGTTTAGCGAAAAATAACAATATTTAACAAAATAGAGGAGCGTGTGAAACACATGCACACTGCTCGATGAACGCCACTAACTATAAAGATGATGTGTAGATCTAAAAGACTTTCCCCCAGTAACAAATCTGGACATTGTTGGTTACGTAGGTGTTCAATTTAAATGATGTATATCCAATTAAAACTTAGTTCAATCTAAGTGTTTAATATGTTGTACTGCGCCCAGTACATATGTTTTTTTATTAATAAAACATATCTTTATTTAAATAATTGTCAGAGTGAAAAATATATAACATTTTCACAGTGAATACAATAAAAATAAAGAGTTATGTCTTTACAATAAATCTGATGACGAGTGTAAAGGAACTCAATTTTTTTCAGCGCAATGAAATCTTTACCCTTAACTAGACTTAAACTTACTGATGTCTAGAAAAAAATTAATTATATACTTGCACTCCAGGACAGGATTATACTGTCGAGCCCCAAAAAAAATAGTTGCATTTTGTTTCCGTCTTATTTTTTTGAGAAGTTATTGAGAAATTCAAATTTTGAAAAGTAAGTCCATGCCTTTATAGTACTTGTAATCCTGAGTTTGGAATTTCCACCCTTGAATTCGTAACAAGATCTTTCTTCATTCAGTTAAACGTTTTGCCTAAAGACACTTTCAGTAAAACTTAGTTTTAAATAAGTAATAACCCTGTATATGGTTATCGTAGCTTCATTTATACATAAAAAATTCCATAAAAACTGTAGTCCACAGCTACCACACTCGTGCTAGGATAATGTCAACCTAAAAAGCATTAGTTTCTAAAGTATGTATTAAAATTCCATATACGATAAATTCGTAAGTTTAAAAGAAAGAATGTAAAAAATATATTTTACTCGTATAATGAATTTAAGAACTATGAGTCTTAGGTAGGATTACCTTGCTTTCCCAAGCAAAAAGAATGATTACAGAGTTGCATAAAAAAAATCTCTTTCAAGATGGTACATATAAATACTGCTAATTATTTAAGCCCTGTTAATATTGGTCAAACATAAAAAAATTCAGCATTGAAACATGTAAATGCCTCGATTCATAATAATTGCTAATTAGCTAGTTTAATAAATTTTAGTTTTCTAATAAATTATTAATATAACATGTTTTGCACATACTTGGGCCTAATTTAATTAGTAGTAGGAAAATCCTCTCCTTATTGCAGTAATCTACTTCAGCCGCATCGACGAAAGTTCATTCAATTGTTTTTTATATCTAAAATAGAAAATTTTTGGAACTTAAAAATACAAGTAATATTGTTTCTCATCCCTCTCTTCAACAATTTGCATTACGACAAAAAGAGAGCATTTTAAGGTAAAAAAATAAAAATAAATAACAAAAGTCCCATATGCTCCCATGTTAAAATTCGATTTGTTTGTCCTACGGCTGTGAGCTGATGAGCGACGTTCAACTAACTGATTATCCCCACTTCAACTTTGACAAAAAGTCTATAATTTTCAACAGCAAGAAAATTTTGAATAATCTAGCCTTACACATAACAGTTTTCTCTAACAAAAAACATTTGAGAAAAGCAGTGAAGAACCTGATTGGGATAGTCTACTATACAGTTGCCGAGTTTTTTAATGAGTCATGTACCTAGTTAATGTTAGTTGTGACTCATATATTGTTATTTACATAGAGACTGATTTTTCGATATTTTTTTTTTACTGTTATTAAAGCTAAACCTTTATGTTAAAGCATACAGTATTATTTATTTCTTATCTATGAAAGAAATCCTGTATACGCCACAATAACTTATGATGAATTTCGGGTATTAATCACAAATTAATGATAAAGCAAAGTCCAATCAACATGGTCGGTAAGCCTGATTTGTATAGAAACTATTCTTTTATACGTTTAGGGCCAGAGTAGCGAAAACTCTGATTTTTTTTTGTGAGAGGTATGAAATAACAAAACCCAACCAAAATTTAATGGAAGAGTAATAAAAAAAAGTGTTTTTAAATCTGCACAACATATAAATACTTCGAACTATTGATGTTTTTTGTGGGATTTAAACCTGGATTGGGTTTAAATAGGTTTTTTTTCTTAAAATGGTCAAAATCTTTCCAACAAACCTTTGAGGAGTTTCAAGCTAGGGTTTTAAAAAGAAAACTAATTTTAGACAAGGCTGAGCTTAAATTTAAACAACTTATTCAAATACGTGTAGATTTATTTTTTCCCATAAAAGTTACTAACTTTATTTAGTATTTTTTTTTATTTTCGTAAGAATCGATTAAAAAAAAACGGATTTAAACCTATTTCTGCTAAACGTTGCCCTTTCTTAGTGACTAATAGAAAGAACAATGCCTTCGCTTTAACTTTAAACTGGGGTTGAATTTTCTCAGCTTGAGTTAAATTATCACATCTTTTATGAAGGACGGGGCGCGCCTTCCCCCAATTCCGTATATCTCAGGGCTAATCCCTGGAATCACTGTTAACATCGATTCCTATAAGTTTGCATAGATACTAAATTAATAGTCCTTTCAGAATTTGTAAAATGTGTTTTATAAATTATTTAAATACAAGCCTTTTATTTATTGAACAGTTTTCAGTTACTTTATAATCATATAAATAAACAGAATGAACTTTAAGCCTGAAATCATTTCCCTGATGTTTCTATTATGAATCCAAAGTCTGGTATTACGAATATATAGGGACTTGACTCTCTCTTGAACTCTTCATTAACTCAAAACACAGGGACTTAACCCTCATTTGTTATCGTAGTATCAAAACTGTTAAAGGTTATATTAAGTAATGTTCATATTATATTGTAAAAAATAATTATGTTTTTTAAATGATAAACATTTTGATACTTGTATTTCAGGAGGAGGCAAAAGAAAAGGACAAAGCAGCGAACAAAGAATCGGAAGAAAACAAAGAAAAGGAAGCTTCAAAATAAGAATATTTAAGTATCTTTTGCTATTGCCAAGGCTAACATCTTTCCGTTTATTTTTCCTCCTTTCCACCTTAAATTTCATCGTCTCATTTTTTCTTAGTATATAATTTTCTTATCATTAATTATTCGTCTGACTTATGTGCAACATTTAGTTTATAAGTTTATGGATCTATTTTTTATATAGAAAAAATGGTGATGCAGTAGATATTTGAATAACTAATGATTTCAATAATGGAGCAACATAACCTCGTCGTGTCAAGATTAATTTTGATATACGTCTGAGTAATTAAGTTTATAGTGCCATTATTGTGATATGCATCTTTTGTCCTTTCTAATTTACTTTTACAGTAACACAAATCTACTCATACATTCAATTTTATAGACTACTTTAAATACTCTTCTGAATACCATCATAGAATATGTTAGCTTTTTTTATTGAATTTAATGGATGGTTTTTAATAAAAATATATATTAACTGCTAGTTAAACATCATTATTATTGTTTGTATAAATATTTTAGCTAGGTTTTTAAATATAAGCATGTATGTGTGGCGAGAGCTTTATTCAGCCATGTAGAAATTTAAAAATATGAACTAAGTCCAAACCCGTCTCTTGTTCGCGGCTGCATAAAGTTCTTTTATACTTATAAAGCAATCTTCTTGAGAAAGCAGGATATTTTTTAGCTTAAACCCTTTAATAAACGGAATTATTTAAGTGTATTTTTAGAATGAACTTTGAAACTCGTGTTAGATAGATAAGGAACTTCTAAAAGGTGAGTTTGTAGCCAAAATATATTATTTTGGATCACCTTATGTATGTTTTTCATTTTCTATTTGTAGTCATTAGATACTACAATGCTGATGAAATTTGGATTACTAGATTACGGAAAAAGAGAGAAAAATTATAAGATAAAAAATATGATGCTTCAATCTTCTCAAATAACTTGATAAAGGGGGTACATAACGTTGTGGTTTCATATTAACTTTGTGGTGAAACCGAAAACATGTGATATAAACGTAATGGCCCTCTAAATCTCCCCCAATGTATGCTCTCTATACTCCGTGTAACTTTCTCAAAAAC
The DNA here is from genome assembly GCA_030620095.1 of Kuschelorhynchus macadamiae. Lineage (NCBI taxonomy): Eukaryota > Metazoa > Arthropoda > Insecta > Coleoptera > Curculionidae > Kuschelorhynchus > Kuschelorhynchus macadamiae. Next base: position 1,405,360 of record JAUTXW010000099.1, read on the forward strand.
TTTGCCTATGAGTTTACATGTTAGTGCAGTCTTTAATATATGTACGAAAATATTAATGTATTGTAGTAAGTAAAAATAAGTAGTGCATTTATTCATTGATTATATCCATTCCACATTTCTTAACATAGCATTCAAGAATCAGAAAATTTTAAATCTTGATGTTTTGTGGGCAGTGTGTTCTATTCAGTTCAAAATATTTGGTCTATGATTTTTCAGTTAGTCACTATTAAAAAAAAGGAAAATAATAATCAGTATAAATTAAAAACGTACGCACATCAATAATATATATAGCACACTCCCACTAACTGCCAACCAATAATAGGTAGTTTCTAAATGTATTAAAGAAATACTGCATTTACGATTAACATTGTAGTCTTTTGTATTTTTTTAAGGCCACTTAACTCTTAAACTACGCTGTGTGAAATTGTTGGACCATTTCTAAATTAATAAATATCTAGTTGATCATATTAGATTTAATTTGGACTGTCATAAGTATAATATGTAAGCGTAGCGAAATTTGTAGCTGGGTTGGCATAGTGCTAAAAATAACACAACTTTCAGGATGACATTTTGTTAAAATACAACTGCGTTTTATAATTGGACTAACCAGGTTAAATTGATGTGGTCAACTGATTTGAGACAAAAAAGCTCAATCGAATGACTAGCATATATATTTTATTTGTAATTTAGTTTTATTTTAATTAAAGTAGGTTCGACTTTCAAAACTGTGTTGTATGCTATATGCTATGATAAATAAATAAGTTCATATTTTAAGTTTTAATTTGTCTTTTATTTTAATTAATGTTTGGCTGTTGTTACAATACCATTCATCCTATCCATTGGAAAATACATCAATTTCAGACTTCTTATGCATAATAAATAGTTAGAATGTACGTTTTGGTTCCAAGACATCTTCTTTAAGCAATTACAAAACGGCTGCCATGAGTTAAAGGTAGGACCTATTTTAATTTATGGGGAGCCCCAAACTGGTGCCACTCTGTAATTTTTCTTAAGCGACATTGATTCTATTGGTTCGTGCACTCTCAAGAACCAACGTGAAAGGGTAAGACAATAAATATAACACTCTTAAAACAGTCTTCAAAGATATCTAAATGATAACCACATTAGTTTTTTTTAACTAAATAGGCAAACAAGCTGGAATGTACAAAATAATGTTTTACATTTTCTTTTTTAAACAATACAATATGTATTATTGTTTGAAAAATCATAGTCGGGCCGAGCATAAAACTCATTTGACTATAGTGTTCACCCGGGCCGATTGGTAAAATAGGTCTTCATCAAAGGTATGGAAGTAGACGCTAGGCTCCACGTTAGTAGTTTATTGGACACACGAAATTAAGTATGTTTCGTGTTACATTTTAGTGAAATATCCTACAACAGAAAGCTTTTGGTTATTTTAATTGTCTAAAATAGTTTATTTCTTGGGTTGAATAAAACAAGTGGTCATTAAGCAATAAAATAAATTTTGAATTATTTACTTCAAAAAAATATGAACAAGACTTTAGCGAATACTATGTTCAAAAACAACTTTGACATTGTTTAGCATAAGGTATTCACGTATTTCTGATCGAATTTTTTATATTTTAATCTCTCAATCTGGCCACAAAAGTTTCTGTAATTATCTCCATCTTTTTTTGCCAATTGCTGACATCGAGGGTGCTAGTTTCCCCGAATTTTCTAGCGTATAGTGGTTGAGTATTGAAAATGTCTACTTAGCAGTTCCTTTATACTTCTCTCCCCACGTACTGCTGTTGGAGGATTAAAATGCTATTCTATTTATGTAGCTGAAGAGAATTTTACAATTTCGTTAACAGTTTATTTTTAAATTGTTATATGCTCCAATGTAATTTGTACCAATCTGAGTAAATTATCAAAGCTCTTCCTCGCCTTGTTATAAAATATAGATGACATGAGAACATCTTTTGTAGAAAGAGCTCAAAGTGCTAGCTCTGTAAATACCACAGGTAAATATTACTATCCAGAATTTCTCTTGATTTCTTAATATCAAAGGCCCGGCTAAATCGGTTTCCGTTACTTCGAATGTTGTAGTTTTTCTTTAGGTAAGGTGATAATTGCGTTTCTAGGTACTTCACCTTATATCTTTGGCATTTTAAACATTTTGACACATTCTTTACAAATTTTCTTTTATTCAAGTCATCTCGAATAATTCATAATAGTTTTTGTACGCCTACATGACTATGTATTTCTCCCAAATCATCTTTCTAACTAAACTGCTGACCATAAATAGTGTATCAAGAATTTTTTTATTGGTTGAAAAATGGATATTTCAATTACGAAATGCGATATCATAAAGCGTTTTTTGGTGATCCCTTGGCCGATCTGTTGGGTAAGTGCTTGTAATTGCATGACTGCATATACGCATAAAGTATAGTACATCATATAGGGCGCAAAATAAAACCCCCTAAATTTTTGCAAAAGTTTGTTAACGCCTAAAATTCTCAAAACATTTTTTTCTTCTGAGCTAAATGATCTTTGGCAAATTACAATTTCTAGCGATTTTTGATATTCTCGTTTGTAGTATACTGCCTTTCTAGGAAAATGTTTCGGCTGTCAAAAACAGTTGGTAAGCGATGTTCAACTGACAGATCATTCCCACTTCAACTTTGATAAAAAGTCTATCATTTTCAACAGCAAGAAAATTTTGAATTATCTACCCTTACACATAACAATTATCTCTAAAAAAAAACATTTTAGAAGAGCAGTAAAGAACCTGATTGGGATAGTCTACTATACGGTTGCCGAGTTTTTTAATGAGTCATGTACCTAGTTAATGTTAGTTGTGACTCGTATATTTTTATTTACATAGGGACTGATTTTTCGATATTTTTTTACTGTTAATAAAAAGTGTTTTTAAATCTGCACAACATATAAATACTTCGAACTAATGATGTTTTTTGTGGGATTTAAACCTGGATTGGGTTTAACTAGGTTTTTTGTCATAAAATGGTCAAAATCTTTCCAACACCTTTGAGGAGTTTCAAGCTAGGGTTTTAAAAAGAAAACTAATTTTAGACAAGGCTGAGCTTACATTTAAAAAACTGATTCAAATACGTGTAAATTTATTTTTCCAATAAAAGTTACTAACTTTATTTTGTCTTTTTTTTTTCGATTGTCATAAGTATCGATTTAAAAAAAAACGGATTTGCAAAAGTTTGTTAACGCCTAAAATTCTCAAAACATTTTTTTCTTCTGAGCTAAATGATCTTTGGCAAATTACAATTTCTAGCGATTTTTGATATTTTCGTTTGTAATATACTGCCTTTCTACGAAAATGTTTTCGTCTTCATACAAGTGGGGCGTCAACAACAAAACAAACCTTCGTCACCTAATTTATCATCAGTAGTTATACCATAGTTTAAAATATATGTTCGATGGTTATACCTTTATCATTAGTATCAGGAAATAAGGACACAGGATGTGACAAAAGTTAGCTAGAATTCAGCAAGTACTAAATGTAATAGATTTTACTATAATTCACATTTGGAATAACGTCAGAGTTAAGATAATTATGATATACCAGCTGTGATAAAACTTGTGAACTATGGACTTTTTGCCAAAACGGTTTTTTTTTTCATTTTTATTCTAGCCGTTTTATTAGTCTTCATTCAGGGTATTCTTTTATTTCCGAAAGACTTATGCAGGGTGTTATTTAATTGATGGCCAAAAATGCAGGGCATAATTTTTTAGTTCATTTTAGGGATAAAAGTTCATATAAACATATATTAACAAAGCCTTCGTTTTTGAGATACAGGGGTATTAAAATGTTTTTTTTTTTTAGTTTTTTTTCATGGACCTCCTACATTTCTCGATATAAATAACTCAAATTTGATAAACTATATGTTGTGAGTAATGCCTTCGATATAGCTATAATACATTCTAGAAAAATCTATATAAGGTGTTACTTTTTCCTTAACCGGTTTTAAACTAAGTGAAGATTTGTTTCGAGTACAGCTTGTTGAGTTACCGCTCCACTTGTATGAAAATGTAACAATTTTCATAGAAAAGCTGTATATTGCTATTTCTTTTATTTAATAAAGATCATTTAGGTCAGAATCAAAAAAAATCTTTTGAAAATTTACGGCGTTAACAAACTTGCAAAAATGCAGGAAGTTTATGTATGTACTATTTTTTATGCGCATATGTAGTCGTGCGAGTAGAAGCATATACCTAACAGATCGACCAAACGAACATCCGCATCTCGATATCGCGTTTCAATATATGAAATGTACATCTTTAAAATTTGATAAAAAAATTATTGATGGGGTATTTATGGCCAGCAGTTTCATTGTTACATAAGTAAGAAGTATGGGACACTTGAAGTTTCTAGTACATTTTTTGCATTCAATCTTAATTCAATGCAGTGAAATTAACAACAAAGGATTTTTTCCAGTTTAAGAAATGCGCCCTGATCTGAAAATATTTCATCTTTAATTGGCTACGAGTCCTGTGTTTGTCTTAGTCACGTTGGTTCTTCCCACCACTTAGTTTCTAATAACTGTTTCTCCTGGTATGTAATTCCATTTTGTAATATCAGTGCATAAACGAATTTCTTCTACTTTTACTTCTTTACAAAAATATTCCAATTTGTTCTAGTTTTTATCCATGTCAGTACTACTTTGAGTCGCTGCAAAAGTACACAGGTACATCGCCAAATAAACCTGATCTTTGCACTTCCTGGTACACTCTGCTTCCTATAAGCGCAGTAATTAAGTCTCAACATTGTCAAATTAATTATAAATTATTTCTGGATTAAGTTTTCAGGTAGCTGTTGGTTTTAACTGATTTTTATTTTCCATGCTTCTTGCAACAACAATTTTGGTATGAACGTTACTGGACTAGTAAATCCAATGAGATCAAAAACTCGCAGAGTAGTTGATAGTATGCCACGTTTGGTGATTGGAGTATTTTTAATGTTCCCAAAACTGATGAGTCACAGCATAAAAATCTAAAATTCCACTGAATTTTTAAACTGATACTGTTTTATGTTGTATCTTTTGTAGGCATCTCTTAAGTCAAAAGACGCTGTAGACATTATTAACCTTGATTCTCTAATTCCTTTCTATCATTTAACACATTTTCTAGCGGTAGGTTCCAAATTTTCTGAAACATTGTTATTTAAGTGACGAGATATAGTAGAGTTGAGAAAATGCCAAAATCAAATTCGTATGTGTGTTATTTTTATTTCTTTTTTATCAAAATCTTCCCGCCACAGAAAAGTACAACATCTCTTTTTTCAGGAGTAATACTAACCTGCAAAAAAGACGACTAGAACCTTTAAAAAATGCGTGATGTAAATGATGCTCTACTGTAATCATATTCTTTATTCATTCTGTTATAATCCCGAAACTTTCCCATTTTCACTAAAGTTTTTGAGATTGAACGTAGCCTACTCTCCGCCAATTTTTCTGTTGTGTAGTAAACCAACTCTATCTTCACGCCATGGAAGTTTAACCTCATATCTTTTACCTTTATTGATTTTGTTTCAGTAAAATATTTGCCACATCTTTTATATCTAATATATTTAGGTCTCATAAACTTGGTAAGGATAAATCCGAAAAACAACATAGGGACAAGATGCTCCGTTAAAGTGTACCCAAAATTTGTTTCTAAAGCATCCAACCCCGCAATCTAATTGTTCAATTTTACCGGTTAATAATGTTCTGTAAATATCTCCACCTATAAGTAAGCTAATTTTTGTGCTTGCTTTGCATGTAATTATTAGTCAAATAATTTATTTTAGACTTAAAGCTCATCTATGATAGCATAATCCTCTAATTTCGGCAAATCATTGTACATTTTAATATGTCGTATATATGTTTATATATACCAAGTATTTCTGGAGGTAGTTGCGTATCCTCAAATACACCTTGAATTATAGTTTGATCACTAATTTTCTGTATGTTAAGTTTTTTCACAGATTCAGGCAAAATAAAGTATCTCTGTGATACATAATGAAATAGTACCCTGACCATTATAAATCACTATGGTCAACAAGTTTAACAGCAATGGTTTGTAACAAATTACATGAAAGATTGATTGACAAGAAAGTATTTTCTCTGCTTGAGTTTAACTCTTTTGTAGAATGTAACTAAATACTATGATTCAATTTAAGGAGTCCGAAACAAGCTCTTTTTTTATTATAATATTTCTCTCTGATACTGATAGTTTTCTAGCGTTTAGAAAATCTTGAATATGATTAAACTTCACGAAATAAACAAATATGAACTTTCTCACCGATGTCATTCCCTGCGGTGATTAATCTGCGTCGTGTCGTCTATTGCTGTCTTTATCTTTATTTCCTGCTCTGCTGGCATTCCTATTGTGATCTTTCCTATCCGCGCAAATCCACATTTCCTAAGTTGATTCTTCACTCTCCACCTCGGAACGAAAAAAAAGTAATGTCAATAATTAATAATTCATTAGAATACTGGCCAGCCTTACTGTCATTATTTACATCTAATATTACAACCTTTTGGGCTAGACTCTATCAAAAACTCAAGCAAATCTGGCTCTAATTTCTGTAATAGCTGCTGATGGCGAAAAACTTTCTTGACAGATGACCGACCCTAGTTCCATTGCTTGCAACAGATATTGAAACTTATCTTCTATGTCTATTTCGTCGTCTTCGTATATTTCCCGAAATTAACCCCAATATCCGATCCAGTTGCGAAGGTCCCTTAATTTTTTTCATTTGAAATGAAGATCTAAAGTGTCTTTTATGACCTGAGCAAGTACTCGCTTGATCTGTCTCATATCTACCATTATTAACGCTATTTACAAATACGAACTCACACCTAGCCTGATAGATGATTAATTTAGCTTTATAGGCTTCCGTTGCTTCAAATTCATTTCCAATGATGTCATCATTGTCTTCGATAGCATTGTCCATCAAAAATTGTATTGCAAAGTTTTTCGTTCATTTCACTAATTCTATCCATCTTATTTCTCAGTTGATTCAGTCGTCCCATATAATTATATCTTTCCTTACTGGTTGGTCTTGTAAATCTTGTTCTAGCATCTTGCTACTTTTATAAAATATCGTAATACATTCCCTTCCTTTCAATCCTTATCTTAGGGAGATCCTCCATTTTATTAGACGTCATTGAGATCCTCCATCTTGTAGGTTCTTAGGTAATGTCACGGTCGATACAAATTTGATGAAGTCTTTTAGGGAAAGACGGGAATTTTTAATAAACCATTTTATTGTTTTATAAATTCAAATTAATTATAACTGACAATGATAATCCATATATTTTTTATTTGTTAAAATCCAAAAGGAAAATATAAGTAAAGTTTATAATCCATGAACGCGTTCCGCTTCCAATACACTTCGAACAAAGATTAAGTATTGGTATTTAATATTTGCTTTGGATCTCTTTGGAAGCGAAAAGCGATCGTGAGGGCAAGGTCGTGGTATTTGTAGTACCCGGCTCTCTGAATGAATACTAAAAAAATATTTGAGGTAGCGGTTGTTAAAGAACAAGCATCCATTAATTCACCTTATATCCAGGATTAAGAAAGTGCAGTTAAGATAGACATCGTGCATGAAACACCGAATGAAGTAAAGGCAATCCCGAGTATTCTGTACCACAGTAGAGTGGCGGAAAAGGTTTATGGTGGCAACTTAATATGGAGCATAATACAGTTGCTCTTGTAAAGTATATTAAAACCAAGTTATCAGGGTCAGGTGTATCCTGAGAGCCCTATATATGTAGACTACTGCGAGTAGTAGTAGAGGAGATTTCACGAGAGAATATATAATAATAAAAGAACTTTTTGAGGACCAACAAGAGATATATATAAGACAAAGAGAACAGCAGTCCTATGACTATTAGGACTCCATATATGTGTCACGTATTATAGCTTATTGCATTTAGAATAAGTTACATATTTTCCTACGTTTCCTTCATGGCAACTACATCCGCAAGAGGAATAGAGGGTTTTTTCTTGTCATTGCGGAGCAGAACTGCTTTTAAACTTATTTTAGAAGAATCTATAAATAAGCGCCTTTCGTTACATACATTTTATTCTCCATAGTAAAAAACAAGGATAGTTCCTTGTTACGGTTCCTAAATATAGTAACTTTGGTTCCAGTGGCTAGTAAATTCCATTGTTGAAATATTCAGATAGTTCAGCACGCTCTTCAGACAAGTGGAGGTCCCAGACTAGATCATTTAATTCTGCTTGTTTTATAAAATGGGGTGCTTTTCTTCATTTCCGGGAAAATAAGAACCGTTCTTTTCTGATACATTATCGGGTTTTGCTTTATCATATCATACATTTCTGAATTTTCCCCACAATTTGCCTGGGACTCTGAAACCCGAATTTATTTTTTTTTTAATTCCAACAAACATTATTTTTTAAAATAATGTGATTGAAATACTTATTTTTTTTCTGAAAAAATCATAATTCAAAAATCTTACGTGTTAGGAAGTTTTACTATCATTTTCGCATTTAGCGACCAATTAACAAAACATTGCCTTTTAAATCACAGAGCTGTACATGGCTGTAAACTAGTGCTATCGGAGGGTATTAATTACATAACTTTGCATTTAAATTACACGGGATAATCAATCCCTTCCGGCAAGAATGAGAGTTTATTTTAAGCTTCATTCTGGATGGATACTTTACCACTAAATTCTCTTAATAAGTCCATGAATGCATCTGCATTCGAACTAGCTAATTAGAGTAAACCACACTTTTCATGTCAAACGCGTTACAAGTTAGCCCACCCTAATTCCTTAAAAAAAAAACGTCTAAATCCGGAGACAAATATAAACGGTAGGATACGACAGCTTGCAGTGTTAAAAGCATTTTATTTTTTGTTAGAAGTAAGTACCGCGTTCAATTATTACATGTTTTCGAACACAAAAAAGTTATAAATTAAGTTAATATTAGTGTCTAGCTTAAAATGTTGTAACTGGATTTAAAAAATACTTAAACTAACATCTTATTTACGATTATCAATTTGTTCATATTGTTAGAGACTGTCCGGGAATTTAGATTAATAAATCTGGTAACTCGGATAGAGCTCACATGGTACCCGTTGCGTACAGGGTGGTGTCTTACGTAAGATAACGTATAATGACGTACAAAAAAGTTAAATACAAAAATGTCTCTTGCTTTAATTTAATTGTTTACATTATATTGCAAGGGTGTTTATCTTGCCTTGACAAAATATTAACTTTCTTATTTTAAATGGAATATACTGAATGTTTATAAATACTTTAGGAGATCTTTTAAAGACCAGTCCAACAACATATTTTATTAGTATGGTTGTGATAGATATATTTGCATTTGTCTTCAAGATTTCACCTATACTTAAAGTGACTTAACGAAGACACATATATATATATATATATATATATATATATATATATATATATATATATATATATATATATATCCACCGACTTTAAAAACACTTTTGAACCTTCACTCAAAACAACTACTTTACACCCTACAGTCCAGCACGAATTTTGAAACTGACTTCTAGCTTCCTTAAAGAGGGACAAATTGTTTGCCGTCAGTAGTTCCGTCAATAACAAAGATGTTCCCTTTAGCTGTTTTTTCTTATAGAACACCTCGTCTCGGTTTTTTACCGTTCGGTTTTTTCGCTCCTAACCGATGACAATAGTTTATATCTGATTTATGAACTTCGATAACAATTTTTGTAGTTATTATATTTATATATATATATATATATACATATGTTAAATCACTTTCTTGCCAAATTACTTTTTAAAAAATTATTTTATTACTAAAAAATACAAATTTAAATATATACATTTGAACTTGCAAAGTAACGTTTAACAAAATGAATTCGAGCTAGACTGAACTTATATACAAAGAAAAATAACTATTTATATGTTTAATTTTATATTCAAACTTGTAACTTGTATTTTTAAAAACTTTATTTTTATTTAAAACACGAAATTACAATGAATGTTGACCGATCTAGAGCTACTTAATGACTAAAGATGGTTACTCATTCTCCTGTATTTATATAAAAATAATGCTGAAATAGCAAGAATGAATGAGTAATTGGAAATACGATGCTTAATTCTAAATGATTCATCGGAAGTGGCCATATAATTCCTCCCTCCTTAAGTTTGAGAAAATCGGGGTTGATTTTCGAGAGATTCTAATTTTATGTCCACTTTTACATTTTCTTTAGATTTTTCCTTTCTACAATAATAATACAAGAAACCTATGATAATTGTAAATATTACAATAATAATTATTATTAGAGTAATTGAAACTCCAGAGCTTACAAAGTCCATTTGTTTTAGGGGATGAATTATTAATCTTTTAGCATTCTCTAAATCTTCATTGATTTTATCAAGATTTATTTCTTTTAATTCCAAGGGTTCAGTAACTTGGATTAATTTTTCATCAATATTTATTGATGGGAGTTTTAGTCTTAAACTAATTGTTTCTAGTTTTTGAGAATCGTAAATATTATTTTGGATTTTTACTTTGCAATCTGAAGGCAATATTAAGGATACTTTGTCAATGGTTTCAACGCTATGTTGATTTGGACATTGAAAGTATATGCTTTCTTTAGAAGCAGGCATAATTATAAGGGAATTGTCTTCGAGTTGTGTTATAGAAGTTTTATTATATTTAATTGGTATTAGTGGACAATGGTTTGTCAAATTAATTGTTTGAGGTATACAGGGTTCGTTTTTATTTAGTGTGTCTCTAGAACATAAAGATATATTTTCTATTTTATAACAATTTTCTTTTGAGTTGTAAAAGTCATCTGTAGATCTCAATAAATACAGATTATTTAAAATCGTTATTTGATTATTTATTGGTATTGGATATATTCGATAAAGTATATAAGGTTTCTCTAAAATTAAAGGTATTGCAATATAAAATATAATTAGATCGTTCTTAATTGTCACATCTGCGTGTGCTACTTCGTAATATTTAATTATATTATCGAAATGAATACGACTCTCGGGCCTTATCTTTGTGATTATTCTGCGAAGTTCTTTATACTTAATAATACTATGATGCATAATGTTTATTTCCGCGAAATTTATTGCAGTTTGCAAATTACTTTTTATGTCATGAATGACACGTAGATTAGTCTCAATATTGTCTAGCGTAACAATACAGCTGTGCGTCAAGATCTTTTGTTAATTGTTTTACAATAGTCTGGGTTGCAGATAAATCTTTATGTAAGATTTCTTGATTTTCTTGTAATATTTTAATATAATTGTCGTATCTTTCTCCATCATCGGCATCTAATGTACCATAGAGATATTTTTGTGCTTTTCCTAGGAAATTGAAAAGTCCGCGTTTAGTTCGCTTTTGTGGGGTAGTATAATGTTTAACAAATAATTCGATTGATTCTATTTGATCGAAAAGGTTACGTGTTCTTATAGATAAAAGTTGGTATATAGGTGCGTATAGATTACTTAAGGTATTATTAATTTGTGTAAGTGTTAATTTCGAGTTTTCTACACAATCTTTTATATTAGTTAGATTTACATGATAATAGACATGATGATAACCTGTTATTATGTAACCTGTTGATTGGTAAACTGGTAACAAAGGGTTATTTAATTCTTCTATTTTATATTGTGCGTTGACAAGTAGTGGAAGTAGTATCAGGATCTTCTTCATTTTGTCAGTAAGTTCCTGAAAATTACGAACGTCTTTTAATATCTTTTGGGTGTCTTTGGTTTTTAAAAGTAGTTAGTTTGTATTTTGGTTCTAACTTTAATGGTAGTTTTCGAGGTGTATGTAATAGTTGTTTTGTAGCTTCAGCTATTTCTGGGTCAATCTCGCGTTTTTCATTTAATTTAGCTAGGTCATTAGCCTTTTTCGCATTTAATTTTAGATTTATTTTTTTATTAAGTTCACTAAATATTTGGGCGAGTTCGTGGATGTAATCAGTTTGTATTTGATTTATATTTTTCTCGAAATTTAATTGATAATTTAAATTTCCTTTTAATATTTGAAATGGTGTATACTCATGTGTTGAATGTATACTGTTATTATAATTAAGGATTGCGATATCCATTAATTCTTGTATTGTTTTATTTCGATGTTCGTTTCTAAGGACAATAAGACTTTCTTTCAAAGTTGAATGCCATCTTTCGATTGGTGAGTTCGAATTTGGATTATAGGGTGTAGTAAAATGTAATTCGATCTGATAAGTCTTGCAAAGGTCTTGTACTAAATTACTTTTAAAGCTTTGTGCATTATCAGTTGTAATTTTACAGGGTGTACCATGATGTGAAAAGAATTTAATTAGATTTTGACAAATCTCGATTGATGTTTCATTTACAGGGTATGCCGCAGCAAATTTAGAGAAGTTATCTATTATTGTCAAATATTTTTGACCTGAAATGGAATATATATCCATATAAATATGTTCCATGGGTTTACAGCCTGTTGGTGTTGGTTTAAAAATTATTTTATAGGGATGTCTATCATATTTGGTTTTTTGACATATTTCTCATGTATTAACAAAATTAATTACGTCTTTTCCAAGGCTTTGCCAATAATATCTTTGCTTTATATTTTTTATATTTTCAGTCATTCCTCTATGGGATGTTTTAGTGATATGATATCTTTCAATTATTTCTTTTTGTTCATTTACGTCTACGACGTCCTCTAATAGTGTATTAGAAATAACAAGGTTGTAGGCGTTATTTTGAAAGGTTTCTTGGAAAATTCGAATTATTATTGGTTCTAATTCTTTATTGGGAAAGTGTAAACAATAAGTATCTGGGGGTAAATAATCTCTTAAGAGTCTTTGAATTATTTCGGTTATTGGGTTTTGATTTATAAAAATTATTAATCTCTTTTTAGTTTCAAATAATTTTTTAGTGATAACATAAGGTTGTTCCTTTTCAGTCCATTTAAATATGATTTGATTTTTAAAAGTGTTCAGGGCTTTACTAACATACGGGGCTCCTAATATGGGGTCTTCTCTTGACGTATGTATAGTTTCTGTGTCTGAGTTGTTTTGATTGATTTTTTCTTTGTCATTGATTTTACTTGTTGATGGCAATGGCGATGGTGTTTTAATTGGTTTATTTGGGGGTTTAATTTGAATATCGGAAATTATATTAATTTTTGGTTTCTTCTTTTCTTTATTTATCTTTTTTGGTTTTTCGAATAGGTTTTCTTGGGTGTCAAAGAAAAGACAAATATAAACGGTAGGATACAACGACAGCTTGCAGTGTTAAAAGCATTTTATTTTTTGTTAGAAGTAAGTATCGCGTTCAATTATTACATGTTTTCGAACACAAAAAAGTTATAAATTAAGTTAATATTAGTGTCTAGCTTAAAATGTTGTAACTGGATTTAAAAAATACTTAAACTAACATCTTATTTACGATTATCAATTTGTTCATATTGTTAGAGACTGTCCGGGAATTTAGATTAATAAATCTGGTAACTCGGATAGAGCTCACATGGTACCCGTTGCGTACAGGGTGGTGTCTTACGTAAGATAACGTATAATGACGTACAAAAAAGTTAAATACAAAAATGTCTCTTGCTTTAATTTAATTGTTTACATTATATTGCAAGGGTGTTTATCTTGCCTTGACAAAATATTAACTTTCTTATTTTAAATGGAATATACTGAATGTTTATAAATACTTTAGGAGATCTTTTAAAGACCAGTCCAACAACATATTTTATTAGTATGGTTGTGATAGATATATTTGCATTTGTCTTCAAGATTTCACCTATACTTAAAGTGACTTAACGAAGACACATACATATATATATATATATATATATATATATATATATATATATATATATATATCCACCGACTTTAAAAACACTTTTGAACCTTCACTCAAAACAACTACTTTACCCCCTACAGTCCAGCACGAATTTTGAAACTGACTTCTAGCTTCCTTAAAGAGGGACAAATTGTTTGCCGTCAGTAGTTCCGTCAATAACAAAGATGTTCCCTTTAGCTGTTTTTTCTTATAGAACACCTCGTCTCGGTTTTTTACCGTTCGGTTTTTTCGCTCCTAACCGATGACAATAGTTTATATCTGATTTATGAACTTCGATAACAATTTTTGTAGTATATATATATATATATATATATATATATATATATATATATATATATATATATATATATATACATATGTTAAATCACTTTCTTGCCAAATTACTTTTTAAAAAATTATTTTATTACTAAAAAATACAAATTTAAATATATACATTTGAACTTGCAAAGTAACGTTTAACAAAATGAATTCGAGCTAGACTGAACTTATATACAAAGAAAAATAACTATTTATATGTTTAATTTTATATTCAAACTTGTAACTTGTATTTTTAAAAACTTTATTTTTATTTAAAACACGAAATTACAATGAATGTTGACCGATCTAGAGCTACTTAATGACTAAAGATGGTTACTCATTCTCCTGTATTTATATAAAAATAATGCTGAAATAGCAAGAATGAATGAGTAATTGGAAATACGATGCTTAATTCTAAATGATTCATCGGAAGTGGCCATATAATTCCTCCCTCCTTAAGTTTGAGAAAATCGGGGTTGATTTTCGAGAGATTCTAATTTTATGTCCACTTTTACATTTTCTTTAGATTTTTCCTTTCTACAATAATAATACAAGAAACCTATGATAATTGTAAATATTACAATAATAATTATTATTAGAGTAATTGAAACTCCAGAGCTTACAAAGTCCATTTGTTTTAGGGGATGAATTATTAATCTTTTAGCATTCTCTAAATCTTCATTGATTTTATCAAGATTTATTTCTTTTAATTCCAAGGGTTCAGTAACTTGGATTAATTTTTCATCAATATTTATTGATGGGAGTTTTAGTCTTAAACTAATTGTTTCTAGTTTTTGAGAATCGTAAATATTATTTTGGATTTTTACTTTGCAATCTGAAGGCAATATTAAGGATACTTTGTCAATGGTTTCAACGCTATGTTGATTTGGACATTGAAAGTATATGCTTTCTTTAGAAGCAGGCATAATTATAAGGGAATTGTCTTCGAGTTGTGTTATAGAAGTTTTATTATATTTAATTGGTATTAGTGGACAATGGTTTGTCAAATTAATTGTTTGAGGTATACAGGGTTCGTTTTTATTTAGTGTGTCTCTAGAACATAAAGATATATTTTCTATTTTATAACAATTTTCTTTTGAGTTGTAAAAGTCATCTGTAGATCTCAATAAATACAGATTATTTAAAATCGTTATTTGATTATTTATTGGTATTGGATATATTCGATAAAGTATATAAGGTTTCTCTAAAATTAAAGGTATTGCAATATAAAATATAATTAGATCGTTCTTAATTGTCACATCTGCGTGTGCTACTTCGTAATATTTAATTATATTATCTAAATGAATACGACTCTCGGGCCTTATATTTGTGATTATTCTGCGAAGTTCTTTATACTTAATAATACTATGATGCATAATGTTTATTTCCGCGAAATTTATTGCAGTTTGCAAATTACTTTTTATGTCATGAATGACACGTAGATTAGTCTCAATATTGTCTAGCGTAACAATATAGTAAGACGAAGTGGTTGTAGTATGAGTCATATTAGTGAGGTCTTCCATTCGGGTTAATAACTTTTGCTGATTAGTTTTAATATTAGTCAGCTGTGCGTCAAGATCTTTTGTTAATTGTTTTACAATAGTCTGGGTTGCAGATAAATCTTTATGTAAGATTTCTTGATTTTCTTGTAATATTTTAATATAATTGTCGTATCTTTCTCCATCATCGGCATCTAATGTACCATAGAAATATTTTTGTGCTTTTCCTAGGAAATTGAAAAGTCCGCGTTTAGTTCGCTTTTGTGGGGTAGTATAATGTTTAACAAATAATTCGATTGATTCTATTTGATCGAAAAGGTTACGTGTTCTTATAGATAAAAGTTGGTATATAGGTGCGTATAGATTACTTAAGGTATTATTAATTTGTGTAAGTGTTAATTTCGAGTTTTCTACACAATCTTTTATATTAGTTAGATTTACATGATAATAGACATGATGATAACCTGTTATTATGTAACCTGTTGATTGGTAAACTGGTAACAAAGGGTTATTTAATTCTTCTATTTTATATTGTGCGTTGACAAGTAGTGGAAGTAGTATCAGGATCTTCTTCATTTTGTCAGTAAGTTCCTGAAAATTACGAACGTCTTTTAATATCTTTTGGGTGTCTTTGGTTTTTAAAAGTAGTTAGTTTGTATTTTGGTTCTAACTTTAATGGTAGTTTTCGAGGTGTATGTAATAGTTGTTTTGTAGCTTCAGCTATTTCTGGGTCAATCTCGCGTTTTTCATTTAATTTAGCTAGGACATTAGCCTTTTTCGCATTTAATTTTAGATTTATTTTTTCATTAAGTTCACTAAATATTTGGGCGAGTTCGTGGATGTAATCAGTTTGTATTTGATTTATATTTTTCTCGAAATTTAATTGATAATTTAAATTTCCTTTTAATATTTGAAATGGTGTATACTCATGTGTTGAATGTATACTGTTATTATAATTAAGGATTGCGATATCCATTAATTCTTGTATTGTTTTATTTCGATGTTCGTTTCTAAGGACAATAAGACTTTCTTTCAAAGTTGAATGCCATCTTTCGATTGGTGAGTTCGAATTTGGATTATAGGGTGTAGTAAAATGTAATTCGATCTGGTAAGTCTTGCAAAGGTCTTGTACTAAATTACTTTTAAAGCTTTGTGCATTATCAGTTGTAATTTTACAGGGTGTACCATGATGTGAAAAGAATTTAATTAGATTTTGACAAATCTCGATTGATGTTTCATTTACAGGGTATGCTGCAGCAAATTTAGAGAAGTTATCTATTATTGTCAAATATTTTTGACCTGAAATGGAATATATATCCATATAAATATGTTCCATGGGTTTACAGCCTGTTGGTGTTGGTTTAAAAATTATTTTATAGGGATGTCTATCATATTTGGTTTTTTGACATATTTCGCATGTATTAACAAAATTAATTACGTCTTTTTCAAGGCTTTGCCAATAATATCTTTGCTTTATATTTTTTATATTTTCAGTCATTCCTCTATGGGATGTTTTAGTGATATGATATCTTTCAATTATTTCTTTTTGTTCATTTACGTCTACGACGTCCTCTAATAGTGTATTAGAAATAACAAGGTTGTAGGCGTAAAATTCGAATTATTATTGGTTCTAATTCTTTATTGGGAAAGTGTAAACAATAAGTATCTGGGGGTAAATAATCTCTTAAGAGTCTTTGGATTATTTCGGTTATTGGGTTTTGATTTATAAAAATTATTAATCTCTTTTTAGTTTCAAATAATTTTTTAGTGATAACATAAGGTTGTTCCTTTTCAGTCCATTTAAATATGATTTGATTTTTAAAAGTGTTCAGGGCTTTACTAACATACGGGGCTCCTAATATGGGGTCTTCTCTTGACGTATGTATAGTTTCTGTGTCTGAGTTGTTTTGATTGATTTTTTCTTTGTCATTGATTTTACTTGTTGATGGCAATGGCGATGGTGTTTTAATTGGTTTATTTGGGGGTTTAATTTGAATATCGGAAATTATATTAATTTTTGGTTTCTTCTTTTCTTTATTTATCTTTTTTGGTTTTTCGAATAGATTTTCTTGGGTGTCAAAGAAATGTTTTATTTTTTCATGCCAAATATATTGGTCGTCAGAATTTTCTTCTTTTTCGCATACTGCTGACATATGTGTCAATGGTGATTTTATTATTTCGGTTGGGTACAATTCTTGAGGTGGTCTTGAAAGTGCATCGGCGTTGGAATTTAAGGTTCCTTTTTTATATTGAATATCATATTCATATTCTTGCAGTTTTAGTCGCCATCTTACTAATTTTGAATTCGGTTCTTTTATTGAGAACAGCCATTGTAATGGTTTATGGTCTGTTACAATTGTGAATTTTCTGCCAAATAAGTAAGGTCTGAAATATTTTGTTGCCCAAACAATAGCAAGAAGTTCTTTTTCTATTGTTGAGTAGTTGTATTCTGATTGATTCAGAGTTCTGCTAGCAAATGCTATAGGTAGGTCGTTTCCTATTTTTCCTTGTGAAAGTATTGCTCCAATAGCATAATTTGAAGCGTCAGTGGTCAAAATAAAAGGTTTACTAAAATCTGGGTGTTGTAATATAGGGTCCTTAGTTAGGATATTTTTACATAGATTAAATGCGGTAATGAATGCTTTATCATGATTTATTTTAACGTTTTTCTTTAAACAATGAGTCAAAGGTTTCGTTATTTTTGCAAAATTCTTTATAAATTTTCGGTAGTAACCGACTAAACCGAGAAATGATTTTATTTCTTTTGGTGTTTTAGGGATTTTAAAATTTTTTATTGCTTCGATTTTTTTTGGATTTGGTTTGATACCGTCAGGGGTAATAACATGACCTAAAAATTCAATTGTCTTATGCAAAAATTCGGATTTATCTAATTGGATTTTCATGTTAAAAGAACTTAATCTGTTAAATACTTGTTTTAAAGAGTCTAAATGTTCTTGAAGACTGGTTGAAAAGATAATTATATCGTCCATATATACAAGACATATTTTTCCTTGTAATCCGCGTAAAACGTTATCCATTGCACGCTGAAAAGTGGAAGGTGCATTTTTTAATCCGAAGGGCATTCTGGTATATTCATAATGTCCATGTTCTACATTGAATGCTGTTTTTGGTATACTTTTTGGGTCCATTTCTATTTGATGAAAACCGCTGGCTAAGTCAAGTGTTGTAAAATATTGACTTCTACCAAGTTTATCAAGTATATCTGCGATATTTGGAATAGGATATCTATCTTCTATAGTCTTTTCGTTGATTTTTCTGTAATCTATCACTAGACGCCATTTTCTTTGTTCTGATGCGTCAGCTTTCTTCGGGACGATCCACACAGGGGAACTCCAGGGAGAATTTGAAGGTTGAATGATACCGTTTTGTAGCATTTGGTCTATTTGTCTATCTACTTCTTGTTTATGTATGAATGGGTATCTGTAACTTTTCGCATGTACGGGTATTTCATCCGTAGTCTTAATAGTATGTTTGACTTGATTGAAAAATGTTAATTTATCTCCGGGTTTATGTAAAATATTTTGAAAGTTTTTAATAAGTTTAAAAAGTTCTTTACGTTCTTCAAAGTTTAAGTGTTCGTGCCTAATTAGTGATTTTAAATCGATATCTTCGATTATGTTTTTTTCATTAATTTGATTTTGATTTGGTTCGAAATTTATTATTTCAAAATTGTTAAGCTCGATTGGTCTTAATGGTAAATTATCATTAGTGGTTTCTATTAGAGTAAAATATTTTTCTGTATGATTAAAAATATCAATAGCGTACGTGTTATTTTTTACTTCTATTAGGGTAGGTTGAATTTCTATATTTTCGTCTAAATAATAGGGCATTAACCAAGTAGTGTCATTTGGTCGCGAAGTTTTCAAAATTACTTTTTGAATTGTTTTAGGTGGTATTTCAATTGTATATTCATTAAAATTTTGCCTATATTGAAAGGGTATTTCTAAATATTGGTTTTTCAATTTTTTATTTTTTAAATCAATATTTAAATTTAATTTACATAAGTCTTTAATTCCGATTATTCCTTCAAAATATTCATGGAATGAATATAAAATAAATTCTATTGGTTCGGTTATACCAAAGCTTAAAAATAAAGGAATAGTAGCTTTACTTTTCGCTTTCTTTGAACCTGCACAAGTTTGAAGTGTGCTTACGTAGGGTTTAATACATTCGGGGAAATATGTTTCCGCTAGAGAGGGTCTAAGTAAGGATGCATGGGAACCTGTATCAATTAGTAGTCGAATATTATAGTTCGGTATTTCTACATAGGGTAATTGATTTACTTGAAAACTGTTTAAAGTTAAGCAAGGTTTTCGTCCGAGGCTGATAGATGAAAATTTTCTATTTGCTCGACTAAATTCTCATTATCTAATTCACATGTTTCATCAAAATTTTGATAATCTTGATCATAATTGTCAAATTCGGGGTTTTCTTCATTATATAACTCGTCATTATTGGGTTCATTATTTTCTAAATGCGTTAATTCTTGGAATGTAAATTTCGGGTGATGTTGTTGTTGGGGTTGTTGTTTATAGAAAGTTTGTTGTTGTTGTGGTTGCTGTCTGGCAAAAGTTTGTTGTTGTTGTCTTAATGGTGGCATTGTTTTTTGTATACTCACACCTGACATTGGTTGTGGGTATTGTTGTTTAGGATATTGATTGCCTTTTTGATTAAATGTTTGATTTTGTACTCGATTGAAAAATTGATTTGGTGGTTTCGGTTTAAAAGATGAATTTGGAAAATTATTCGATTTATTTACCAAAAATTTATTAATATTATTTATTGGTGGCGTTTTCTGATTGCTAGTAAATTATTTGATCTATTATTTTGCAAATAATTATTTTTAAAATTATTTTGACTAGTTAAGATTTCATAATTGGTTACAATATCGATTGCATGGTCTAAATTTTGGGGATTTTGAACGATTAGTAAAGTTCTTAATTCGCTTGAAATATTTGCAAGAAGATTTTGAGTTGCTGTTAATTCATTTTGTGCTATAATTATATTTCTAGCTTCAATATTACTTATTTCTGTACAAGTTTTCGTATTTATTTTGGTGACTAAGGCTTTGAGTTTTTGTATGTAATCTAAGGTTGATTCGCCTTTTCTTGAAAAGAATATTAATTGTTGTTGTAAATTAGCTCTTGTTATTGGATCACTGAATTTTTGTTTTAATGAGATTTTTATTTCTGGCCAAGTATTAAGATCTGGTCTAGTTAAAAGAAAATCTTCGGCTGATCCTATAATTTTTGATTTAATTGCCAAAATTACAAATTCTTGTTGGGAAGTATCAGTATTAAAATATCTTGTATAAAAAGTATCTATTTGATTAATAAAAGATTCAAGACGTGATGGGGTACCATCGAAAGTTTTTAAGAGTGAAACTAGGGTTAAAAATATTTTCTAAATTAATGTCTGAATAAAGTTCTGTTAATTCACTTGCAGATTGATTTTCAAAAATGCTTTGTGATAATACACTTGTAGAAGGATTTTCTAAACTACTTCTTCGAATTATTTTAGGATAAGTAATGTCTTTACCACATTTCCTAAATTTACTCATTAAACATGTACTTAACTACTGTTAACTGCGTTAACATTTGTTTTCTTTACAACTAAAATAGTTAGTGAAAGTTATTCAAATAATTGTTCAATAAAATTGCTTCAATTCAATTATTCACTTTTTCTTTCTTCACAGAAAAAAAAATTGTCTTTGTTCAAAAAAAATTCTTTCTTCAAAAATTTCAAAACTTAATTAACAGGGATCTCAACTATAAGGGAAGTAAGTAAATATCTTACAATGTGTCCCAAGTCTTGGTCCTGTATCAAACGATGCTTTGCTGAAGAGATGAACTGTTCAGGTTGGCTACCGCTTGTCTTGGACGCTAGCACAGGCCAAATCGTCCTTACTGGCTTCTCGAATGGCGTACCAATAATCGATGTACCAGGAGTCACAAATGCCTAGTTCGGTTGTAGATGTTCCTGATCCTTTTCTTAACTGTTGAAACAGAAAGATGCAGCACTGATAATCCTTATGGAGATGAAACGTTGTTACACTCCGATTTCAGGATAACCTTTTTTTCGCACTCCGAAAAGGAATCCTACCGACTGCGCCAATTTTATATTCAAACTTGTAACTTGTATTTTTAAAAACTTTATTTTTATTTAAAACACGAAATTACAATGAATGTTGACCGATCTAGAGCTACTTAATGACTAAAGATGGTTACTCATTCTCCTGTATTTATATAAAAATAATGCTGAAATAGCAAGAATGAATGAGTAATTGGAAATACGATGCTTAATTCTAAATGATTCATCGGAAGTGGCCATATAATTGTTTCGTTATGCTGACTCAGTGGGAACTGTTTACTTCGTTCTTGAACACTTGGATCAGGACGTGGGTTCTGCTGATGAAGCTTTCTTGGTATAGACTTGTTTTCGTAAACAAGTAACACCTGCTGTTTATGAGAATAGGATGATCTACGTTGTTAACTGATATGTGATACTTTGTTATTGAGATAAGCTTGGCTTTCTGAATAACTGCGTTGGCGGGTGATAGCTGATAGTCTGGGAACCAAGGTTAGCATAACTTGTATGATGAAATAGCTGGTAAGAATAGATATAACAACTCCCCCATCAAGATGAAAGTTGGTACGTGGAAGCAAGTTTCAAGCTGAATGTTTGTTCAGGTTAAGTTCTATTTCTTCAGATTCTTCTGTTGGTTCACCAACACGTATGTTTGGTCGCCTTTTTGGAAATATTCTTCTCCATTGTACAAAATTTGTTCTGGACCTTGGTGGAGAAGGTGGGTAGTCATCACTATTGGCATTGACAATTCCAATACTGAGGTTCTTAGGTTTTCTTCTATAACATTTACAAAATATGTACATGATAATTAGACTGATGATCAGAGTTATGGTCAAAATCGTAAACCAACCGGTATGTTTCTTTACGAATGGTTGATTGATTAGTCTGTCCAACTGATCAGAATATTCATTTAATTTATGTTGAGCGATATTTAAGTTTTCTGTGTCAATGTCGTGCAACTTAAGAGGCTTCAAGTCTGGTATATGAATCTTCTCAGGATAATGGCTGCAGCAATCATATGGAATTTGAATTGGAACGTTGCTGTAGGTAACATTGTCATAAATATTTACAAATTTCTTCGCTAGAACTTTGGTACTGCCAATAAATGCACTGCACTCTGGTTGAAGTTTGATTATGGCGTTGGTACTGATTGTTTGGGTAACAACGTCTCTGGAACCACATTTAATAGTCACAGGTAGAGGGCCTGCAACGGCAACTAACCAGGAGTTTTGATTAAGTTCTTGCACATGATAGTCTTTGGCTAGAATAACTGAAACTTGGCACGTTCTTGGAAGGCGATTGATTAATCGTAGTAACTGGGCTTCACAAACAGCATCACTATCTATTGGATATGGCAGGATGTTGGAACATATTAGTGTTCGGCTGCTCAAAGATTTACATGATTCCAAGTTGCGAATTGTGATATATAATAATGAATCATCGTTTCGCGCAATTAAATTATTTGTTATTGAAAGAATGTGGTGAAGACCTGTTCGATTATTCAAAATTGGTATTGGATATACATGAAAGAGAATATATTTTTCTGGATCAACTAATGGGATTTCGAGATATTGAGCCACACTTGAAGGGTGAATTAACAAAGGTAAATTATTTCTTTGCAATGAGAGATATGTGCTTTAGTGATTCTATTAAGTCAAAAGGTGTAATAATTGAACTGTGTAAAATCCGTAAACGGGCGAAAACAATTGAATTTATAATATCATTCAAAGAATTTTCAAGAAATGAATACCTTTCCATTAATAGTTCGCAAATATTTAATATTTCTATTTGAGAGGAATAATATTTCAGATCCTCAGAAATATCTAGTACTGATTTTCGAATTTCTATAATATCATTATTGAATGTTTCTTCGTCAATTTTAAGTTTCTGAATAGTTGAATTAATTTTTTTTATTACTGAGGTAGTTACTGAAATTTGATTTTTAAGAAGATTTTCGATTTGATATTCATCATGTGTTATTTTTTCTATAAAGTCATTAAAATGTTCGCCATCGGAGGCATCTAAGTTTCCTGTAATTGCTTTCCAAAATGTTCCTATACCATTAAAAATTCCACGTTTTTCTCTAAGAATATATTTTTTAGTATCTGCCATTATCTCTGTATATTTTTGATTTACAGCTCCTGATATTTGTCTAAGGAGACTAATATGTGTTAATACTTCAGATTTAAATGCTTTCATTCGTGGTACGTCTTCGTTGATATTATTTATAAGGTTTCCTAAAATTCTATCATTATTTACAATTGTATCCTTAATTAGTTCTAAGTCTTTATATACAAGTAATGTCCATTTGTCATTAGAGATTCTTATTTTTGCTTCTTCATGAAAGAAGACTCCTATCGTGTTGTTAATTGGACTTATGGAGTATTGGGACTGGACGACTGATGACGGTCCGAGGATGGTCCTGAAAGAGAAATTTGCTCGTAGTATGGTTTTAATCTATCAAAATTTATTTTAGATTTTTGTTTAGTATTAGGATTTAATAAGAGTTTTGATAAATTTCGAGAATTTTGAAAGGGCCATTAAATTTGTTTTGAGCTTTATCTTTAATTTGGGATACATATACTTTTTCACCTATTTTATATTCATGAGGATGTTTGGGAATATGTTGATCAAAATGTTCTTTTGCTTTTTCTTTTTTGCATACGATTGTTTAAATCACGTATGTATTTTGATATAAGGGTTTTCTCATTATATAGGATTTCAGGGGGTCTAGAAGAAGTGTGTCCGAAAATTAGTTCAAAAGGCGTAAAACCGTAGGTTTTATTTTTCGTGTTATTGTAACAAATAACAGCATACGGAAGTACGTTGAACGGATGTTCATGTGGGTTTTCGGTTTGATTAGCTCTTATCATTTCGCTAAGTGTAGCGTGAAATCTTTCTAGAGAGCCGTTTGATTGGGGGTGACCTACACTTGAAAATGTTATTTTTATGTCATCTAGTTCACATAGGTCTTTCATTAGTGTATTATTAAATTCACGGCCATAATCACAATGGATTCGTAGTGGGGTACCACAATGTTGGAAAAATAATATAATAGTGTTAACCATAGTTTTTGCCGTTTTATCTTCAATTGGATAAGCTTGGGTAAATTTAGTAAGTTCGTCTCGTATTGTCAAAGCATAGTTCTTAGATGGATATTCAAATATATCGATATTGATTCGTTCAAATGGTGTTTTCGGTGTTTCTGTTATCACTAAAGGATTGCTTAAATTTTTTCGGCATATTTGAATTTTTTGACATGTTTCACAACTTTTTATAAAATTTTCTACATCTTTAATCATTCGGGGCCAATTATATTTTTCATTGATGCGTCTTAAAGTTTCGTTAATTCCGCGATGTAAATTACTCTTGCCTAAATGGTATTGTTCCAATATAATTGGTATTTGGTCTTTATCTGGGATGGTTACAATATTTTGACAAATATATATTTTAATATCTTTGTCTGCAAAGATAAAAGAAAATATTTCAAGAAAAAGAAGGTCTATTTTATTTTCAAGAAAATATGTTGACGAAAGGTCAAATTCGTTTTGTGCTGTATAAATAATATAGAAAAGATGTTGGACTACATTTTCTGGATCGAGTAACAAAGGAATTATGTAATATTTCCGATTTTTAACTGTTTTACTAGAGAAAATATTTAGTCTTTGTATTGAAAAATCTGCATTTTCTTCAAAAATGTCTTCTAATATTTCATGATGTAATTCTCCTAAATTCTTTTGTTGAAAAAAAGTTATTTTTTTATGTGATTTATTTAGAAGTTGTTCGTTTGAAGTTTCAATTTTTGAATAATCAATTAAAGATTTTGTTTCGTACATATTAGCAAATGTGTTGTAATATTCGGTTATTTTTTCATCATCGAAATTTAAATTTGAGTTATTAGATTTTTCGTCATTGTCTTGATTTCTCGCAAAAATAGAGTTTTGATTGGAATTTTGCGCATTGATTAAAATGATTAATTTTAATTCTTGATAATGCGTCTACGTTTTTATTGATCTTACCGGGTTTGTAAATTATTTCATACTCATATTCTTCGAGTTTAAGTCTCCAGCGTGCGAGTCTACTACCTGGGGCTTTGATTGAAAAAAGTCAAGTAAGAGGGCGGTGGTCTGTGATTAGTTTAAACTTTCTGCCAAAAAGATACGGGCGAAAATGTTTTACTGCCCATACGATTGCAAGGAGTTCACGTTCAATAGTTGAATAATTTGTTTCGGCTTTACATAGGGTTCTAGATACATAGGCAATTGGTAAATCTTTTCCTACAGGTCCTTGTGATAACACAGCGCCTACTGCAAAAGCACTAGCATCTGTGGTCAAAAGAAATGGTTCGTCAAAATTTGGGTATATAAGAATTGGGTCAGAAAAAAGCAATTTTTCCAGTTCGTCAAAAGATTCTTTGCAATCAGAATCAAAGTCAAAGTTTATTTCTTTTTTGAGTAAACGAGTAAGTGGTTTAGAAATTTTCGCAAAATTAGGAATGAATCGTCGATGATAACCTGCTAAGCTAAAGAAAGATTTTATATCCTTAGGATTTTTTGGTTGGGGAAAATTTTGAATACATTCAATTTTTGCTGGATTTGTTTTAACACCGTCTTTAGTTATTATGTGTCCAAGATATGCTACTTCTTTGCGTAAAAATTCGCATTTGTCTGGTTGTAATTTTAAGATTAGCTTTTCTTAGTCCTTTGAAAACTTCGCGTAATCAATGGATATGTTCGTCAATTGTAGCGGAATAAACTATAATATCGTCCATATAGACAAGACAGCGTTCATTTAAGATTCCTAAAAGAATAATGTCCATTACACGTTGGAATGTAGATGGAGCATTCTTTAGTCCGAAGGGCATTCGTATAAATTCATAATGACGGTTTTTTACTGAGAACGCTGTTTTTGAAATATCTTTAAGATCTATCTCTATCTGATGGAAACCAGAAGCAAGATCAAGAGTAGTGAAATATTGACACTGTCCAAGTTGGTCAAGTAAATCTGAAATATTAGGAAGTGAATATTTATCATTAACAGTGGATTCGTTCAATTTTCTATAATCTATTACGATTCTCCATTTTTGTTTATTACTAGAGTCGATTTTTTTCGGTACAACCCAAACGGGAGATGACCAGGGAGAGATTGATGGTCTAATTATACCTTGTTGTAACATGTTGTTTACCTGCGTTTTAACCTCTTGTTTATGTATTTGGGAATATCTATAAGATTTAGTAAAAATGGGCTTTGTATTATTCGTGTCTATCTTATGTTTCATTTCACTTGTGAAGGAAAGGTTGTCACCTTCTAGATATAAAATGTCTTCAAAATTGACACAAGATTTGTGATTAATTCTTTTTCTTCTTCGTTCAAATGGTCAAGTCTAAGCTGGGATCTAATAGTCGGGATTCTATTTGAAGTTTGAAATTCGGGAGATTCGGGAAGATTAAAATTAAGAAGGGTGTGTATCGAAAATGGTTCTATTTCGATATTTGAAAATTCAATTGTTTTTGGGATTGCGTTCGCATTGATAATTGTTGTCAAAAATTCGCCTTTTTGATTGACATGGACAAAGGCATTTGGGATATGTACTTTTTCTATTTCTTTTCGGGATAAAATAGCATCGGTATTGATTAGATGACATTTTAATTTAAAAACTTGTTCTGTTCTACCTTCTATAGTTATTTTATTTTTATTTGCCTCGTATGTTTCGAGTTCTGTTGAAGAGTAATTGTCCTCAACTTTATACAGTGGTAGTGTTTTAAAATTGGTAATAAGTTGTTTATTCTTTAAATCGATTGTACATTTGTAGTGTTCTAGGAAGTCACGACCTAGAATTCCGTCAAAATCAATGTCTAAGTTGTAAATATAGACTTTGTGAGGGTTACCGTTGTTAAAATTTATCAAAGTTGATTCAGTTATTAAAAGTTTTTGTTCGGTAATGCCTTGAATTGTTGCATTTTCGGGGAAACGATTTGAAAAGTTCTTTACTGTATTTGCTTTGAAAATTGAAATACCTGCACCAGAATCTGTGAGTAGTTTGAAAGTATTTGTTGCGTCTTTAATATAGTAAAGATTTTTGGGATTTATAGCAAGGAAGGGATTTAAAGAAATTGTTGTTCCGGGAAATTGAGTGAGGGATTCATATCGTCTAGCGTGAGAGTTTCGATTTGGGCTTGTATTTGCTTTGTTTCTATAGGGGCTTGATTGGGTGAATGGTTTTGATTTGGGGATAAAAGAAAATTTCGATTTTCCACGATTGGAAAATTTTGGTAGTCTTCGATTGGTTCGTTAAAGTTTAAATTGGGATCTGGATTTTCATAAGAATTGTCGTATTTGTTTTCGAATAAAGTAGAGGGGTCTTCATAAGAAAAGAATGAGGGATCTTGGTAATCTTGTTGATAGTCTTGATAATAGTCATTAAAATATTTTTCTTGATTGTTATCGGTGCTAACTAAGTGAGCTTTGAAATTAGGATTTTTCTGAATTACTGAGGGTCGAGAATAATTAAAATTCGGTTGACGTTGGAAATTATTTTGATTTGTTGTGGGGTGAGATTAGACTTTTGTATATTAGCGTGCATTTTTGCATTTAGCACTTGAAGTCGGTTGAGGAAGGTTAAAGGACTCTCATTAGGTAATTGTTGTAAGTCTTGTATTAGAGAAGACAAGGCTCGCGTATCTCCGAAGTGAGAATTTAAAAGTTGTTTTATTTCTAAGTAAGAAATAGGGTTGCGAAAGCTTATTAGCTGCGCTGCTCTTGCACGTATGTGGATTACTAATAAATCTTTTTGATCGCGTGTAGACATATTGTAAGCACAATCACAAGCATTGAGAAATGCTTGGAGAAAAATTTGATCACCATCGTATTCAGGAATTATCGAAAATATTTCAGATAATTTATAAAGTTCAATTTCGGGTAGTATAGTAGGACATTTTGTCTTTCGTTATCAGTCATGGTTGCTCAATATATCACAATATCAGAATGAAATAATATAGGCACACAATATCATATAAAAAGGATACGAACTTAAAATTAAGAATTTAGGTTGATTGGCAGTACGTAAAGTAGTACACAAATCAACGTAAATTAAAGCAATACTAAAATCTACAAAATTCAAGTTGTTTTTTTTTCTTGAAATTTGATTAACTGTATAATCAAAATTTGAAATTAAAATATTCTTTTGGATTTTTGAATTCAGTTTTTCGTTAACTAATTATCAAAATGGAAAAATCGAACAGTTTCCTTAAATTTGAATAAAAATTTCAATATTTTTGGAAAATTAAGAAAAGAAAATTAATAAACGAGATGATTCAGACTTACGTTACTAGTAGAAACATCAGAGTTCGTCGTGTTCTCTGCAGCAAATTCTACCAGGGGTTTCACTAGGTGTTCCTAATCCGTAGATTGACTGCGAGTTGGTGACGTCGGGTCGTGATTTTCTCTGTTTTTCTTGTTTTTCACAGGTTCTTCTGAACAATGGATTGGGATCCTACGTCGACAGTTAGAGTGCACACAGGCTTCGTGTTCTGTTAGACGTTTTCAGATCCTACCGACTGCGCCAGTTTGTTAAATCACTTTCTTGCCAAATTACTTTTTAAAAAATTATTTTATTACTAAAAAATACAAATTTAAATATATACATTTGAACTTGCAAAGTAACGTTTAACAAAATGAATTCGAGCTAGACTGAACTTATATACAAAGAAAAATAACTATTTATATGTTTCGTTATGCTGACTCAGTGGGAACTGTTTACTTTGTTCTTGAACACATGGGTAAGGACGTGGGTTCTGCTGATGAAGCTTTCTTGGTATAGACTTGTTTTCGTAAACAAGTAACACCTGCTGTTTATGAGAATAGGATGATCTACGTTGTTAACTGATATGTGATACTTTGTTATTGAGATAAGCTTGGCTTTCTGAATAACTACGTTGGCGGGTGATAGCTGATAGTCTGGGAACCAAGGTTAGCATAACTTGTATGATGAAATAGCTGGTGAGAATAGATATAACATATATATATATATATATATATATATATATATATATATATATATATATATATATATATATATATATATATATATATATATATATATATATATATATATATATCGCGATCGTCGTTCAACTAAAATGGATCATTGTGTCTGCTGTGATGCAGAACATGTTCCAAACAAGGATCATTTTCTTGTTATGACGTTGGTGTAAGTGGAATGAAAATATACTATCATTTAATACTCTCAACGAAAGCCATATATATATATATATATATATATATATATATATATATATATATATATATACATATATACATATATATATATATATATATATATATATATATATATATATAAAATATATATATATATATATATATATATATATATATCGCAATCGTCGTCGAAATATATATGCAGAGTACTTCTACACCTTAAAATATATATTTTAGGCAGTCTCTACCACCGCTTTTTCGCGTTCAACTCCGATTTCGGAGGCGAAGACGTTTTGCCTGCTTTTCATCGCTATAGAGAACGAAACTCGACCTTTCTCGTCGTTTGGTACATTTTTTTTGAGGCGAAAACGTCATATACATCAACGAACATACAAGTTAGTTCGAGGAATCTTTCACTAAGTGGCATTTGTGTCTTGTACATTTATAGTAGTAGTAGCCTGTTGGCCTCCAAACTTCAAATTTTACAGATCTGTATCTGTGACGGCAACAACGCAAGAGGCATATACGAAAATATTCTTGTGGTTTTATATATCTCTCGCAGATAAAAAATGTTAATTTACTAGGAGCATCAAAGTCGGATAATGCTGTTTCCTGATGTCTAAGGGTATATTTTACAGAAACCAGTCTCCAAAGATAATAAATAACTGTTGTATTCTTATATTGCAATGTTTGTTTTAACTAAAATCAATAAAAAAATATTAAAAGTATAAATTAAAAAGACAAACTGCATGAAACAGCGAAAACGTTAACGATATAAACGAAACAGGATACAATAATAAGAAATATATAGGGAATAAAAATTTAAAACACAACCGAAAATTAAAAATAAAAGATTAAAAGAGAACAGAAGATAAACTGTATCGTTTTTAAACATAATGTAATATGTTGCTGAAAAGAGACAAATTTGTAACAAAACAAGTAAATTTTGAGAGTTGTTAAAAAAAATGAAAAATAGACAAAAAAACATTAAAGACTTATAAGAAGGAACTGTTAGATGAGACAGCATAAATAAACTAAACTAAATTATTGCGAGAAAAGGTAAAGCAAATAACAGCTTAAAAAAACACATAAATGTTAAACTCAAGCATAAAGAGAAGCAAAGAAGAAAAATATATAAAATCACGTAAAGTTTAAAATTGCATAAAATGGAAACAAAACAAAATCAGAAAAGCCAATATAAAGATGAAAAATGGTCTACTTTAACCCAGAGATGCAGTAATCTGGAGAAATGTTGCTACTCATAGTCCAAACGCACCTCGTTAATCCGGAGGAGAGAGAGGTCACGCCGAATAGCAATTTCAGATACCGCATACTTTTATTAAAATCGTAAGTTTACTTATTTTGAAGCATTAAAAAGAGCCTTTTAAATAACTTACATTAGATGGATATTTATTTTAACCTAAAGTCACCAATTTTTTAAAATATTTTACCGAATGTTCTCCATTACTGTATTATTATATTTTGAAATATCTCGCCTAGATTTTTTTTATTGAAGGATCAACTTTTATATTGAATTTTTTATTCCAAGACCTGATTCCCAAATGATCATTTTTAAGATTATTTTCCAGTTATATTAATTTTAAATATTACAAATTGACTATAATATACCGTGCGTGTCTAAAGTCAGAACACCCCCTCAACTTGAATCGTTTGGTATATTTTTAGAAACATTTGAAGACTTTAGTAAGACAACATAAACCAAAATTTAAGCAAAAAATTACAAATGAAAATGTCAAACTGACAGCGAGGCGCCATTTTGAAAAAGAAAATTACATAGAAAATGAGGTCGTGTAATGCTTTATTTAAAAGGTCTTTTCTCCTGTCTTTTAACCCCAAGATTTGAAATTGCTGTCATTTTCCCAAACAAAATTATAAGCGATATTTACTTTGTATCAAGGAAACAAAGGGTTTTTGGGACCTATGTTTGGAGATGAACTACAGGTAGAAAGTCCTTTTAAATAAGGTATTAATCGATACCTCTTTTCTATTTTTTCTTTCTAAGCTGTCACTTTGATATTTTTATCTGTCATTTCCTGCTTAAATTTTGGTTTATGTTGCCCTACTAAAGTCCTCAAATTTTTATGGAAATAGACCAAACAATTCAAAAGTTAAGGGAGGTCCTAACTTTAGACACGCAGGGTATAATAATTACTATTTGCTTAAGAATGTATTCCAAAATAATATATGAATTAAAAACGTATATAATTTTTTATACTCTTTAAACGTAACCGATAAAAATCCTAGTTTTGAATTATAAGTTTTAAGTACAAAACTTGTTAAAGAAAAATTTGTATAAGCATACAACTTAAGAGTTTTATTATTTTTGAGAAAACGCACACAGCTTTTTGTTTGGTATTAAATTTTTAGTAAAGACGGATAGATTAAGAACGATAGCTACCATTTTTTATTAGCCTGTAACTCGAAATCGCTAATCCGACAAACCCCTTGAATTTAGTTGTTCGAATTAAAGTGGCTATACTGTACAGGGTGTCGCTTTTGTGAATACAAGATAGAAAGAAATCGATCAAAAAGTGATGGGTTGCTAAATAGCTGCCTGCTTTTTTTAATTGATTTCAAGTTCGTAGCAAATGATAACTGCTACAAGCTTCAAAAATAGCTGCTATTTTCTTAGCAGCTAAAAATTTTACTTTGACAACTTTGGCTCGGTCGTCGCGTCGCCAGAAACACCCGAAACAGATTTCCCGCAAACAGATTAAGACTATTATCTTAATTTGTTTTTGATATACAAGGCCATTTTCAGATTTGTAGTTTTTGAATGCCCTCTGTATCTCGGTTAATAATCAAGATAGAAAAAAAACTTAATAAACTTAAGTTAATACATTTTATAGATTTTAACTTAATTTCGGAGAATAGACGCAAAGTTGGGTTTGCTAAATGAGACTCCCATATATTTTTCAACATTTTGATTAGAAATTAATTTACTTTTCCATCAATTCCACACCCTTTTTTTTTAAATATTCAATTTTTTATAAAAAATGCATTATAAAAAGAAAATCGTTTATTTATTAATGTATTAATATTTACTAAATAACCAAAGAAATAGTCTAAAATAAAATTTTTTTTTTCCTAAAAATTAATAAAATAACCATCTTAAATGCAAATCCAAATAATAGTTTTTTATAATAATTAATTGTTAAGTAGTCAATAGAAAAATGTCTTAAAGTTCAGTTTGTTTAAATGACAATAGTGAAAAACAAAATTTTGACTATACGTTTTTTCCAAATTCCGCTTGAACTTTTAGCTAAATGAATATTCGGTTGATGTTGTTAGGAATATCTCGTCGAAATTACGAAAGAAATTACGCATGCGTGGGCGGAGGGCACCAGAATTATATTAAATTTTAATACATTGTGCATCTCAAACATTACTAAAGCTCGATTTTTTTGTAATAGAGTTTAGGATGTAACAGTGCAGTCGCACTCTTTTAATTATTAAATGCCGATGTTTTTTAAAATAATTCAATTATTTATCCTATGACATAGCACATTAACTAATGCCTTTACGTGAATGTCATTTAAAAACATAAATTTTCAGATATTTTTCCACCAACCTTGATAAATAATTATGTGTTTTTAGGCAGAATATTTTATTTTATTAAAGATTATTTATTTGTCTATTTAACAAATAATAATATATACATAAATGAACAAATTATATTTTTGTTACTTTTCTTTTAAAAAATTATTATATTAATAAAATACCGAATATTATCTTCATTTTCTAAAAAAAGTGTGTGGTATTTAAAAAGGTAAATTAGTTTCTTATCAAAATGTTCAAATAAAATTATAGAACATAAATAAAAAGTTGTTACGCCACTGAAGTCCACGTAGGTATCTATAAAATTTAGAAATATGAAGTTTTTTCTATCTTAATTATTAACCAAGAGACAGAGGTTATTCAATTATTACAATTTGACCGGAAAAGTTTCCAATTTTACTGGTAAATTAATAGGTACTAAAATAATTATCAAAAAATATAAAAATACCGCCTTTTTGTTCCAACAAAACGAATTTGTATTAAGCATTTATCAGCTTAACCGCATACCTATATCATACCCGATTTTTGTGCAAAATTTGCTATAGATCTGAAAAATGGTTCCTTAATACTGATTTTTTTTGTTTTCTTCCATTATATTAGATTTTTACTAGATAGATTACATTTACATCTGCGTTTAACCTATGATTTTGGAGCAAAATTTAATGTCAATCGGGTATATAGTTTCTAAAATTGAAGACTTGTCAGAAATGTAATAAAAATGCTTTAAATAAAATCCGAAAAGAAATACAAAAAAAGTTGAAATTAGATTTAAAATTCACCGTCAATAAGCAAAAAACTAAAAATAGTCAAAATAACAATTCTCAGGAACAGGACGTCCCGAAATTAACTAATACAAAAAGATCGAATTGATAACCTCCTTTTTTGAAATCGGTTAAAAATAATTTAAAATATATTTATTTCTAGATGTGAGATTTTTTGATGACAAAATTTTTCAAAGGAAGAAAGTTATTAATTTTGTTTTGAGGCTTCTCTATTAAGTCCTAACACTGGAACCTGTGGTGGAAGATAGATAAAAACACAAGAGCTATAACCACACTACACCACAACTTACTACGTTCTGGACGCGCATTTCGCTAACCAAGTTAGCATCATCAGCAGATGATATAAACTAAACTAACTTATTATATGAAAATGCGGTCGGCGCCGTTGTCCAGTAAACAATAGAGGGGGCTATAGAAAATTGGCCCTCTGTTTTTATTTAGTACTTTCTTACCACATTTAACTTTCTATATTCTCTAGATTATTGAATGCATTTGAGAGTTTAGAAATAGTTAAATGTGGTAAGAAAGCACTACATAAAGACAGATGGCCTATTCCCTATAGCCCTCTCTATTATTTACTGGACAACGGTACCGGAGCAACTGGGTGCAACCAAGTGTAACCTATAAATAGATAAATAGAAATAGAAGATAAGTTAGTTTAGTTTATATCACCTGCTGATGATGCTAACTTGGTTAGCAAAACGCGCGTTCAGAACGTAGTAGCGTTGTGGCGTAGTGTGGTTATAGCTCTTGTGTTTTGAACTTCTCTATTAAATCAAACGATTTGATCTTGAAAATAAGCGGATTTCTCCACTCCTACTTCAGTACAAAACAAATCATTCTCATTTTCGCCAGTAATTTGAATCTTTACCTATATATATTCATATATAATAATAGTGATGATTTCAATATTTTTAAAACTAAACATCATTGATTCCTCGTTTTAATCAAATGACACTTTTTAATTATTTTTCCTTTTTGCATCTTCCCATTTCTCAACAATTTTAAAATTTTAATTTCAGTACGTTATGCAACAACCTACCATTTTTTAATTAATAAATGCAACAAGTTCTTTAAAGGCGAATCCTACCTTTTGAAATTTTTGATTACTTGCAAATCGAACTACTGTCTCTGAGAGAGAAGTACAATTAACGTCAAAACTTAATTCAACAAAACCACATCAGAGTCATCAATAGGAGCATAAACATTGCTCCTGTTGGTGATTGGTGTGGTTTTGCTGTATTAAGTTTGATTAACTTGTTTTTTGATGATTTTTTTCACTAGGCCGCCATTTTGTTCTGTCATATTGGATTTTTACCAAAATAATTACCACATAACCCTTAATTTTTTATTAAAATTTGAAGTCAATCGGGTAAGTAGTTTTTAGGTAGCTAAAAACTACTCTCACTAACTAACTCAGCCGCGAACTGATAGACAAACAAACCAATGGAACTGTGAAAATATATCTTTTGGCATCTAGGGACGCTAAAACGTAAATATATGTGAAACCTGCAATTTTTGTCATGTTTACAAACATTTCATTTGGCTACCATTTTGTTCCGCCATCTTAAATTCGTACCACAATTTTACCAGTTTATCTCTATACCACAGTTAATTCTTGCACACAATTTGAAATCAATCTACTAAGTATTTTTTTCAGGTTGAATTTTCAAATATTTTATTAAGCCACCATTTTATTTTGCCAACTTGCATTCGTACCAAAATTTTACTAGTTAATTACAAACAAGCACTTGAATTTTTTGCACAATTTGAGGTAACTTTATAAGTTCTGTATAAGTAGTTTTTTAGTAATCATAACATTTGCCATTTTGTTTCGCCATATTGGATTTTTATCAAAATGTGACCAGGTCATTCCTATATGACTTTTAATTTTTGACCATAATTTGAAGTTAATCTCAGATAGACCGACGGAATTGAGAAAACATGTTTTCGGCTTCTAGGGGAGAATCTCGGAGGGTGATTTTTTTCACGATTACAATACTTCCCTTTTACTTTTAAGATATGTAAAACTTGAGTGGGTGATTTTTTTAACGATTACCAAGATTCTTTTTGGCCGCCATTTTGAATTAAAATCACAATTTTAATAGTTCATGCCTATACCATAATTAGTTATAGCACACAATTTGTAATCAGTCCATTACGCCGCCATTTTGTTCCACCATCTTGGATTCATACCAATTGATTCCTACATAGTACTTGATTGTTGTGCAAAATTTGAAATAAACTGGATAAACAGCTTTTTAGTAATAACATTTCACTAGGCCGCCATTTTGTTTTGTCATATTGGATTTTTACCAGAATGTTACGAGGTCATCACCATATGAATCTTATTTTTGACCAACATTTGAAGTTAATCGGGTAGGTAGCTTTTAGCTATGCCGCGATCAGACAGACAGACCGACGGAATTGAGAAAACATGTTTTTCGGCATCTAGGGACCCTGAAACGTGAAGATCTGAAAAAATCTCGGAGGGTGATTTTTTCACGATTACAACACTTCCCTTTTACGAGGGAAGTAAAAAGCATAAAATTTTAACACATGAGAAAAATTTTAAGTCAACCCATAGAGCTAAAATTTGGCATATAGCTATAAAATCAAAAAAGAAACAACTTTTTTGATTAACAACAAAATTGTTGCCATTTTTATTGTTATTTCGCATTATTTTTCAAGCAAAATCTTTTTGCCAACTCAAATTTTACTTAGGTCAATGAATAAAAAAAATCCTGTATGATGCTGACTTTCTGTTAGTTTTTGCTTGCCATAAAATATTAAAATTTTAGAATATTATTGGTATTACCGGTCTATAGATATATAAAATATATTTATCCAACGGTTTTCTAATTTCTAATTTAGGCTAAATATGATTTTTGTAAACCTAGACACAAAGAGAAATTTAAAAAAAATTAATTTCATATGATGTACTACGAAGATGATTTACTTGGTTCAAAATGTTTCATTGGGACAAAATTTATAGAGGGTATCCCAGCCGAGAATGACCGATTTTGGAGGTTAATAATTCCTTCCTTCTGACAACAATAAGTGTTTTTTGGTAACTATTTATTTTTTATCTCTTCTACAAAGTGGCCCCAGAAAATTTCTATTTTAAAATTTCAGAAATCTCACTTATTTTAAATGGAACACTCTATATATCTTAACGTCAAAAAAAAGGTCATTGTTAAGGTCTCCACAAACAACATCAAAACTGGTGGTCAACTTGTAGAAAGAAATTCCTTCAATCACATTTCGAATGTTTTTTCAAACCGTGACTGCTAGAAATTTGTGGTTTTGTTTCGTGGACTTCATTGTTTCATAAGTTTTTCTTGAGACATTTTGCCACTTCTATAAAATTGCCTAAAAACTAACATTTTTAAATCCCAAAATCTCACCATACACCTCGTATGTCTTTTCCACAAAAAAAACATCTCTTGCCCATACTCTATTAAAATACCTTACACCAGTTGCTTTTAATGCGACATTTGGTACTCTTATCACACAAATACATAATCACCCTAACTATGATTTTCACACATTTAAACAATAAATTGAACTTTAAGCAAAACAACAGTGGATAGAGCTTTTCACAAAGATTTGAACGATATATATATGCTGATGAGTTTATCGCTAACGCTTCACCTACAGTTAATTAAAAATTGTCCCATACCTTTACCTGCTTGCCACCAAAAAAGAACCTCTTATTCGAAAACCAACTATACGGTAGTTACTAAAAGAAGATTCAGTACAAGATTTCAACCCATCCACAATAAGAAATTATTATTAAAGAATTACACGGAAAATAAAAGATGGCACAGAAACAGAGATGATCCACTATACTTAGACAGACTGTTGTCCATCCAGGAGATTTTGATAGCTAATAATAATAACATATCTATCTTAAAGATTTCATCTGCTCTGCAATTATTTGAAAGTGAATGTCATAGGTGCATAAAAGCTTTAAAATTTTTTCCATATAAAATTGAAATATTTCAAAAGTTGCGAGAGGAAGACTACCAAAGATTACTTGCAAAATTTTATTGGACCTATTTATAACGTATCCAAAAGTAATATTACATCGGATCGAGTAATGTTTTATTTGAATGGACGTTGCAATAAACATAATTGTAGGAGTATGAAAGAGATACCCCTAAAGTAAATGTGTGGTGTGCAGTCTTTTTTCTTTAACCATTGGAGCTGCCCACACGGACATGCTTAAATATTTTTTTACCCTCGATTACAACAAGACGGAATTATGAACCAAATTTATTTTCAACATGATGGTCTTTTATAGCAAGGGAGTCTCTAGATGTAACCGTTGGAAAATGATGGTACACCCTGTACCATTATATTTTTCATGAGCTAAATTGTTTCATTTGGTGAACAGTTTAATTCACGCCGATATATATTAGAAGTAAATTGGGTTGTTTATAAGTGGGATTTATAACGTAATATTTAATTTTAGGGTGGAAATGTCGTTTTATTATAATTTGTACATAAATCAAAACAAGTAATTTACTTCATATTTATTTTTACGTTGCCATCCAGATAAAATCACAATATTTGCCAATCATTTCAATATTCAAAGAAGGTAAAGGAATTTTATTTTTAATATGAACATATCCTTTTGGAACTCTCAAGTCATGGATTCACGGCGTCGACGTCGACTTGCGTTTCTACTTTTGGTTTTTAGTTGCAGTGTTGCCGAATCGAGTTAATGATTTTTCTTAAGTTTCATGGTGAATTTGAATTTGCCGCTTCCTTTCACGAGTCACTTTACTGACTATTTCTGTGCTCGACCTTCTTGGTTGGCCAACGGTCTTCATCCCTTGGTATCGTCATTCCGGTTGGTAGTCGAGGTACTTACAACACCTCCATGTGTTGATCCGAAGAAAAATCGGGAATCATCCCGAATATACCCAGTAGTGGTGATTTGAATTTTTGTTTCTTCGCATGGATTAACTATCTGCTTTATCTGAGAGCCAAAGTAAAGTTTGTGTTTTGGAGAAAACCTGGATTTTTATCCAGCAATCTTTGGCCATGCCGGAATCAAACGTTTTGGAGTTTTTTTTGTATTTGGGATTTAGTTAAGGTAAGCCGCTTATAATAATTTCACATACCTTTTTCTTCGTTTTGAAAAATGTTATGTATTTCCCAGTTTTCGTTTTTTTTTTTTGGAGTACTCATCCATGGTTTTCCCTCTCCTTTTAGAATCCACATGGGAGTCGACTCCTAAGTTTTGGCATACCGTTCCGTACCATGAGTTATGAATTATGGTCTTAAAAGAAACGTAATCTGTTGTCCCGCCTAGACTTCTTTATTTGATTAATGCTGTTAGTTCCAGACACTGTAACTGTTCCTGTGATTTTGAAGTGATCCTCTTTTGATGTTTTGATGCAGCCCTTGAAGTCCTGACATCCCTGGAAGGATTTATAAAGGCCAGATAATATTTTTTTTATTAATTGTCCATTTTTATTAATTTTTTTTTACTACAAGCATTATTTAATATTATACATTTTTACATTTGATTTACAGTTTAAACGATTTATGCTGTTTAAAAGTGAACCAGTTAATTAAATATTTCTTTCTAACTTTCATGTATGTAACAATAATTAAAGGTGTTAAAATTATGTGAAATATAGTCGACAATGGGGCTTATTTAATTTTCTTTATGAAAATATTGGCATATTAAATTACTCTTTTTTTTTTACCTATTTTGAATTATCTTATTTAAATTGTACATTTGCTATATAATATATGGTGTCGTAAGTATAGAAAATTTACCTCATATTTTCATTTATCCTGCCTACACTCACCTAATTTTTATTTCAGTTTTTTTTTTTGTTATATGAACTAGCTTAGGCTAAAGTTTATTTATTTTGGTTTCGCAGTTTTCCTTTATTAAATATATAAAAAAAACAGCGTGGCGCCCTTTTAGTAGTCCACTTGGATTATGTAATGTATTTTTTTTAAGATTTACTTTTGATTTTAAAGAACACACCAAAATTTAATAATTAAATTCTAATATCTAACATCAAAGTTAATTTAATAAAATTATTTTTTATTTACCCCGAACCCATAGTGCTCTCCAGATGAAAAGCTGCCGTTAGCTGAGCGTAAAAAAAACAAGGGGTATGATATGCTACAGAAATGGCGCCCAACGTGGGGCTAGAAG
The DNA here is from genome assembly GCA_030620095.1 of Kuschelorhynchus macadamiae. NCBI lineage: Eukaryota > Metazoa > Arthropoda > Insecta > Coleoptera > Curculionidae > Kuschelorhynchus > Kuschelorhynchus macadamiae. The sequence continues at coordinate 1,445,852 of JAUTXW010000099.1, forward strand.
AAAAAATTTGTTTATGAATATGCTCGAAAAAATAATTAACCTTTATTAAAATTTTTAATTCATTAATTTTCCTAAATAAATTAAGTCTATTTGGAAAATATTTGTTTTAGTTTATTGGTGAGTGGACAGAGGTATATTATTCTCTAGGCACATATATATATATAGTTTTTTTATTTGGTTTTGAACACCAGTATAGGTGTATCAGTATTTAAAACTTTTCAGGTTTTATTATCAACGTCAAAATATATATTTTCGGAATACTATCTGATAATACATTTCTTATATGGATATAGAATATAGAGCTATATATTTAAAATCAGCTGATAATTATTTATTGTTGAACTCACACTCGATTTAATGCCATTTACATATTCTGATGCAAGGAAGTTTCTTATTGATAAAGTGTTATTTTTTTTTGCTAGAATTTCGGATACCTGTACTTTTTAGACATTTTATCGTATGTTCAGAGAGAGATATGTTTTTAAATATGGACTTGGAGTTTAACGTTTTTAGATGTTGCCATTTTCGACAAATTTTCCTTGAATAGCTTTGCTGTACGATATTTATTAAAAATTATTTATTTGTATATCGGTGGATATAACAGATCCTGGGGTTATGATTTTATTGTTTTGGTTTTGAAGTTACTACGTAATATAGTACTGCGATTTTTTTGTTTCTTTATTAAGATTCAAGTTTAAAAAGTATACTCTAATATTGGGCTTAGCTATATTTTTTTTACTTCATTAGCTATTGAATTGGTAAAGAACTTATTGAATAATCGCCACAAATTTTCGTTTTGTTTTTGTAAAGGTATTGCAAGTAACATTTGAACTTGATAAAATTTTTATTTTGCATAGGATACCACTAGAGTATTCGTTTTTATTTAGATATTAGTAGACAAGTTGTAATTTTAATCTGGCAAAATATTAGTGATTGATGAATATTTTTTTGATATTACTTCTTTTTGCGTGCAACACTTATACAGAGTGTCCTAAGTTTCAATTTTTTTTTAAGTACATTGATTTAAATTTAGGTTCGCTTAGAATTTTATTTTTTTTAGAAAATAATATAAGCATAAATTATTAAAAATAGAAAAATATTTTAAACCTAATCTTTTATTGAAAGACGAGCTAGATTATGAACTTAGAATTCGCGCGATAGTTACGGATAGAAATGTTAATGATAAAAGGAAGATGCTTGCTGATTCGGTTTATCTTAGAGCCCGAACGCGTATTTTACATCTCACTCAGCGAATTTTAAGAATGTCTTTTGATGAGAATAAGGTTAATGCAAGTCAAAAATTAAAATTCAAAAATGAAGCTTATGCTTCAGCAATGTACAGGGTGGCCATTTTATGGTGATACAGTACCTTATCTAGAAAACGGTAATAGTTACGACAAAAAGTTAAATACAAAAGTTGTTTGAATTCAATTAAATTTTTATTTTATTTCACTCTTGTTTATACAGGGTGTTTCGTTTTGACGTGACACATGTCAACTTTCTTAATTGAAATAGGACATCCTACATATTATTACATGTTTCGATTCTACTGTTAATTTGCGAAAGTTTTTATAATAACATCTATATTTGAATTCTTTATCGTTTTTGAGTACATTGATTTTTTAGAATTTAAAAAAAAAACATATTTTTTTAAAAAAAATTTTTTTACCTATAAAACTTTAATGAAACTGAATAATATCCTAAACATACATTACTAAGGGTTCAATTCAACGAGTTTCCATGCTGGTCTTACCAATTAATATACAGGGTGTTAAAAATGGAGAGCAAAACAAACAGAACTTTAAATGTAAAAATCTCCTGTTTTTCAAATGAAACACTCTGTATATTTTTATTTCATCTGATTCAGCGTTCAATTACCTATCATTACTCATATATATGTCCTATACCTAAAATGAACAGTTTCGATTTTATTAGCCGTTTTCTGATTTATCCCGGAATTTTTCCAATAAATGAGATCAGAAACTAAAAAAATCAAGATAGGCTTAGGAAATAACCTAATGCAATTGTTGACTTAAGTTGACATTTGCTCTGTTTGTCGTTTTTGTCAAATTTTTGCTGCCAAATTTGTTAAAAATGGCTTTATATAGTTTAGATGACGTTTAAAATTATACAACTGTTTCATAAAAAATAATAAAAGTCCAGGGTCAGCCCTTAGAGAATATTCGAGGGAATATCCTAATAATCGAGTTCCCTCCAGGACTATATTTTTTCGAATTGTGCGTGATTTGGAATATGGTGTCCTAAAAAACTCTAAGAAAAATCGTCCCAATTTTGTCCTCACTGAAGAAAAACAACTGGAGATTTTACTTTATTTCGAGGAAGATGATGAAAGATCCCAAAGAGATGCTGACAGAGACATTGCAGGTGTCAGTAGAGGAAGTATTCAAAAAACACTGCAGGTGAATGGTTATCATCCTTATAAATTTCTTCCAACTCAATTATTATCACAATTAGACTTGTGTGTTGTGATATTATGGACCGGCAGTTCGAAAATGTGTTTTTTTTCAAAAGTGCTTTGGACTGATGAGGCCTCATTTAATACGGCGTGTATTTTTAATCGGAAAAACACTCATTACTGGTCTCAAATTAATAAACATCTAATAAAAGCAATTAAAAAACAAGGCCGTCAAACCGTAAATGTGTGGTGCGGAATTATTTGCGACCGTATTATCGGACCAATATTTTTTGACAGGTCGTTAAATGGTGGAAAGAAACTTGGAGCTGCTTAGGAATGAAATCATGCCCCTTATCAACGACTTGCCAGCAAATATTCGAGAAAATATCATTTTTCAGCAGGATAGCGCTCCTTACCCCACGGTTGCACCGGTAGTAAATTTCCTTAATCAACATTTTCCATTGTGAATAGGAAGGCATGCTTTAATATCCTGGCCACCACGAAGCCCTGATTTAAGCCCTTTAGACTTCTTTTTGTGGGGTGCACTAAAAAATAAAGTTTATAAAAATAGATCTAATAATAGAAATTAGTTAAAAATAAAAATCAGGGAAGAGATCAATAATTTTAATGCATCTAATTCGGTAAGGAATGCTATTCGAAAAATGGAGGCTATTTTTACTTCATGTATCGCAATGGACGGTAGCCATATTGAAAATTTTTTATAATCTGTTTTAATCATGTTTAATACTCAGTTAGTTATTAGTTATACAGTGTGGCACAAGATATTTTTTTTGTCTGCCCCTTATTTTCGTAAACATTAAATAATAAAAACATAAATTACATAATATTTCACTTTTATTTGTATTTTCTAACATTATTTATAGTCGCTATCTGTGTTAAGGAAATAAGAATAAGGCTTAGTTTACGACATTTTTATCTTAGCCCACTACATCTGTTTACATATATTTAAAAAAAATAGTCAAATCAGAAAACGGCTAATAAAATCGAAACTGTTCATTTTAGGTATACGACATATATATGAGTAATGATAGGTAATTGAACGCTGAATCAGATGAAATAAAAATATACAGGGTGTTCCATTTGAAAAATAGGAGATTTTTACATTTAAAGTTCTGTTTGTTTTGCTCTCCATTTTTAACACCTTGTATATTAATTGGTAAGACCAGCATGGAAACTCGTTGAATTGAACCCTTAGTAATGTATGTTTAAGATATTAGTCAGTTCCATTAAAGTTTTATATGTAAAAAATTTTTTTTTAAATGTTTTTTTAAAAAAAAATCTAAAAACTCAATTTATTCAAAAACGATAAAGAATTCAAATATAGATGTTATTATAAAAACTTTCTCAAATTAACAGTAGAATCGAAATATGTAATAATATATAGGGTATCCCATTTAAATTAAGAAAGTTGACATGTGTCACGTCAAAACGAAACACCCTGTATAAGCAAAAGTGAACTAAAATAAAAATTTAATTGAATCCAAACAACTTTTGTATTTAACTTTTTGTCGTAACTATTACCGTTTTGTAGATAAGGTACTGTATCACCATAAAATGGCCATCCTGTATTACAACCTTCTAGTTTAGGTGTTATACAAACACAAAGTCTTCCAAGTTCAAGTTCTTTAAGTAACAATTATTTTAAGGGCACTCCAGTTCATAAGTTATTAGTATTTCTAAAATAGATTTGTTCGAATCAGCTAGTGATTTATTTTCTCACAAGGCTATCTTTCGGCTACGGCATGTAAAACCATCTATTAGTGATTGGGATTCTTTGATTGCGAAATTAAAGTCCGACTTTTTGGATTCTGATGTAGATAATGATACATGGAAACAAATTAGGGAGAAAAAACAATCTATTAGTGAACCAGTTGTTTTGTATATAACTTCCATGGAAGGTCTCTTTAGTCGATTATCTAATGCTCCAGCCGAAGTAACGAAGGTCAAATATATTATACGGGGTTTACAAAAAGAGTATCGTCCACGGTTAGCGTTACAGGAAATATTTACGGTCGATGAATTAAGTAGGTTATGTAAACGCTTAGAGCAAGCTGATATTTTAGGTCTTTCTTCTGCTTCATCTACACGTCAGGTGTAGATGCGGAAATGCATGATAATGATGCGGAAAGAAATAAAGAACAGAAAGTAAAATTAACTAATAGGAAATTTAATAGAAAAAATAACAACACTGATAGTAATAGTAAACCTAGTAGCACAGATAGTAGTGTTTGCTAGAAGTGCGGTATACCGAACCATACGTTTAGATACTGCCGAGCTAATATAGATAAAAAGTTTTGTTTTAAATGTGGCGCACCTGATGTCACTTCGAAAAGCTGTTCTAAATGTTCGAGAAACGACCGAAGGAAAAACGTGTAGTTGACTCGCGTCTTGCCTTACCTTCAGAAGTCAACCAAAGAGATAGTAATTTAAAGAGTAGTAAAAAGTCTGTAAATACTTCTGCTGAAAAAAATAATTTCGGTAAGAAATTAGCTCCCGTTTTCTTGATGAAAAATAATGATAACAGGCCTTATTTGTCGGTTAAATTCTTTGACCAAAAAATTACTGCTTTGCTAGATACTGGTGCAAATATTTCCATAGTAGGGAAATTCGTGTTAACCATATTAAATACTTTAAATTTAAAAATTCACAGTTCGTCTCTGGAACATGTTGTAACAGCAGACTGTGCTAAACAAAAAATAAGGGGAGTTGTTAATCTACCTATTATTATGGGAGAATCAGTGCAACTTTTGCCTTTCTATGTAGTACCTTCGCTTTCACATTCTTTTATTTTTGGTAGTGATTTTTGTAAAAAATTTCAAGTTAAGATAGACTTTAAAAATAAGGAGTGGTACACTCAGAGTGATCTATCCGGAAGAAGTGTTGACACTATATGTTCAGAAAAAGATTCTACTTTTTCAAGGTTGTGTTCTCTAAACGCTTTATCGGGAGATAAACAAGTACAAGCTAGGAATATTATTGATTCTTTTGAAATATTGAGTAGTAAAAATAGGTTAGGTCTTACAAATAAGATATCAATGAGTATTGATACAGGTGACGCTAAACCTTTCAAATTAAGACAATATTTAATGAGTCCTTTTATGTTAAAAATCCTAAATGATGAACTTGATATGCTTAAGTTAGGTGTAGTTTAACCATCCCAAAGCCCGTGGAATAGTCCGGTACTGTTAGTGAAAAAAATCGACTGGTGAATACAGGCTTTGTTATGATGGAAGAAAATTGAACCAGTTCACTCATCATGATAATTACCCACTTCAAAGAATTGATAGAATTCTCAGTTCATTGCGTGGTGCTATGTTTATTTCAAGCATAGATTTGCGAAAAGCTTTTTAGCAAATTCCATTGGATCCCGCTTCTCGTGAGAAAACTGCTTTTACCGTCCCATCAAGGGGTCTTTTTCAATTTAGAGTTGTTCCCTTTGGACTTTGTAATAGTGCTCAGACTCAACAAAGACTTGTAGATGCTTTGTTTGGTCGATATAATTATAACTTCGGAGAGCTTTGAGGATCACATTCGTTTTCTTGGTGAGGTTAGGGATATTTTGTCGGAGGCAAATTTAACAATAAACTTGGAAAAATGTGAATTTTTTAAGACACGACTTAAGTATTTAGGTTATATTATTGAGGGAGGCCAAGGAATTCGTACGAATCCAGAAAAGGTATCAACAATGGTGAATTATCCCAGACCATCCACTACTACAGAGATTAAGAGGTTTATCGGCATGTGTAATTGATATAGGAGGTTTATTCATAACTTTTCATCTTTGGTGTCTACAATAAATGATTTACTAAAAGGCAAGAAGAAAAAGCAAGCGGTCGTTGGGTCATCAGAGGCAGAGGAATCTTTTATAAATATTAAAAATGCTCTTATCGCCGCTCCAGTTTTATGTTCGCCTGATTTTACAAAGACTTTTACTATTCAGTGTGACGCTAGTGATACAGGCCTAGGTGGTGTTTTATCGCAAGAAATCGACGGTGGTGAAAGGGTTATTGCGTATTGTTCCAGAACTTTGTCGAAAGCTGAACGCAATTATACGGTTACTGAGCGAGAACTTTTGGCGTTACTATTTTCTATAGAGAAATTTAGGATGTATGTTGAAGGCACAAAGTTTAGGGTTATTACAGATGACTATAGTCTCCTCTGGCTTAATAATCTCAAAGATCCATCAGGCAGGTTAGCCAGGTGGTCGGTTAAGTTACAACAATATTCATTTGAACTTGTTCATAGAAAGGGTGCTTCTCATAAGGTCCCTGATGCACTATCTAGAATTCACTCGCATTCTCCAGATTGTAATGAAGCCGCTATCATTGATCTGCCACTCGACGAATCAGATATTTGGTATTCTAATCTTCGGAATAAAATAAGTCAGGATCCTTCTTGTTATCCTCAGTGGAAAGTTGAAAATAACTTTTTATATAAGTACATCCCTAACAATTTGCCGATTATTAGTAATATTTGTGAATGGAAACTTGTAGTACCGAAAAATTCCCGGATATTAAGAGTTGTCATGATCCACCTTCTCGTTCTCATTTTGGTTTCTATAAAACTCTTTCACGAATACAGGAAGCCTTCTATTGGCCCAAAATGAAATATGACATAAATAAGTTTGTTAGGTCTTGTAAAGTATGTCAGTCACAGAAAATTACCAATTCTTCACCTTTGGGTAAGATGGGCAAGGAAAAGTGTGTTCAGTATCCATTTCAGGTAATTGCCGTAGATATTATGGGTCCGTTGCCGAGATCTAAAGGTGGAAATTGTTTTTTGCTTGTGGTTACTTGTTGGTTTTCAAAGTATACCCTTTTATTCCCGATGAAAAAAGCTGTTGCTTCTACTATAGTGAAGTGGTTGGAAAATAATGTATTTCATATTTTCGGAGTGCCTCAAATGATCATTTGTGATAATGGGTCTCAGTTTGCTGGCAAAACGTTTAAACAACTAACAGATTTGTATAAAATTAAGATATGGTTTACACCACGATATACGGCTCAATGCAATTTCGTGGAACGCACAAACAAAACTGTTGGTACTGCTATCAGAAGTTATATTAAGGATCATAAAGATTGGGATCTTCAGTTGTCAAAGATTCAGTTTGCCATAAACTCAGCTAAACATGAGGTTCATAATTTTGCTCCATCATTGATTATTTTTGGAAGATACGTTCCAATGTCTGGTGATTATTACGGTCAAGTGTTAGAAACTAGAGACCTAGAACTCGATTCTCGTGATAGGAATGAGTATGTTAAGGATATTTCAGGTTTAGGTAAAAATTTTGAAGATGTGAAAACGAAATTAACGTTGGCTCATCAACGTTATAAAAAATCGTATGATTTGCTAAGGAAGGATATTCAGTTTAAAGTTGGAGATAAAGTTTGGCGTGGGAATAAAGTATTGTCAGAAGCACTGTCCGGATTTTCAGCTAAGTTGGCACCGAAATACGTTTTGTGTAGAATAATTAGTAAGAAGTCACGTTTGGTATATGGTTTAGAAAATACTTATGGTAGTTTTGCGGGCGACTGGCATGTGAAGAATTTGAAACCATATTTTGGTTCAAATTCTGACGTTTCCGTAGGTTAGGAAACTTCTGTATGAAATTTCAGTTTTTGCTTTTCTTGGTCACATATCTTTTTATGTGCAAGATTAAGGCATTTTGTTGTTCTTGGTCAAATATTGTTTTATGTGCAAGATGTAAAGTATTTTAGTAAAGGAATTTCTGAGTGAAATTTCTATGTTCGCTTTTCTTGGTCGCATATCGTTTTATGTGCAAGATTAAGGCATTATTTTGATCCTGGTCACATTTTTCTTAATGTGCAAGTTAGGTATTTTAGCTGGAAAATGTCTGAGCAGATTTTTTTATTCAGCATGTGCAAGGCTTTAGCAATTTCTGTAAGCTAAGAAATTTCGAATGAAATTTCGAATATAGCCTGTTTTTTTTTTGGATCCAGTTTATGTGTAGGATTTAGGTAGTTTTTGTTGTTTAAGGGTACCTACACTACTTAAGGCTACTTGTATTCTACTATAGTTTTTATTTTTCTATCGACATTGCAGTTTCCGGTTATATTTTAGAAACGATAGTTAGTGGTTATGTTTAAGATGATGTTCAAAAGTCATATTTAAGATGAAAGGAGTTATATTTTAGTTATAAGTCTTATTGTTGGATCTATTAGTTGTGTATAACATGTTAGATCGAATGCAGACGCAGATGCATTCTTGTGAACAGTTTAATTCACGCCGATATATATAAGAAGTAATTTGGGTTGTCTATAAGTCTATAACGTAATATTTAATTTTAGGGTGGAAATGTCGTTTTTTTATAATTTGTACATAAATCAAAACAAGTAATTTACTTCATATTTATTTTTACGTTGCCATCCAGATAAAATCACAATATTTGCTAATCATTTCAATATTCAAAGCAGGTAAAGGAATTTTATATTCATGTCATGGATTCACGGCGTCGACGTCGACTTGCGTTTCTACTTTCGGTTTTCAGTTGCAGTGTTGCCGAATCGACTTAATGATTTTTCTTAACTTTCATGGTGAATTTGAATTTACCGCTTCTTTTCACGAATCACTTTACTGACTATTTCCGTGCTCGACCTTCTTGGTTGGCCAACGGTCTTCATCCCTTGGTATCGTCATTCCGGTTGGTAGTCGAGGTACTTACAACACCTCCATGTTTTGATCCGAAGAAAAATCGGGAATCATCCCCAATATACCCAGTAGTAGTGATTTGAATTTTTGTTTCTTCGCATGGATCAACTATCTGCTTTATCTGAGAGCCAAAGTAAAGTTTGTGTTTTGGAGAAAACCTGGATTTTTATTCAGCACTCTTTGGCCATGCCGGAATCAAACGTTTTGGAGTTTTTTTTGTATAGTAACTTTGGGATTTAGTTAAGGTAAGCCGCTTATAATAATTTCACATACCTTTTTCTTCGTTTTGAAAAATGTTATGTATTTCCCAGTTTTCGTTTTTTTTTTTGGAGTACTCATCCATGGTTTACCCTCTCCTTTTAGAATCCACATGGGAGTCGACTCCTAAGTTTTGGCATACCGTACCGTACCATGAGTTATGAATTATGGTCTTAAAAGAAACGTAATTTGTTGTCCCGCCTAGACTTCTTTATTTGATCCAGTTCTGTTCGAATGCTGTTAGTTCCAGACACTGTAACTGTTCTTGTGATTTTGAAGTGATTCTCTTTTGATGTTTTGATGCAGCCCTTGAAGTCCTGACATCCCTGAAAGGATTTATAAAGGCCAGATAATATTTTTTTTTATTAATTATCCATTTTTATTCATTTTTTTTACTACAAGCATTATTTAATATTATACATTTTTACATTTGATTTACAGTTTAAACGATTTATGCTATTTAAAGGTGAACCAGTTAATTAAATATTTCTTTGTAACTTTCATTTATGTAACAATAATTAAGGGTGTTAAAATTATTAATGAGTTATGTGAACTATAGTCGACTATGGGGCTTATTTAATATTCTTTGTGAAAATATTGGCATATTAAATTCCTCTTTTTTTTACCTATTTTGAATTAGCTTATTTAAATTGTACATTTGCTATATAATATATGGTGTCGTAAGTATAGAAAATTTACCTCATATTTTCATTTACCCTGCCTACACTCACCTAATTTTTATTTCAGTTTTTTTTTGCTATAGGAACTAGCTTAGGCTAAAATTTATTTATTTTGGTTTCGCAGTTTTCCTTTATTAAATATATAAAAAAAACAGCGTGGCGCCCTTTTAGTAGTCTACTTGGATTATGTAATGTATTTTTTTTTTAAGATTTACTTTTGATTTTAAAGAACACACCAAAATTTAATAATTAAATTCTAATATCTAACATCAAAGTTAATCTAATAAAATTATTTTTCATTTACCCCCGAACCCATAGTGCTCCCCAGATGAAAAGCTGCCGTTAACTGAGCGTAAAAAAAAACAAGGGGTATGATACGCTACAAGGGAGAGCTGGACCCATTGAATGGGCTCCTCATCCACCGAATTCGAAAGTGTCTGATTTTTTCCTATGAAGTTACAATAAAGAGAAATGCTGCAAAACTATTCCTCCAAACATTCCCAGTCTAATAAATAATATACGAAATGTAGTAGCAGACATTACACAAGATATGCTTCAACATTCATTTGAAAGGCTGTAATTTTAATTGTAAGTAAATTTCCATACGTGCATAGAACAAAACGAACAACACATTCAACATTTATTTTAATTTTGGTAATTGTTTAAATTTCAATTTATTGAAGTTGATTATGTGTTTGTATAATAAGAGTATTATTATGTGTTGCATTAAAACAACTGGTGGGGATATTTTCATAGATAATAGGCAAAGGCCGTTTTTCGGCGATAAGAAATACAGGGTGTTACATTTAAAATAAATGAGATTTCTGAAATTTTAAAATAGACAATGGGCCACTTTGTAGAAAAGATAAAAAATAAATTATTCCCAAAAAAACCTATTGGTCCCAGAAGTCATCAAAACTAACCGCACATTTCCAACTGTCATCGTTTAGGAATTATTATATTATTATACCTCCAAAATCGGTGACCCTCGGCAGGGACACCCTGTTGTTGAAGTTCTACTACATCTGTAATACATATTTTAAGCTTTTGCTTTTTCTCAAATGAAGTTTTCTTTTTCTAATCTACGCTGATCTGTTGATATGCAATGTCTTTAAAATGTTCCTGTCTTCAGTTCTTGCTTTCTATAGTAACATTATATGATCACGCCTTTTTAAACGGGTCCATAAATAAAATATAATTATTTACTTGGGTATTCCTATTTTTAAATTATTTTAAATAATAATATTACCAATGTGAATAGTAAAGAAAAATAAAAAATTCGTTGAAATTATTGAAGATGTTTTATTAGGATCGAAATGTTTTAATACGATTAAACTATTATTGCAATGTAATGAGCATTGGAGTTTACAAAACGGTACTAAAATATGCAGGTTCGTATTTAAAAAAAGCCCACCTTGATCGTCGCTAGCAGACGAAACATCGGAAGCAAACAAATCAATTTTTTTTTTACGAATACCGTGAGTTTAGAAGTGAAATATTAACGAACAGTAAGCGCTATTCTTGCTGTGATAGTTAGCGGCGATAAAAGATATATGTTATCAAGAATGACTTTGGTGATGTAAATGGAGTGTAATATTTTGCAAAATAAGATTAAAATTCGATTTAATTTTTTGTTTTTAATCCTAATTACCTATAACCTTGATCGCAAAGATAACAACTGTATGGCAGTTAACTGTCGTAGAAACAAAAGCCGTCTTAACACTTTTTGTGTAATGTGTTAACCATTAATTTTTTTTTTCATAATTACTGTGTTCATCCAATGATGCTTACTGAGAAAAAGGAGACATTAAAAATAAAAATGTGTACCCTTACTTATTGATTAGTACCTACTGCCACTCATCATATCTGGTATTGGTAAGCTCTTTGAAGTTATTTACAAAAAAAAAACAAAAAGAAAGTCAGGAACGTTGACTCACATTGTATTATATTTTGTTGAATTCGTCTTTAAAGTTTTATTTAAATCTGAAAGAATAAACAGTGGTCACATTAAAAAAAAAAGGAAATTATCAAAGCTAAGAATGTGACACCACTTAACAATTTCTCTTTTTTACAAAATTAATAATTTAAAATTAGATGCTCGTACATATATCAGAAAATTTATTGGAGCACGCAAATTTGTAAAAATCGTTTAGGTGTCGCTTTATATATTAAATGTGGCAACGAAACATATTTGAAATATTATGTAGTACCAAATTGTGCATCATGTAAAATTTTTTACGCGTAAACAGGTTGGTCAACAAAGTAGTGCAGATTGTAGCAAAAGGTATTATTTTTTAAATGGAAGGTAGTGTCATGTAGTCCTTTTTTCAACTGTCATTGTCATCAATTGCTATGGTAATTCAGCGCTATTTAAGTAATTTTATCGAAAAAAAACATTGTTCTGTCAAAACTTTGAATTTAACTTATTTTGTATGTATTTAGTAGTTTTCGTTGTGAAAAAAACTTGATTTCCCAAAATGGCCATGCAATATACCAGTGAAGAAACATTTGACATATTAGAATGTTATATTAAATGTAATAGAAAAACAAATCTTGCCACCGCCAGTTATTGGGAACTGTATCCTGAGAGGCTACAGCCAAATGTAAGACTATTCTCCAGGCTTGTCACGAACATAAAAAGTTATGGAAGTTTTGAAGAACCAACGCCAAAAAATTATAAGAAGGATAGTCAAGCCCGTGATGATATCATTAAAGAATATTTTAATGCGAACCCGACGTTGTCGACCCGAATAGCTGCAAGAGATATACTTATACCAAGAAGTACTATTCAGAAAGCCCTTAAAGGAAATAAATATGCTCGTATAAACTTACAATTTTTCAAGGTTTAAGAGTAACAGACTACCCAAGGTGATTACAATTTTCAAACTGGTTTCTAAGGCAATTTCAAGAAATACCCAATTTCAGCAGGAAAATCATTTAGACTGACGAAACGTTTTTCAGCAGCTGCGAAATATTTAACAGGCATAATCATTTTTTGGCTATGTTAAAATTTTATTTGACTATGTAATTTGCGCCTATTAAGGGGGAACTGCACGCAGTATTACGGATCAGGTGCAAGCCTTCCGCCGCTGCAATATTGGGTTAAAACTATAAGTGATATGTATTAGCTTCAAAGTGATTTTAATTTTAAATATATATACTTGGGCGCTAAATGCGATCTTTTATGAAAAATTCGAATTTAGAATGAAAAAATTAGTGACAAAGTTGTATATTTTCGATCATTTTTTGACGCAGATACCGGCCCATATAATTTTTTTTTCACAAAATGGCTGTTTACCGCCCTACACTTGTCTACATAACTGCAAAATTTGATATGTTAAATCGCACTCGTGTCTTTGTATTTCTGCAGCGCATGAACCTTGTTGAGCTGATTTTTAACCGAAATGTATTTAAAGTTGCCTATAGACAGCATAATTTTTCAAGTTCTGACGTGAAGGAAACGTCTCGAATTGAGTTATTATGATACACTGAAAAAACTGTGACCAAAAATATATAAATATGTTTAAAAGTAATGTACAAGTGACTTAGTAAAATAAAAGAAAATGTCTGTTAATTAAAAATAAAAATATGGAGAAATATGAAAATGTTGCAAAATGTAGAGCAGGTGGAATGTTATGATAAAAAAATATATTTACACTACGTCTTTTAAATTATGGAAATAAATATAATTCCACTAATTCGCTGATCGATTTGATCTAGAAATAAGCATCAAATCTATTTTTAGAATTATAAGAAAATCAATATCTCGAACCGGCTGCAAGGAAGGAGTGCGATCCGGTCGGTACCCATTCGAAATATAAACACTTGTTTGAACGTCTCGTGTAAAATTTTAAGTTTTATTTGTTTGTGGCGTACATTCTTCATTAAAGTATTGTTTACGAATCGGAGTGCTTTATTCACGAATTCATGCAGACATATTTTACAGTAAAATTTAACCCAAATTAAAAATATGTCGAATTTAACTGAATCTGAATATAACTGAATTGGTACCGACTTTTCACTTCACGTTTCAGGGTCCCTAGATGCCATAACATTCCGTCGGTCTGTCTGTTCGAGGCATAGCTAAAAAACTACTTACCCGATTGACATAGTGAGAGCCTGGTAATTTTTGGTAAAAATCCAATGCGGCCAAAAAAATGGCGGTCTAGTGAAATGTTAAAAAAAATATTATTAAAAAACTACTTATCCAATTTACCTCAAATTTTGCACAAAGATCAAATATTATGTTAGAATTAACTGGTAACATTTTGGACAAATCCAAGATGGCGGAACAAAATGGCAGCTGAATAGATAATTGTGGTGTAGGGATCAACTAGTGAAAATGTGGTACTAATTGAAGATGGCCGAACAAAATGGCGGCCAAATAAAATGTTTGTAATCGTGAAAAATTCACCATTTCAGGTTTTACATATCTTCACGTTTTAGTGTCCCTAGATGCTAAAAATATGTTTTATCAATTCCGTCGGTCCATCTGTCGGAGTGTCTGTTTGTCTGTCAGTTCGCTGCATAGCTTAAAGACTACTTATCCTATTGTGTTCAAATTTTGATAAAAAATTAAGGGTCATCTGGGGATGATCTAGTAATATTTTGGTGAAAATCCAATATGGCGAAACAAAATGGCACCCTAGTGAAATGTTAAAAAAATTAATATTAAAAAACTACTTATCCAATTTATCTCAAATTTTGCACCAACATTAAAGTAGTATGTTGGAATCAAATGGTAAAATTTTGGTACGAATCCAAGATGGCAGAACAAAATGGCGGACTAATGAAATATTTAAAAATTGAAATGGATTGGTTTCAAATTGTGTGCCATAAATAATTTTGGTAAAGGGATCATCTAATGAAATTGTGGTACTAATTCAAGAAGACCGAATAAAATGGCAGTCAAATAAAATGCTCGTAATCGTGAAAAAACACCCTCTCAGGTTTTACATATTTTCACTATTTAGCTTCTCTATATGCCATAAATATATTTTATTAATTCCGTCGGCTCGTCTGTCAGTCTGTCTGTATAGCTGACAGTTCGCGGCATATCTTAAAAACTACTTACGATTGACTTCAAATTTTGATCAAAAATTGGGAGTCAAATGGGGATGAGCTGGTAATATTTTGGTAAAAATCCAATATGGCTGAACAATGTTAATAACATTATTACTAAAAAAACTAATTATCCAATTTTGCTCAAAAAATTAAGCGTTACATAAGGATGAACTGGTAACATTTTGAGATAAATTCAAAATAGCAAAACAAAATACCGGCCTAATAAAATATTTAAAAAATCAGCCTGAAAATACTATTTATTAAATGAATTTTAATTTTTGTGCAAGAATTACGTGATTTAGAGATAAACTGGTGCAGTTGTGATACGAATTTAAGGAAAATTAAATGTGAAATGGGATAAACTGGTACGAATTCAACTTGACGTAACAAAATGGCGGTATTTGACAATGTGGAAACTCCTTATGCAGTTTATTTTAAATTATGCCCCAGAGTCAATTGTAGCATAGGTAGAAAAAACTGGTAAAACATTGGTAGGAATGCAATATGATAGAACAAAATGGCGCCCAATAAAAATGTTTGAAAAGATATTTTATGTAACACATATATACTGTGACTATTTACTGAACCGAATCCAATTTCACTCATATTTCACTCTTCCCAACAAAAAATCATAACGAGGAAAGTTGCGAAATTTACCGTATGAACCTCGACTACACTTAGTGATACCTTGACCGATTTGAATAAATTTTTCAGGAAGTATTCAGGAGAGTACCGGGGTGGTCATGTAGTATCATGTTTCGTATTTTTTGTAGTTTTTAAGAAAATGAACTTTACTTTTAGTAATCATATTAACTTGTGGCAACGAAAATTTGTATGTATTTTCTATACCTACGTATAGACTGCACTTTATATTATATATATATATATATATATATATATATATATATATATATATATATATATATATATATATATATATATATATATCATTAGTTAACGTGATTCTGGTAAAATTTTAAGTTCATTGGACCCCAGTACCTCGGTTTAGGCCTCAGGAACCTTGAGCCTGACATTTACAATAGCACCTTTTTTAAATGAAGGAAATTTAACTTCATGAAGTCGGCGTCAAACTAATAGAAACTGTAAATTTTGATGGTAACATTAAACACTAATTAGGTCTTAGTTGGAGTCAAATTTCTGCGATGGAATAAAATATAATTTTTTGACTTTTCAGTGTTTTTTAAGTAGTTTTATTTTTTACAGTTATTGACTACTACGCGGGTGAGCTTTGGATTCATAAGAAACATTTTTCTAAGCTAGCAAAATGCTAAACAAAGGATTCATTTATTATGTTATGTAAAAAAATATAAAAAAATTAAACTGACCTAAAAAATATTTTATTCCATCTTAAAAATTTGACTTTTTGAAGTCGGCGTCAAACCGTTGATTGAAGGAAAAAGGAAGATGCGCAACCTTATGGGCGAATTCGTGGCAGTGCTGATTTCATTCCACTTATGTTTCGGCTGCTGTACGGTGGAACCGCTCTATGGCAAAAGCATAAAACACCCATTCGCACTCCATAACCTCTCGCTGTGATGACAATATTATTATGCTTTATTGATCATTCATGAACTAATAAAGGAACAGAGTGTCCCAAAATTGTTACTGACAAATAAAACCCTTCATCAGTGCTAATTTATGATGAGGAACGAAACATCGGCTCAAAAATCTAATCAGGTCATATTGTCGAAAAGAAATGGCAATGAGAATAAATTTTTAAATAACTTTCGGAGTAGAACAAAAAAGTAAAATATTTTTGAATTAGGTACTTCTTTTTTGATTCTAATAAAAGAGGTAGAGATAAATAAATTTTACATTTCAATTGCCGCATTTTGGGCTTGAAGATAACGTAGACAATTGAATTTTTGACCGACCCGACGCGGGCTTTCCATTCCTCGGCAATCATTATTAAGCATTGATGTTGGTGTTTTTTAGTCCGAAATATCGAAAAAATGTTAAGTGTGATAAGCTGTTGGATTTAGAACCAAAATTAGTGTTTATTAAGAAGAACACAATATTTTGGCTATTTAAAATGCAAAGTTTATGATAATGATAATCGTTCGGAGACAAATCGGACGGAGATGAATTGTCGAATCGTAAACTGAATAACATATTTTGGTAGAGGGAATACGGTGGCTGTGATGATGTGACACTTATTTGAAAATATCGTTTTAAAAAAATTCGGTAAAAAATTAAATTAATTATTTTCAAAAATTTCTTTTTTTCCGGATATCGTCTATAAATATCCTCAATTTCAAAACGGCATTTGATTGAGCACAAATTGCGCACCATGTGAGCGATTTTTCCTGTAAAATAGCTTTTTTTTATCAAAACATCAAAGAAAAATATTGTTCATAAAAGATTTTAATTTTTTTTACAATGATTAGAGCATAGATAAGTAAAAACAAAGTTGAAATATAATGACTTTACTTCAAAATTTTCAAACAAAACGTAATTTAGAAATAATACATTAAAAACAAAAGGTAAAAAAATCTGCAATGTTTGCATTAAAAAGATAATGAAAATTTAGAAAAAATGTGAAAATACACTTACATTTAACTACTAAATAGGTACTATCCATAAATATTGAATACATACAATTTACGCAACTAGTGTTCTTTTTACTTCCCTCGTAAAAGTACTGTAATCATGAAAAAATCACTCTCCGAGATTTTTTCGGATATTCACGTTTTAGGGCCCTAGATGACGAAAAACAAGGTTTTCTCAATTTCGTCGGTCTGTCTGTTCGCGGCGTAGCTAAAAAACTACTTATTCGATTGATTTCAAATTTTAGTCAAAAATTAAGGGTCATGTGCGGATGACCTGGTAACATTTTGGTAAAGATCCAATATGGCTAGACAAATTGGCGGCCTGGGGAATTGTTAAATAAATTAATATTAAAAACTACTCATCCAATTTATTTCAAATTTTGCAAAAACATCAAGTATTATCTTGAAATCAAGTGGTAGTAACATTTTGGTACTAATCTAAGATGGCGGAACAAAATTGCACCTTAATAAAATATTTAAAAATTCAGCCTGAAAAACTGCTTAAGGGTTTGATTTCAAATTGTGTGTCATAACTAATTGTGGTATTATAGGGATCAACTAATAAAATTCTGGTACTAATTCAAGATGGCCGAACAAAATAGCGGCCAAATAAAAAGTATGTGATCGTAAAAAAATCACTCTATCAGGTTTTACACGGTTTTACGTTTTAGCATCCCTAGATGCTAGAAAAATTTGTTTTATCAATTCCGTTGGTCCGTCTGCCGTACGTATGTCTGTCAGTTCGCGGCATAGCTTAAAGACTACTTACCCGATTGATTTATAATTGTTATCAAAAATTAAGGGTCATATGGGTATGACTTGATAATACTTTGATAAAAATCCAAAATAGCGAAACAAAATGGCGGCCTAGTGAAATGTTAAAAAATTATTATGAAAAAACTGCTTAACCAGTTTATTTCAAATTTTTGTCATAAACATCAAGTACTATATTGGAATCAATTTTGGTACGAATCCAAGATGGCGAAACAAAACGGCGGTATAATAAAATATTTAAAAATTCACCAGAAAAACTACTTAATGGATTGATTTCAAATTGTGTGCCATAACTAATTGTGGTATAGGGCTTAACTACTAAAAATGTGTTACTAATTCAAGATGGCGGAACAAAATTGCGGACAAATAAATTTTTTGTGATCCTGAAGATCACCCTCTCAGGATTTACATAACTTCACGTTTTAGCGTCTCTAGAAAAAACAATTTGTCAATTTCGTCGGTCCGTCTGTCGGTCTGTCAGTTCGCGACATAACTTAAATACTACTTACCCGATTAAATTCAAATTTTGACCAAAAATTAAGGGTCATATGGGGATGGCCTGATAATATTTTTGTTAAAATCCAATATGGTGGAACAATGTTAAAAAATGTTTGTTAGAGTGGTGTAGTATTTGTGGTTAAGATCCAGTAAAAAAAAACAAGTTTTTTTAATCCTCAGAACACATATATAGATCTTATATCCTGCATGAAACCCATATTATCAGAACTTTTACTCCGTTGTCCTACACATATTTCCCAGATATTAAGTTTCTAAATGGTTTTCGATAACAATCCTCTTGTTTTTATGTTAGAGTGGTGGATTATTTGGGGTTAGGATTTAGTAAAAAAAACAAAAGTCTATTTTTAAATTGTCGACGTTTCGCAACTTGATTGTTGCATCGTTAGGACACATAAATGTTATATTATTATTAGTCTTTACCTACTCCGTTGGTTCGCAGATATTTCCCAGATATGAAATTTCTAAATGGTTTTCGTTAACGATTTTCTTGTTATGTTAGAGTGGGGTATTGTTTGGGGTTAGGAAATATCTGCGGACCCATGGAGTAGGGAAAGACTAATATCGGTTTCATGCATGATAGAAAAATCTATGTGCCCTGAGGATGCAAAAACAAATAATACACCACTATAACATAACAACAAGGAGATTGTTAATGAAAACCATTCTGAAACTTAATATCTGGGATATCTGCTGACCAACGGAGTACGTAAAGACTGATAATATGGGTTTAAATTTAAGATGGCGAAACAAAAAAACAACCAAATAAAATTTTTAAAAAATCAACGTAAAAAACTCGTGTTCAATTGATTTTAAATTTTGCAGAAAAGTTAAATGTGAAAATGAGATACTTATTCAATTTATTTTAAATTATGCCCAAAAGTCAAGTGTGTCTTAGGTAGAAAGGAAACGGTAAATATATTGGTAGGAATCCAATATGATGGAACAAAATGGCGTCCAATAAAAATGAAGAGACAGTAACGTATATGTAACACATATATACTATGACAATGTACTCAACTAATTTGGATCACACTTCACTCTTCCTAATAAAAGTAATAATTCATAACGAGGGAAGTTCAGGGTAAAGGAATTTACCGATTTTTTTACATACTGCAACATGAAAGTTATATTTATAACCCTAGCTATACAGGCAGATTTTTAAATATTAGTATATATTTTTGTTAACGCCATTTTGCTGCTACTACTTTTTCATTTTCTCCGTAAATATAGGAAAAAAACCTTGTGCTACTTTATTATTGCAAAATAAAGCAGGTTGTTTTATGGTAACAAATTATTGTAACTCACCTTTTTTAAGACAAAATTTATTTTTTACATTATTCTGAACTAATTAAAAATTAAAGAAAAATTTTGTTCATAAAAGATATTAATGTTTTTTGCAATGACTAGAGCATAGATCAGTAAATGCAAAGTTGAAATATAATGACTTACAACCTCCTTTTTTATTTTATTTTATTTTATTTTTTTTTCTTTGTTTTTTTTTTAATTTTACGCTGTTTTACTCGGTGCTCAGATTCTTTTATTTCGGAGGCGTTAGGGCGTGAGTTCAAATAATTTAAACAATATTGTGGGCGCCAGGCCTAGAGTGGCCAAAGAGGTTGAGCAGAAAAGAAAAAAACAAGATAGATACTAATGTACACTAAGACACAATACTTAAGTTAACTTGTAATGTAGCTTCCCAAAACCTTCTAATTCCTGCAATGGACAAGATTATAAATAAAAGAATGAAATACTAATGCAAGGAAATTTATTGTAAATTGTATATAAAATATAAGTATAAATATCACAGTGGTATTAAATGTTGTTCAACACAATCATCAGTAACAATCAAATCACCACATATGAGGTAAAACAATAACTACACTATTCATGAAATTAAATGTGCCAAATGAAATAATATTTATATCTTTAAGTTTAATATCTTGAAAGTACTGAAAAATTTTGATACATAAATTTACCATAAAAGTTAAATGAACTACCAGTAATTAAATATTTTTTGATTATTAAAATTTAAATTATGCAAAACTGATTAGGTGGAAAGATTGGAGTGAATATTTAAAGTATTAAAATTTTAAATTAAATAAAATGATTAGATGGATAGTTGAAAAGAAAGAGAGAGGGCAAGGATACAACCTTGAATTAAATTTTATTTTCTTAATTAAGTTTTATATTTGTTACCAAATATTGTTGAAAGAGCATAGCATGAATGTTGCAAAAACCAGATTTAATAAATATTATTTTATAAAAACCTCATATGAGAGATGCAAATATTAGTATCATATACCGATATTGGCTGAAAATCACCGATAATATGAATATGGGCTGTAATGCAAAATATATTCAAACAATCATAAAACTATAACAGGTGGCTGAAAATCACAAGTAATTTTAGGAAGTACTGCCCATTACAAAAAACTTAACACTTATGACACTAAGACATGGGTACCCAATATACACTCAACATACCTAATATAACTTATACTACAAAAAACATAAAGTCTCTTACTACCTATAAGCTATGAGCACTTACAAAGCAATTATTTGAAAAAAAAACAATAAGAGTGTTTTACAAAACTCAAATTTAATAAAATAAGCCAGAAGATGCAATGAATTCTTTACTCAAAATCAACTAATTAAATAAAATACAACAAAGTAATACTTTAGAGAGTTATAGGTACCGAAATTAGAGTAAAAGTTTATAGTTACTGATTTGCAAATGAATTCATGAGAAACTATTTAGAATTAAATTGGTTAATGACTTTATAAAGGTAATTATAGTGCGAGAAGGCTGAATAATTGAAAAATTAGTAACGAAAGATCAAATTTTTAATGTACGCTCAGGGTAAGTAGAACACCAGTAGTAAAGCTACCTTTTATAAGCTAAAACAAGGAAAGGTACTTATCTTTAGACTCGGTGTTGGGTTGGTTCCCTAAATGAAGACTTTCCTCAACGCTTCACAGCAGCGGTTAGCCTATAAGCTCAATCAAAAGGAGGTGGTCCTCTAGACGAGCAGACTGCAACGGAGGCCCCAAAACAGCACAAGCCAACAAGGAAAACCTCAAATGCCCCGTTCCAGCTACGCCACGGTAGTCCAACCAGAATCTAAGTTTCCAACTTCCTGCCTGATGTCCCTAAGTTGACCTGCCTAAGCCACTGTTCTTCCCACAATAAAAGAGTGATGTTGATTTTATTGTGATTGCGGTATTAATTAAAATATGCTCCTGCTGTAGGTTAAA
This sequence comes from Kuschelorhynchus macadamiae, assembly GCA_030620095.1. Lineage (NCBI taxonomy): Eukaryota > Metazoa > Arthropoda > Insecta > Coleoptera > Curculionidae > Kuschelorhynchus > Kuschelorhynchus macadamiae. Next base: position 1,468,078 of record JAUTXW010000099.1, read on the forward strand.
AGGTCCTTGTAGTAGGATAAAAGCTTCTTGCAGTACGTTAAAAGCCTGAAAAGATACAGAAATGTGCTGAGTACCAACCCACGTGGCGACTATTCCATGAACCATCTCCCTAGCAAGATTTTCTAATAATTGAATGACTAATTACCTGATGTTATGGCTTTGAGTAGTCTTGAAGTGCTTTCCAATCCCAATTAAGGCTTCATAGAATTCGCCGTTCAGTAGAACTTCTTACACGTCGTGTAAAATGGTGACACAAAAAAACTATGAGAACTAACACTTCATTATTATTCTGCAGAGAGGTAGTAAGAGAGGATCTCTTTGTTCGGTCCAAAGGTTTTATAGTCCTAACATAGCAAAAAAATGATGTATCCTGTTCCGGTACATGGTACCAACCTAGTACTCTCGATGACAGAAACCCTCGACAGACATTAAAAAAATCACTTTTTCATCCCGAAAAGTCTCAAAACATCTCCCTTTGCTACGGAACACCACCACCGATCACCACTAACGAAACAAAATTAGCTGATATAACCTGAGACTTTGAAACCCCTGACATAATTTGGAAATAAAACATAGGGTATAACGGGTTGCCTGCAGTAAGGTGTCGCCAAACAACGATCTCGGATTTTATTAACATTAGGGACTTGTCGCGTCGTTGCTTTATTATTTACGATAATTATTGGTTTGTATTTTAAATATTTGACTGTCATAAAAGAAACAAAATATCAGATATTTTGTGAATAAATAGGTGATAATTAAGAACTTGACCGTTGTAATAATCATTTTCAAAATGATTGTTACAGACTTTATTTCAAAATTTTCAAACAAAACATGTAATTTACAAATAATACATAATCAAAACAAAAGGTAAATTTAGAAAAAATGTGAAAAGAAGCTACTACTAAACTAAACTACTAAATAGGTACTATCCATATATATTGAATACATACAATTTATGCAACTAGTGTTGTTTTTTTACATACTACAACATGAAAGTTATATTTAGTTATTTAATTATAAATTTTAGCGCGTGCTATACCTGTAGGTTTTTAAATATTAGCATAGTATATTTTTGTTAATGCCATTTTGCTGCTATTACTTAACTAATTATGCGAAATGTCCAAATTTCCGCTTGAGACATTTTTTCCTTAAATACAAGTTTTGACAAAAGGAAAAAACCTTGTGCTATTTTATACAAAATAAAGCAGATTGTTTTAGGTCTACGTTTAAATCTAAATTTTAATTTACAAATTATTGTTACTTATCTTTTTTTAAGACAAAATTTATTTTTATCATTGTTCCGAACTAATAAAGATACAGGGTATCCCAAATTTGAGCGTTTTTCCAATGTTTCTGACAAATAAAACTCTTCATCAGTACTAATTTATGATGAGGAACGAAACAGCGGGTCAAAAATCTAATCACGTCATATCGACGAACAAAATGGCAATGAGAATGGATTTTTAAATAACTTCTTGAGTAGAACAAAAAAGTAAAATATTTTTGACTAGGTACTTCTTTTCTGATTCTAATAAGAGAGGTAGAGACAAATAAATTTTACATTTCCATTACCGTATTTTTGCCCCCTGCAAGATGACGTAGGTAATTGAATTTTTGATCCGACGCGGGCTTTCCGTTCCTCCGCAATCATTATTAACTAGTATTGATGATGAGTTTTTAGTCCGAAATGTTGAAAAATGTTAAGTGTGATATGCTGTTTGATTTAGAATTAAAATGAGTGTTTATTAGGAAGAACACAACATTTTTGACTATTTAAAAAGCAAAGTTTATGATGATTGTTCGGAGATGATGTATTTTGGTAGAAGGGAAAAGGTGGGTGATGATGTGACATTTATTTGAAAAACATCTTTTTAAGAAAATTCGGTATAAAATTAAAACGATTTAAAAAAAACATTTTTCCGGATATCTTCGAAAATACTATAAATATTCTCAATTTCAAAAGGGCATTTTATTGAGCACAAAATTGCGCAACTTTGCCGCAGTTTAAACTTTTCCGTATCTCGTATAGCTTCTCTTAATGGTCACCCTAGGCAATGGAATACCTTGTACACCAGGTGAGAGATTTTCCCACTAAAACAGCATTTTTTAAATTAAAAATTAAAGAAAAATATTGTTCATAAAAGATTTTATTTTTTTTGCAATGGCTAGAGTATAGATAATTAATTAAAGAAAAGTTGAAATATAGTGACTTTATTTCAAAATTTTTAAACAAAACATGTAATTTACAAATAATACATAATCAAAACAAAACGTAAATAAATGTGCAATGTTTGCGTTAAAAAGATAATGAAAATTTTGAAAAGATGTGAAAATAAACTTACATTTAACTACTAAATAGTAAATAATAGTCCATAAATATTGAATACGTACAATTTACGCAACTGGTGTTGTTTTTTTACATACTACAAGATGAAAGTTATATTTAGTTATTTAATTGTAAATTTTAGCGCGCGCTATACCTGTAGATTTTTAAATATTAGCATAGCATATTTTTGTTTATGCCATTTTTCTGCTATTACTTAAATAATTATGCCAAAAGTCCAAATTTCTGCTTGAGGCATTTTTTTTCCTAAATTATTTTCGTGAATTAAACTAGGATATAGGAAATACGAACTTAGATCAACTTTTTTTTTTTTTTAATTTTAGAAACCACGTTCTTGCTTTTTCGTTCAATTATTGTCAACAGGGGCTTGAGAGATTTTTGTTTATAAATTATTTCCGATTTTTTGGAACACCCTGTATACATTTTTAAAAAATATGTACAAAAATGAAATGAAGTATACCTGATCAAGCAATGTTTTGAAAAAATTAACCGATTTTTAAATAAAAAATATTGTATTATTTAAGGGGCGGTTTCATCCCCGGTTTCATTCATTTGATTTTTGAGAAAAACTCTTCTTATCGGACCTCCATACCCTATAATCAACTTGTATGCTAAAATTCAGCTTTAAACGTCAAGCGCTTTAAGCAGAATCGTGATTAATGAGTGACCCGATTTTTTGAAACACCCTGTATACATTTTTAAACAACCTTAAAATATGTTAAATAACCAAATAAAATACACGAGCTTAAGCGATTTTCCGAATAACAAACCGTTTAAAAAAAAATATTCTAATATTTAAGGGGCGGTTTCACCCCATGGAAATTTGAGTTCTGAAAAATTTCTTCTTATCCAACCTCTACATTCTACTATCAACCTGTGTGCTAAAATGTATCTTTTTACGTGAAGCAGTTTGAGCAGAATCGTGATCAATCAGTGACCCGATTTTTTGAAACACCCTGCATACAATACAAAAAATACGTTGAATCGGTGCAGTACAACTCTTTCACGAACTTGCTGAAAACTTTAGCTCAGTGTTTTAAATATATAGATTTTACAACAAATATTAAAAAGCATCCAACTAGCGAAGTTGTTTAATAATATTTAAATATCTGAACTATTTTATTTAATAATTATATTATTACTGCTCTTCAAACACTATTTTGTTTTATTAAAATTGCCAGTGAGATATATAAGCTATTAGGAACACTTTTGCCCTATAAGTTAGTTTTAAAAACGTTCTTAGAGCAAAAATATAAAACATTTTTACAACCAAATTAAACATTGTTTTATAAACGTATATACTACCGATTTTGCACAACATTTTAGCTTACAGAACAAATTTGTTTTATAATAGATCTCTAATGGTGTTATCTGACACTCGGTTGTTCGTTTACCAACACCTATGGAGTTATTTATTGTATTAGTATTTTCCTGATCATTTATAAAATAGTTTTATAATTTTTTTCTTTTGTGATATTATTGCTGAGCACAGCATATTGCACTCAGATACAACTTTAAAAAAGTGTTATATAATTAGCACGAAAACTGTCACAATAAAAGCTTTACTTAATAATTATAAAATAAAAAAATGTTTCGGAGAACACAAATACTTTCTTTAACATACTTATAAAACACAAACACATAGGTTTTTTTGCACGTGATGCTATTATTAGTTTTGATCTTGTCATTATCGGTATAGCCTTATTATGTTAAACATACAAACAGAACATCCATTAAGTAAATGGAAAAAAATAAAAGTGGTGCGTTTCGCAGAGAGATTAAGAAGTGCTTTAAAAATATCTTAGATAAAAAGCCATTATGATTTTAATTTAATAAAGTCAATATTTAACTAAAAACGGAATTAGTAAGAAAAGTGTTAGCATAGGGGATATGATTTATTACTCAAATTTAAAAGATCAAGATGGCGGGTTTAAAAGGGCGCGCGAACTCTGCTATCTATTAACCGTCTCAAAATTTGGAATTTAAGGTGTTTAAGGTGGATCAACATAAATTTTACTCGCTTTAAAAAAATCAGTATGTTCGAACCAAAATGGCGAAATTTTCTATTTTTGGAACGTTTCGTCTTTAATTAAAGACTTAAAGATTTTTAAGGTAACTTTACGCACTAGTTCGTAAAGTAAATAACTTTTTCTACAAGCGTGTGGGAAGTTGCTACTTTTTACACGTATTTAGTTTCCAGATGCAATTATCTTCCGCACACAAGGCAGATTTTTAAGCTCGTTTACTTTTTAAACACCATTACTTTCCGCACGTATATATCAAAGGAATGTCTTGTCCCAAATGATGTCTTGCTTTGTCATTCGCATGAATATTTATTTTGCTTTCCACAGCATTTTGTGGTTTGGACGGTAAAGTTTCAGATTCGCAAAAGGTTCAGTTCCCGTGAAGCTTTTAAAAGCTGCACCAATACACATGCGGCATTTGCCGAATGGCGAACAAACAGTGCGGCGAACGCCGTAGGAGTGTATCGAGGGCTCGCTATCCGGCGTTGGACATTTTTGGAAGCTATGTTTTTGCTTTATCCACTTCATTTTACAGTGGCCATTTTTAAACATATTTTTTTTTAAATTACCAATGAAGATATGCGTCAACGAACTACTTTAGTATCTATGTAATCATCAGAGATAGATCTTTCGGACCATTCAATTACAATGCAGTTCAGAAAGAAAATTAAAAAAAAAAAAAATCAAAAAGCGAATTTTTCACCTTTTTTCTTAAAACTCAAAAATAATAATTATTTTTGAGGCGCTTGAAAATTTTGCTCTATATAACCCATATATCACACCAAAAAATTTCTTCGGCAGTAAAATATCAACTCTCAGAGTGCTTATCGAATTTGTAAGTTTGGTATTGGATGTATATATAGGAATAAATTATTTAATATGGCTGTTGTGGTTTGACTGACATGTACGACACAGAAAAAGCAGATGCTCAGCTTTTTTGTTATCTGAAGAGCCATTAAAAAGTAAATTATTCTCAATCAATATAATGAAATAAAGACCGTTTACTTTTATGTTATTAGACAAAACAAAAAAGCTACCTCTGTTATTGTAGCTTAATAAATATTCTATAAAAGCCACAATTTTAAAATTATATTTAGTTCTTAGAACTCTTTTCAATAATTTTTTTTTTTAATTATTGCAAACTAAAATTTATTACAATTTTATAAATGTTTATACAATAGACCGGTAGAAGCTGTGGATGCAATAATAAAACAAATTAAAGAACTCAATGGCTGCACAAGAGTGCGCCCTTTTCGGGTTTATAGGCGTTGTATAAACATTATAAACGTTTATAACAACAACATTATTTTATACAAATAGTTCTGTAAACGTTCTTAGGACAGATTTATGAATTCATCAGATGGTCTTTTAAACTTGAAACTTTATTTAAATTAGCAAAATCCTTGTTTAATAAAAAAATTTCTTTTTCATCACTTATTTCAGTTTGGTCTTTTAATAAAAAATCTTCGCAATTATTTTCACAATCATACCTTTTCAATAAAACAAAGTAAGTATAAGTAATTTTTTAGTAATATTTTTCTAATAATTCACTAGGCTACCATTTTGTTTTGCCCTATTGGATTTTTACCAAAATGTTACCTATATAACCATTAATTTTTGAACAAAATACAAAGTCAATCGGATAAGTAGTTTTTTAGCTGTGCCGCGAATAGGCAGACCGACAGACACAACGACGGAATTGAGAAAACATGTTTTTCGGCATCTAGGGACCTTGAAACCTAAAGTTTTGAAAAAACCTAGGAGGGTGATTTTTTCACGATTTTAATATATTCCTTTTACGAGGAAAGTAAAAATAAAATAGGAATGTGCCAACCGTTTTGCTCCGGGCTTTCGCTAAGTCAAACCGTTTGGATTTTACAGGTTGTCAAAACTACAAAATTAAAATTTTCCTCAATATTTTAAAATCATTAGGCCCATGGTGCATACAGCGTGTCCAAAAATTGTGATGGATGTATATCGCGATCTCGATTTATTCTGAGTTTGAAAAGCTTTCAAACCCCTTTAATCATGTATGGCACTTACTATATATATATATATATATATATATATATATATATATATATATATATATATATATATATACATATATATTATATACATATATATTATATACATATATATATATATATATATATATATATATATATATATATATATATATATATATATATATATATATATATATACATATTGGGATTTAATATATATATTTTAATTGATCTTTAATGTTTCATTGTTGTGAAATGTTGACGCTATTTCGCATACCGTTTAATTTACATCAAAAACAAGACAAAACATTTTTTGAAAAAGGCATGAAACTAAATGCGGAAACGTGAAATTTTAATTAAACATGACAGATAATTATATATCGTTTTATAACACATAACCCAAGAATAGAAATACATATTACAATATCTACTTGAAGTTTCAAGAAAGAATATATATACAAAAAGTCTACAGTACATTTATTTTCTAATAGCCAAGCTTTCAAAATAATTAATTTTTTCTTCAGGGCAATATAATATCGTAATTATCAGAAAATTTAGGACTTTTTAAAAAGTACTTATATTAATTAAAATGCAAAGTCAATTTTGAGGAAATTTTCAGAAAATATAAAATTATACATTAGACGTATTTAACCTATTTCTGTCATTATTATTTGATAGAAGAGCAATTGGTTTTAAATTGTTTATTAATTGTCAAATGATGTCAAAATATTAGTAGTTAAAAATCTATCCAATTTTATATTTTCTGAAAATTCCCTCAAAATTGTTTTTGCATTTTAATTAGTGTAAGTACTTTTTAATTGTAAAAAAAGTCCTAAATCTTCTCATAATTATGTTATTATAGAAGAAATGAATTATTTCGAAAGGCTGGCTATAAGAAAAAAAAGGACTATAAACTTTTTGGCAGAATCCTCGTTATTTCTTTATACTATTGGTAGTATACGGCCTTTACCTACAAGCACATTATATATGTGTATATATATATATATATATATATATATATATGTGAGTGTGTCTGTGTGTGTGTGTGTGTGTGTTTGTGTGTATTTATCAAGCGCCATAAAGTCATAATTTATTTTAAAAACCGTACTAATCAAGAGAAGTTCCAATACTCAGAGATTCAAATAACATCAAAATCCTGCAATGTAACATTGTAAGATTATTAGAACCCTGCATAGTTTATTCTTTATTTGAATTTAACTTTAGTAAGGACATTCAAAAAATAAGATCCAAAATAAAAAACACCTTTCCAAAATATAGGGACGGCATTTTTTTTCAACAATTGTCTTTCGCCACTTGAAAACATATCGTTTTGGAAAAATGATTTTCACATAAACGTTTATTTATTAAAGAATTTTCGTCCATTAAAAATATTTCAACATTGCCACAGTTTTGTACCCATTGACAAAGAATGTCGGGCCTCGTCACGGGGAATTTAAAATAGCTCACCAAATTATTTTCTTTTTTTCTTTTATTGTTGCATCCAATATATGCACACTCTATTTTTCTGGCAGACATAATTGCTTTAATTAGCAGTTTCATAAGAATGAAACGAACTGCAGTTTCGTAGAGTTAAAAATTCCCGAGTTTGACTCGAAGCAAAAAACAATAACCACTACGATGGAGCAAAAAATAATAACCACTATGATGTAAACAATCCAGGTAAGCGATTCGTACATCTCCGCCGACTATCCGATCTATACGATGTTTCGCTGTAAACGACTGGCAGCGCGCGGCGTCAAGCAAATCTCGGACACCTTTCCTGGCGACGACGATGTCGCCAGCTACATCTCGGACACCTTTTGTGCCACGAATTCGCCCATAAGGTTGCGCATCTTCCTTTTTCCTTCAATCAACGGTCAAACTAATTCTTCATTACTGCACAACAAGACATATATGTATGCGTGTCTTGAATCTAGTACCATGAGTATAATGTCTATTTGCTGTCTTCATTAATTTGACTCCGATTTCAAAAAGTTTTTATAGAAAATCAGCAATATACATTGTCAAAAAATAAAATTATTAACGAGGTTTCTTTCAAAGCCTAGACATCTACTAAGGAAAAAAAAAGAAGTTTGACATTTTATTTTTGCATAATGTTTCTTGTTTACAGGACTGCCCTGTATAATGGACAAAACATTATTTTGCATATACAAAAATTGACGTGTTTCGTCATTTTTTGACACACACACAATTTTTCAATGTCAGAACATTAAACCCCCTATTCATACTTTTCAATTTGACTGTTGCGTTCTCCTGTTAATGTTTTTTTATTTTTATTTCCCTAAAAATATCGAAAATCTACGTCCGTGACACCCAAAATTTAATCCCCGCGAGGCACTAACCTAGACTACTTTTGGTTCAAATTTTAAGCGAACCGGTTTGACCGTTCTCAAATTATCCTTGGTTGGCGCAAATTTCGTTTACGTATACACATACGCACACAATCGAACAGGTATCATAAAATTTTGTTCTAAAAATATATTTTTCGTATTCAAGGGACTCTAAAACGTCAATTTAAACCCAACTTATATTTTTTAGAAAAAAAATTTGCGACTTCAGTTCTTAATCTATATAGCGTACATAGTGTATTAATAATTCAATATATTAGCTGATGGGGCAATAAAAATAACTCCTTTTTATTCGCTTAAGAGTGGAATTTTAAAAAATTCTGAAATTTATATTTGGATTATTATTTTTAAAAGCCATTAACGAAATTATCGTCGTTAAATATTTTTTAGGTAAAGAGATATTGTAAATAATATATAGACATATTTATAGGGGATAAATTTTGAAAAATCCGTAAGAAACTATATAACATAATATAGCTTTTATTTTTTCGATAAGGTAAAGCATAATCGAAAAATGAGGGAGGTCTCAAATTGCAATGATTTCAATTTCACCCTGTATCTGAGAATCGAAGAAGGCTATGAAAAAGTTGTTTATGGCGTCTTTCATTTTACAAAAAAGTAAAACTGCAATTCTCTTTCATCACTTATAAGGGAATTACGCCGGCGCCGTAAAACCATCGAAAACCGGTAACCCTGATGTACATTATCTAATATTCTACCATAATATAATACTAATTATGTTCTTGCTATAGTATATTCATTTTTCGTTTACTTCCAGGCGTAACTCTCAGTTAGAATATTTACGTGGCATGGCATGATTATAAAAAACGGTAAATTTTCTTTACCCGTAACTTTGCTCGTTATAAATCTTTCCTTTTATTAGGAATAATGAAGTGTGACCCAATTTAGTTCCACACATAGTTATTTATTAACACATATATACTGTCTGTTAAACATTTCTGTTGTTCCAGCATATTGGATGGGTACCAAACAGTTTCTACCTGTGCCACACTTGATTTTTGAGCAAAATCTGAAATAAATTGAAAAAGTACTTTTTACACTGCTTTTTTTAAGACCGCAATTTTGTCCCATCTTTTTGAATTCGAGCAGTTTATCCCTATATTACATTTAATTTTTGTGCAAAATTTGACGCCAGTTAAATATGTTTATTAAATATTTTATTTGGCCGCCATTTTGTTCCGCCATCTTGAATTTGTACTACAATTTTACCAGTTCATGCCTAAATCACATTTAATGCTTGCATACAGTTTGAATTCAATCTAATAAGTAATTTTATCATGCTGATTTTTTAAATATTTTATTAGGCAACCATTTTGTTTTTCTATCTTGGATTTGGACCAAAATGTTAACAGCTCACACACTTGTTTTTGTTAACAATTTGAGTTAAATTATATAAGTAATTTTAATTTTTTTTAACATTTCACTAAAGCGCCATTTTGTTTGGCCATATTATCCTTAATTTTTGGCTACCTAAAGTCAACCAGGTAAGTAGCTTTTAGCTATGCTGCGAACTGACAGATATACCGACCAATAGTCCGACGGAATAAAGCAAACATAATTTTTGGCATCTAGGGACGCTAAAACATGAAGATATATAAAACTTGGGAGGGTGATATTTTTACTATTACAAACACATTTGACCGCCATTTTCTTCCGCCATCTTGAATTCGTACCACAATTTTAACTGTTTACTCTATATCACACTTAATTCTCGCACAAAATTGGAAATCAATCCAATAAGTAGTTTTTCCAGGCTGATATTTTTAATATTTTATTAGGCCGCCATTTTGTTTAAGTCAGTTATTTTTTAGTAACAATTTTTTTAACGCTAGGCTGCCATTTTCTTCCGCCATACCATACCAAAATGTTACCAAGTCATCTCCATTGACCCTTAATTTTGGTCAACATTTGTCAAGAAGTCAATCGGGTGAATAATTTTTTAACTATGCTTCGAATAGACAGACAGACCGACGGAATGAAGAAAATATGTTTTACGGCTTCTAAGTGAAGAGTGCAAATATTTTGGAGGGTAATTCTTTCACGATTACAATACCTCTCTTTTATGAGGGAAGTAAAAATCACAAAAACACTGATACATTTTATCATAAATTCGCAAATCGCAGATCGAAAACCAAACGAAAATCGAACGAAGGAGTAACGAAAGCACTGCATCAGTTGAAAATAGTAATTCGCCCCCTCCCCCTGAACGAGATCTATAGATCCTCCATTTATCTATTTCACATGTTCAATTATCATAGTAAAATTCAACAACCAAAAAAAAGTTTTCACTTTATACAAATTAAAATAATTTCTCCTCCCTCTCACGACATCATCCTACGGACAGCCAGAAGCAAATAAATTCCTAAATATTATCCGAGGCGCCGCGCTAATAATAATTGTAATTTATTCTGTTAGCCGCAGTTTCTTTCAGTGTTATATTTGTATTTTTCAACACGTCAGTACCTTTTCATATTACTTTGAACGTGACTTGACCTTGTCGCTGATATTTCGTTTGCTGTGTGCAGTTCAACCTTAATTTACTTACTGTTATGTTATTTTCGGAAGCTACTGTAATTACAGCAAATAAAAATAAACAGGACTGAAAAACTAACAAAATATAAATATCTCAAAAAATACTAGAATTTGTATCGGATACACTTAAGAACATTTGAATTTTTTGTGATGTTAGGCAAAAATATGCACGAGTGACATTGGAAAAACTTATATTTTGCAGTTAAAGTTTTTTAGATTTGAATAAATTTTATATTTTTAACACACCTTACTTTAAATGTTATATAAGAAACTTTCTCTTTGCCATATGACAAATATAGTGTTATATAAAATAAAAGCTTATAAAATTTTGTACAAAAAAATATCCTATTCACTTTTTGCGTAACATTAGCAATATCGCTATAGTAACTACTTTCAGTTGACTGATACGTGTCTTTAATTACAGTTGTATTTCCCGCCTCTTCCTTCTAGATCACTCTGTAGTTCACTCTTCGCCGGTAGGTGGAGCCACGCATTCCAAAGCCAACAAAAATCGATCCCGTCCCTCGCCTGTACTATCCCGCCGGGCCTTCGCTTCATTATTCTTTTGCGTGTAAGTGGAACCACGTCGCCGCGTCGGCCGTTTGAAAAATGAGTAAACGAGCGCGTAAAAGGGTCGTTTCGGATGAAGACGACTCGGATTCCAGTGTTTCTAGTTCGTCCAATGAGTTGTCCATGATAATGGACCAATTAAAAACCTTATCCAATAAGGTTTCTCGACTCAAAAAGAACAAAAGACGTAAAATTAGATGCGAGCGTTCTCCAGTGGACTCTAACATTAGTTTCTCAGAGGATGAAATTCCTCAAAATGTGGTAAATCAACCTAATACTTTTGGACTTGTAAATTATGAGCCATCTGATTCAGAACGTAAGTAAAATACTACTATATTCCTTTTTTCCCTTTAGACTGTAGGTTATTATGGACAATATTATATAAGTAACAATAGACAGTTCTTACCAACGAGTTTTGGTTGACACAATTTTCAAACTGAAATGGTGGCTCTATTATAAACGTCAACGAGTTTTGACATGAGCAATTCATGAAATTGGAATTTTATGTTATTTTATTTTTTAATGTTTTGCTAACGAGTTTAGTACAAATTTTTGTCTCTGTCTGAATGCCCATTCTTTGTTAAAATTTCAGTCGTTGTTACCTCTCTTGTTTATTGCAGAGGATAACAACAGTGCTGGGCCTAGCGGTGCGGTTCCAGAGGATCTGCTCGCCATTTTGGGCAAGAACAACGCTGCGAATCAAACAAATACCCAAGATCTGAACAACGAGCTTGTTCAAATATGGTCTAAAATATTGCAAGAAGGTCTCGACTCCGAAATACTCGCCACCATATGCAAAAAATATTCCCCTCCTTCTAATTTGGGTCTCGCTAGTGCCCCTAAACTTAATTTGGAAGTGTTGACAGTTCTGACTGACCAACATAAGCAGCGAGATCAAAGACTAGCGAATCGGCAAGACCAAATGGGAGCTGCCTTAGTTGCTATAGGAAAATAATTAACAGCGTTGCTAAAAGAAGGGGGGGGGAGCACAGACGAGCAGGGATCTGATAGAATGGCTCAGCGATGCAGGGCGCCTTCTATCCGATATTCACCACGAACAGTCTTCTTATAGGAGGACTCTAGTCTCGGTGGATGTGGACAAACAATTAAGGTCTACACTTACCAACGTTTCCGTGGATGGCTGGCTATTTGGTCAAAACTTAGGAGAAAGAGTGAAAGCTGCCAGGGAAATGGAGAAATTGTCGTCCGACCTTAGAGTCAGGACAGTTGTTGCCAAACCTAACAACACTTTAAACTCGAAGGGTCTGCCTCGAGGGAACTTCAAAGGGTATCGGGGCAGACCAAAGTACTCCCAAAAAAGCCAGTCATACGACATCAGGAGTCCTCGAAAGGTTTCTCGCTCAACGAGGGAGAACCCTCCTCCTTATCGGCGGAACCAGTTCAAGGACGATCGGAGACGTATGCACTAGAGGTACCTTACATTTGTGGTAGATTAAAATATTTTTCACGTTCCTGGGAAGCATTAACTTCAGATAAAGTTGTGTTATCGTGGATTCAAGGTTACCAAATTCCTTTTTTGCGGAAACCCTTTCAGAATTATGTACCGAAAGAAATAAAATGGTCCTTATCTGAAGAAAAATTTTTAAATACGGAAATTAAACGTCTTCTCTCAATTGGTGCCATAAAGAAGTGTTCATTCCAGAACAATCAATTTATATCAAACATTTTTTAACACACAAACCTAACGGATCATTCAGATTAATATTAAACCTTAAAAAACTCAACAAGTTTATTAAAACCGAACATTTTAAAATGGAAGACCATAAAACGGTCACCAAACTTTTAGCTAAAAATATGTTTATGTCATCAATAGATCTCAAAGACGCTTATCACTTGGTCCCGATACATAAAAAACATCGTAAATATCTGAGGTTTATGTTTGTCGGGCAGCTTTATGAATACACTTGTTTACCGTTCGGTTTAAACACTGCCCCTTTTTTATTCACGAAACTGTTGAAGCCTTCATTATGTCATTTACGACAACAAGGTTTCTTATCCGTATTATATATTGACGATTTTTTATTGCTCGGCCGGACTTATACAGAGTGCATGGCAAATATTACTATAACTAAAAAAGTTTTACTAGGCTTAGGGTTTATACTTAATTTAGAAAAGAGTGTAATGATTCCATGCACAAATATAAAATACCTCGGTTTTTTATATAATACTGTTGATATGTCAGTAAGTTTACCTTTAGAAAAACAAAAAAGTATTTTAAAACATGTTATTAAAGTTACGAAAAGTAGTAAGCTAACCATACAAGAATTCGCAAAATTAATTGGCAAATTGGTCGCTGCATGTCCAGCCATTAAATATGGCTGGCTTTATACAAAAAACTGCGAAAGAGCAAAGTTTTTAGCGTTAAAAAAATCCAAAGGGGCTTATAATCAAAAAATGGCAGTTTCTAAAGACGTTTTAGCTGACCTTGCCTTGTGGAAAATTCACCTTTCCAGTAAAAATAATTTTCATAGTTTTTGCTTTTAAATTGGAAATATTCAGTGATAGTTCCAGGTCGGGTTGGGGCGTTTACTGCAATGGGAATAAATCTCGGGGTTTTTGGTCTAAAGAAGACAAGAAAAATCACATAAATTATCTAGAATTATTAGCTGCATTTTTTGGGCTTAAATGTTTCGCTGGTAATCTGATAAATTGTGAGATTTTATTACGTATAGATAATACCACGGCAATTTCTTATGTAAACAGAATGGGCGGCATTCAGTTACCACATCTTAACAGCCTTGCTAGACAAATGTGGCAGTGGTGCGAACAGCGCAATTTACTTATTTTTGCTTCCTATATAAAATCACAAGATAACTGTATTGCTGATCACGAATCTCGTTGTTTGAACACCGAAACAGAGTTTACACTTGCAAATTACGCGTACAAAAAAATCTGTAGTAGATAGACCTGAGATTGATTTATTCGCTTCCAGAATTAATTCAAACTGTCAGAGGTTCGTTTCATGGTTTAAAGATCCAGAAGCCGAAAACGTCGATGCATTTACGATATCCTGGACTGATTATAACTTCTACGCTTTCCCACCATTTTCCCTTGTTGCTAAAGTGTTACAAAAAATTATTACGGATAATGCTGAGGGTATTGTGGTTGTCCCTTGCTGGCCAAGTCAACCATGGTACTCTCTATATAGAAAATTGCTTATTAAAAAATCAATAATTTTTTCTCCTAATTCCAATCTATTATTATCCATTGACAGGACGCCCCATCATCTGCACCAGAAGCTTTCCCTGGAAGCAGGGCTTTTATCAGGCAGGCTATGGTATTTAAAAAGATTCCTGAAGAGGCGATTGAGGTATCAATTTCGTCTTTAGCGGATTCATCAATAAAACAATATGGAAGCGGATTAAAGTTATGGTGGAAATTTTGTGCGCAACGTAAATTAAATTGTTTTGAACTAGATATACACAACATATTATATTTTTTATCTGCTTTATATAATCAAGGTATGTCATACAGTGTCTTAAATACTATTCGTTCCGCTCTAGTGTTGCTTATCTCGCCACGAGTTGGCGAAGATCATAAAATCAAGAGATTTTTTAAAGGCGTCTCTAAATAACGACCGCCCCTACCAAAATACCACGTAACATGGAATCCGGCTATAGTGTTAGGTTATCTGGAAACTTGTTATCCTAATGATAGAATTAGTTTAGAATTACTAACGCAAAAATTGTCGATGTTAATGGCCCTGATAACAGCTCATAGGGTCCAAACTTTCTCATTAATAGAAATTCAAAATATTGAAATATCGAAGGAAAAAATAGTAATAAAAGTCCCGGCCAGGATCAAGACCTCTTCTCCAGGCAAATACCAACCTTTATTGATATTACCTTTCTTTCATAATAAACCCAAAATATGTGCTGCAAGTACACTTAGTTGCTATTTAAAACGAACCGTTGCTTTTAGACAATCTGGCAAAAATGCAAAACTTTTTCTAACTTACAAAAAACCTTACAAAGAAGCAACGTCCCAGTCCATTAGTCGCTGGATTCGTTTGGTTTTAGAAAAAAGTGGAATAGACACGGCAATTTTTACAGCGCATAGCACAAGACACGCGGCTACCTCAGCTGCTGTTAACAGGGGTATTAACATCGAAACAATACGCAAAACAGCAGGGTGGACTGCATCATCTAGTGCATTCGAAAAATTTTATAACAGACCTCTAGTAAATTCTGACAGTTTTGCAAATGCAATTATGCAGTAACCAATAATAGATTATAGAATAAGGATGCAATATGTTTTATTTACAATTTAAAATTAGATTATCTTAGAATAAGGTTTTATTTTTCTCTTTAAATTTGATGTTATATTCTATTTTTTCTTTTAAGATTTATTTGCAATTTTTGTTGGTCCTAGAATAGGATTTTTGAGTTCGATGTTATTATTTTGTTATAGGAGTTCACAAAATAAATATCATACTTTCCCATAGAGATTTTGTTTTTCTCCTGTAACTGTTGCAATGTTAACTTTGAACATCTACAGAGTGATCTAGAAGGAAGAGGCGGGAAATACAATTATAAGATTAAACGAACTTACCAAGTGAAGTTTGATCTTAATTGTATGACCGCCTCTTCCGAATAGATCACTCCCTTCCCTCCCAAAACCCGTGATCTATTTATTCTATTGCAACAGTTACTGCTTTAAAAATAATGAAGCGAAGGCCCGGCGGGATAGTACAGGCGAGGGACGGGATCGATTTTTGTTGGCTTTGGAATGCGTGGCTCCACCTACCGGCGAAGAGTGAACTACAGAGTGATCTATTCGGAAGAGGCGGTCATACAATTAAGATCAAAATTCACTTGGTAAGTTCGTTTAATCTTATAATTTTTACTCACTGGCGTATTGCTAGGTGTGCTATGTAAAAATTGTACAAATACTCCCAGAAATAGATATAACTTTTATTACCTCATTGGAAACGGAGTTAATTTCATATCACTTCGATTCTAAACTTATTGTCATATCACCCATAATAAGGGTGGGGGAGCTGTTGACTTACGAAAAATTTAAATCGATATATCTTCTGAAACCCTTATCACAACTGAATGAGCTTAGGCTTATTTAAAAGTGAATTTCAAGCTGTTTTAGGATTCGCGTCGGGGGATACTCCTTAGCTTTTCTTCAGTTGGATAGATGACGTCGTCTCTAATGATTACAGTCTTTTTCCAATTTTCTTAAAATTTTTAAATGGAAGGTTACCTATTCTTCCCTTTCTCTAGTTGTAAAGAGTAATAAAAGACCGATGTTTTAGAGAAAACCACACGCCGATATAATAGTTTTTAAGCTATTACCAAATAAGAGTTAATACGTGTAAAAAATCGGTAAATTTCACTGACCCATAGTTTTTACCTTAACAAATACCGCCATTTTGTACGAGTTTATCCTTACATTCTGTTTATTTTTTTGCCAAATTTAAAATCAATTGAATAAGATATTTTTAGGTTGATTTTTTAAAAAAATTATTTGGCCGCGATTTTGTTCCACTATCTTTATTTCGTACCACAGCTTTACCAGTTTATCTCTATATCACATTAAAAGCTTACACAAAATTTGAAATTATTTTAATAAGAAGTTTTTCAGGCTGAATTTTTAAATATTTTATTAAGCCGCCATTTTGTTCTGCCCTTAGATTCGTACCAAAATTTTACCAGTTGATTCCTATATAATACTTGATTTTTATGCAAAATTTGAGATAAATTGGATGAGTAGTTTTTTAATAATATTTTTTTTAACATTTCACTAGGCTGCCATTTTGTTTTGCCTTATTGAATTTTTACGAAAATGTTATCAGGTCTTCCCCATATTAATTTTTGACCAAAATTTGAAGTCCATCGGGTGAGTAGTTTTTAAATTATGCCGTGAATGACTGGGAGACAGATAAACCAACAGACGGACCAACGGAATTGATAAAACATATTTTTTGGCATATACGGTCGCTAAAACGTGAAGATATGTAAAACCTTAGAGGCCGATTTTTTCAGGATTACAAATATTTTATTTAGCCGCCATTATTTTCCGCCATCTTGAATTATTACCACAGTTTTACTAGTGCATCTGTATACCACAATTATTTATAGCAGACAATTTGAAATCAGTTCATTAAGTAGTTTCTTAGGCTGTAAATATTTTACTATGCCGCCATTTTGTTCCGCAATCTTGGATTCGTACTATAATTTTACCATTTGATTCCTACATAATACTTTATCTTTGTGCAACATTTAAGATACATTGGATAAGTGGTTTTTTAGTAATATTTTTCCTAACATTTCACTAGGCCACCATTTTGTTTTGCAATATTGGATTTCTACCAGATCATCTCCATTTGACTCTTAATTTTTGACCAAAATTTGAAGTCAAACGGGTAAGTAGTTTTTTAGCTATGTCGCGAACGGACAGACCGACCGGCAGATAGACAGACAGACGAAATTGAGAGAACACGTTTTTCGGGACACTGAAACGTAAAGATCTGAAAAAATCTCGGAGGGTAGTAAAAAGAAAAAACCAAAAGAAAAGTAATTTTGGTTTAAATACCAGTTCTGCTTGTTGGTAAATGTGTCTCACTCTGCCCCCCTCTTAGTGACGCCCTTAAAAATATTGATTCTGCTCCAACATATAATTCACTTGGTATTTGCAGTGTAAAAGATCGATGTGGGCCTCTAAGAGAAACTTCATTAGTTTAACGAACGAGCTAAATGGCGGTTGACCTTAAAAATTCATCGAATTTTCAAGGTCATATTTTTGACGAAGAAAAAAATAACTCGAGTAAAATCCCGAGCAGTTAACTTAATTGTAGATAAGCAGGCTATTAGTTGGCAAATTACAAGACACATTTATGATCGACAAATCTATTCTAATACAATGACTTTTTTTTGTCAGTTGGTTTTTTGTGCCTCCCCCCAACCGCAAGGGACGCCCCTGGAGCTATTAAATTTACTTCGA
The DNA here is from genome assembly GCA_030620095.1 of Kuschelorhynchus macadamiae. NCBI lineage: Eukaryota > Metazoa > Arthropoda > Insecta > Coleoptera > Curculionidae > Kuschelorhynchus > Kuschelorhynchus macadamiae. The sequence continues at coordinate 1,486,919 of JAUTXW010000099.1, forward strand.
CATTCTCGTTATTATTCATTAAGTTTGGAGAATACATATTAATTCACTTATTTAACCATAGCTTAAAAACTAATAAAGATGTCGATGTGCGGTTTTCGCCAAAACTTTGGTCTTTTATTAATATTTATAACTTGCGAAAGAGAAGTATAATTAATTCATTTAAAAATTTAAAAAATGGAAAAGCTGTAAAAGATAAAAAAATCTCTTTCACAACCAATATCATGGAATCGAAGCATTTAAGGACCTAGGTACATACAACCTTTTGGTAATTTTTCTCTGATTCGCATATTTTAATCTTATTGCCAGATATCAATTTGTTGTTTTTTTTTTGCTGACTCTGATTCCCTCTTCCGATACACTCCTGATTAATAGTAGGTGATAATAAATCAAATTTATTATCTGCAGCCTTTTTCTTATCACATTGTAACAAAGATGTGGCTGTAAATAAAAACGATACAAAGGTGCATCATTTAAATTAAATTGGGTTAGGTTAGGTTAATTCTTGGGCGAAAGAAGTAAATATACGGAGGAATCGTCTATTCCCTCTAGAAACTGGTACCAAATTCAGCTTGATCGATGTTAAAGCTGATTTTTGAGAAATGTTAGAAATGTAGCCTGTATGATTTTTTTTGCTTGGATTTGTGCCTTCATATCGGGGCGTCTATCGGTCTGGAACAAAAATGATTGGGTCAAAAGCTCTATAATTTGGCTTCAAGACATAGATTTACATGTTTTGGACCTAAATCAAAAAATTGGGTAAAATCGAGTTTGGAAAAATATGCTAAAATGTTTCGTTTTTGAAGAAAAGTGTCATTTTTTGAAGTTTGGCCTTGCCGACGCGTCATCAGGATAAATATTTTAACAAGACGGACTTTATAATCCGATATGGGTCCGAAATTTTGCAAATATCTCCTCAAATGCTTTTAAGGGCGGTATATGTATAAATCGACCCTTACCAGAGCACTCACACAGTGTAACGACTAAGCTAAATAGGCGGTTATCTTCGACCAAGGAGATTTTGTTTTCTATTTAGTTGGGAGAAAAGTAACTCCAATTTGGAACTTCGTACGGATGCTGATACTAATGTTTTTTCTATTTCTACCAATAGTGAGACTATAAACTCTGAACACTTAGTATAAAAGCTTTAAATTGGATTCTAACTGCTTCTTGAATAAATACAAAACTGACCTATAAAGTAAGACACCTGCTGCCTCAAACCCATCAACCTTTTTTAACACTGGTGAAAGTTTAGCTTCTTTGTATATTTCAGAAAACACTGTTGTTTTTCACACATATTAAGATAATACGTCAATAATATGATAAATGCAAGATCACAGACTTTGACAAGGAAAGAGAGAACATTATATCTGAGCCAGAAGTTGAAGCTGCCAAATTTATCTATTTTATTTTCCGTTTATTCAAGTAGTGCATATAAACTAACTGTAAATCTTTTTCTAAAAATATTTTTATTTTCGTGGGACATGATTTAGTTGCTATATAATTTTGAAATATAAAACAGATATGTAGCAAACCTATATATGGTTTATATTGAAATATCTATCCTACCAATAATAGGTTCGGCGTGACTACTTCTATATAAAGTAAATTTCGATTGACTGTTGTTACTTGTTTGACACCTTTAGTAAATGCCAATAAACATTTTACACCTCATGTGTCACGTAGGAAGAACACCCTAAATTTACCGAAAGGCGGTCAGCGGGCCAGCAAGCTCGAAGGACCGAAAACTTCAAACATACCGTAGTCGAATTGATCCGAACCGCTTTCGCGCCACTCGCCGAAGTCAGTCCATCTGCGACCTTCGCGATAGTTGTTCGCTAAAATGGCGGCTTTCCGCTATACGCACGCCGTGGTCAGCCGCATTCCTGTTTCACTCAGGACTAGAGGGCAAATTGATTTGGAAGAAGCTAAAAAGGAACATGAAAATTACGTAAGAATGCTGAGAGAACTGGGATTAGATGTTATAGAACTGCCACCTGACGAGGCTCTGCCGGAATGTGTTTTTGTTGAGGATTGCGCTGTAGTATGCAATGGAACAGCACTTATAACTAGGCCAGGAGCCATACACCGCCAAAAAGAAGTAAGGTCATTAATAAAACTATTAATTGTCTTTGTTAAAGTTATAAAAAATAATAAATGTTGCGTATTTGGTAGGCAGTATATGATGTCATAATACGTTACATCGATTAAACAAAATTCCTGTATGACCTGTTTACAAATAATTATATCAAGATATAAGTAAAACTTTCCTTAAAATATCTGAATATGTATGTATTTGTTTCCTTGTTTATTGTTTCGTCTGAAATTTTTGTCAACATCGCATTAATAGTTTTATGCCACATAAAGATGCATTTTGTATATTATAAGATCTCTACTAAATTATTCACTATGTTACAATTTACAAAAAATTTTTCTTCTTCCATATTTTTTTTGCTTTGACAATGTCGAGTCGTATAGTCCGGAAAAAAAACTTCACAAGTTTAATTTTTGAATGTGGGACATACTGTATATTGCATATTATACATTTACCATCGAGACTAAAATAGATGTTACAATTATTTTTAATCGAGGAGGAGGTTCTCAATTTTACCTGTATGTATTCTTTTTTGAAGAGGACGTCTCTCTGTTGATCCCATATGTTTTGATTTGAAATCTGTTAAACGGTTTTTTGTAATCAGAATATAAAAAAAATACAAGTATGTATAAGGGCGATAAAGGCAGCGATTTTTATAATTAAATTTACATTTTTTTAAATACCCTTTTCAATCTAAAGCATTGAGGTGTGTAATAGACATGCAACCTCATTTGCTAAAAGGTATGTCTTTTGCTATCCTGTTATGTAATTTTATGTGTACAGGGTGACAATGAAAATGTGCTGCCTTAAATTCTAGTATATTAGGTACTTCACATTTTCTAAAAATGAACATTCGGTATGAATTAAACATTATTAATCGATTACTCCGCGATGGTTTGACCAACTTGGATGAAATTTTTAGGGAACGTTCAGGATATTGCCGGAGTGAGCCCATAGCAAACATATTAAAAAATGTTAATAATGGCGGAGTGACGGCCACTTTGTTGTTTTTTTGTTTGTACAGGGTGTCCCATTTTGGGTACTTTTGCGGGGTATCCGTTATTTTTATAGATAGAAAGTTGCGGTTTTAGAGACAGTACCTATGCTACTTTTTCGTAAAACTGAATATGCCGTTAACAAAATTATCATAGCCCTTTTAGTCTTCAAGATACAGGGCTAAACTGAAAGGGTTGCATTTTCAGGCACCCCTCGTATCTCAACTATCAGATAACTTATCGAAAATGCAAAAACTGTTTCTTATATAACTTTTCCCGTAGAACTCAATTCTGTCTTCCGAATTAGTATACAGAGTCAGGTCAAAAAGTTATCGGACCCTACTTTATTTTTTTACAGGAACACCCTGTATATTAATAGACTATGAAATTTGTTTTTTTACGTTTTCAAAAATACATAATAGTATGCACTTTTTCTCAGAAACACACAAATAGATGACAATTTTCTGAAATTAAATGCATAATTTAATAGTAGGCCATGCATAACAATAATAAACAATGAAGAATTGGATACCTGGCATATAGGTATCTTCTTATATTTATATTCTTCTTTTATATCATAAAGTAAGACTATAACAAACACAAAAAAATAACATTATTAAAAAAAAAAGAAAAAACAAATTTTTAAAGGTGATGTTTAAATTGACGACCATTTTCTCTAATGTATAATTGGCTGATTTTTGTAATTCTTTGAATAGCGTTAAAAAGAACCATTGGTATGGAAGGATATACTTCATTTTGTATATAGCCCCATAAAAAAAAGTTAAAATTGAGAGATCTGGAGATCGTGGAGGTCATCTAACAGGTCCGAAATAAAACATGACACCCCAACTCCAAAGCGTGTTTCGTGCCCTATCAAACATTAAATGCTGATTTTCACTATGCCAGTTAATGGTATTGTGACGACTAAAAATTCCCTCACTTGAAAAAAAGCATTCGTCTGACCAGATAACAAGTCTGCCAAATAAAACGTTAGCATCGATTTGTTGCCACTGGCAAAACAGTGCCTAGCGCTCGAGATCGCCAGGATGCACATGTTGCACTATATTAAATTTGTATGGATGATACTTATATTTCTTCAAGATCCTCTGACCGTCAGTTTTTGGCACACCAATTTCCTTCTCAATTTTTCTACATGAGGACGAAGGTGTTGCTACTATAATATATCCCAAAACATATATCTCTTTTCTTTCCCTGTTTTCTTTGTTGTATGTTTTAGGATACGGGTGAATAAATGATCCGTGCTCAACTAAATTTGCTTTTAAACAAGCAAAAAACGGTTGCCTTCATTCTGGATATCTAACAAGCAAAAACTTATAATGATAATAGAGATTTTCATAGCCATAATAGCTTACTTATCTTTGGAAATATAATTCCGAGGCTTCTTCAGAATTTTCATTACTCTGTATAAAACATACCAGCATACCTATAACATTTTTCATAATTTTCATACGCTGTCATTATTCGAAGAAATTGATAAATATCAATTAAATAAAAATACCAAAAAAACGTTTATAAACTGCTTTATAAACCAAAAATCGATCCATAAACCGATGAGAGCAAATATTTGACATTTATTTTTGTTTGTTGTCATAAACAATAGCCATAGCCTACTATTAAATTATGCATTTAATTACAGAAAACTGTCATTTATTTGCGTGTTTCTGAGAAAAAGTGCATACTATTATATATTTTTGAAAAGGTAAGAAAAGACAAATTGTATTGTCTAAAAATATAAAGGGTTTCTATCTAAAAAAAATAAAGTAGGGTCCGATAACATTTTGATCTGACGCTGTATACTAATTCCGAAGGCGGAATTGAGTTCTACGAGAAAAGTTATCTGATAGTTGAGATACGAAAAATGCAACATTTTCAATTTAGCCGTGTATCTTAAAAACTAAAAGTTTGTTAACGGCATCTTTAGTTTTAGGAAAAAGTAGCACACTGTCGCGAAAACCTCAACTTTCTATCTATAAAAATAATAGAGGTACCCCGCAAAAGTACCCAAAATGAGACATCCTGTACTTTACGATTACTCTGTAATGGTTTTATCAATTTAGATGAAATTTTTAGGGGATATTTAGAATATTGCCGGAGTGGTCTCATAGCTAGAATATTTAAAATGACGGAATGGACGTTCACCATTATATCAGGAAAAAATATTATGCAGTGGACCAGTATTTGTTAAACCTGATTTTTACAATAAAACTCGCATAGATAAAACTAAAATAGATGAAATAAAAACGATTATAAAAAAATAAAACCGACTTCAAAAAATGCATTAAAAATGAAAAATAATATTTTATTTCACCCTGAAAATCTTACTCCGTGAAGTCGGCGCTAAACTTCTTAATTATTAAATCACAAAAATATAATCATGTAAACAGTCAATTCAGTGTTTTGATGTCTAATACTACGCGTATAAGTTCTTACTGTCTTTATTAGTTCCGACTTCACGGAGTTAAATTTTCAGGGCGGAATAAAATAATATTTTTCACTTTTTAGTGCATTTTTTTGAAGTCGGTTTCATTTTTTTATAAAAATGTTTATTATGCATCAACTACATTACCCATTTTCAAAAACATAGAAAATATGATGGAAATTGGAAAGAAAACCAAGGATCCTGTTTGGAGCATTAAACTAATAACAAGAACCTAAAAATACTCTACTGTTTTTCAATAGGCACTTACACTTATCGATAATTGCAGAAGGCTACTATTCTTTCTTTATGTAACATACACCGTGATTCGTGTGTTATGCGTTCGTTCCTTAAACTGTAGAACATGTTCGATTCATATTCGAGAGAATAATAATAATAACAATAATAATAATAACAGTAATAATAAGACTTATATGGATTAAACTTATAGGAGTTACAATGAATACTACTGAGAGATTATTTTGTAGTTACGTATAGACTAAATATGTCATAGTGGAAAGAAAAATCTTGGTAAACTATACATCATATATCACAAAGCTTTAAAATTAAATGAAATCTCATTTACAACAATAATTAACTTTTCTCTTTTAACATTTTTAGTGTACGGACTAGTGGGGGTCGCCTTTTTCATTTTTACGGATTTGCCAACATTTTTTTAATGTATTTTGAGCCCCTGAACAATAATTTTTAGGGTAGAGGTCTGCCAGAGCGGGCAAAAAATTGTTATTTACAAATAACTGTTTAAATTTTTGAAAAAGTAATATTCGCAAAACTAACTATTGGGTTGTATTCTTTGAGTGATTTTAAGCAAAATAGTTCCTTACTTTTACGTACGGCGCTTAGTTTTCGAGATAATTAGCAATACACATTGAAAAAATGTAATTTTTGCTATTTTTGAACGCTAATAACTTTTGACTGGATACATTTTTTCCGATCTTGAAAACGACGAGATAACGTTCAAATCGAGATCTACAAGGAATAATCAAATGCTATACGTAAAAATTACGTGTTCATTGTTTAATTCCGCTATAAACAAGTAGCTTTCGACCACTTATTTACACGCTCCGTCACTTGCACACGTGGCCGAGCGCATATAGTTCAGATTACCAAAATGAGCTCGTCATATAAGTATATATAAATTTTCTGCATTGCATTAACTGCCTAGAACAAATATTTTCATTCAATAACTTGATTGTCGAATGAAAGTTAGAATACACGTCGATTGGTTATTTTTCTTATAAATAATGAAATTTACGGAATTTATTCATGTGCCGGAGGAAGAAGAATATTCATTTTTTCTGGTATTAATAGATCATCTTGTAGGATACACCCAAATGAAGTAGTAGTTAATGTATCCATATGTAAGGTCAAACAATGTATCTGGATAAATACGAAGTAAAATGCCCTGAGAATATGCAATCGAATGGACTTGGACGTTGGAGGCCAATCTTCTATCAGTGAACATTTAGTGTGATGATAACTCCAAATTCTTAAATCGTCAAATAATTTGCAATTTGAGCTTTTGTGGACAACATTGACTAAATATTCTTCCACCTTTTTTTCCTCACTTTCTTCTATTCTTATTGCAGAAAAAATCTGTAAAAAAATCAAATGAATAAAAAAAAACGCTATAATATATAAAAAAGTGGTTTTACCTTTAGCAAAACTTTACAGATAGTGCGTAAGGGGGTTTTCACGTAAGACTTTTGTCTTGTTACCTTCCTTGTGTGTATGATTTGAACCTGTGAGGTGATGCAGTGCAGGTAAAACGTTACATACTTGTAGACCATGCAAATTTGCTTAATCATGAATAAAAATATTTCTGAAATTGTTACCAGATCCACCTTTTCTATCCAAATTATTTATATAACTATAACTTTGCATAAAATGTGCAAAACGATACTTGCTTCGAGGTATACATGCATATGTTATGAACTGTAATTCTCGAAAATACTAACTTTCGTTTTCCAAGACTTGCAATCTACAATGGAGTGCATAAAGACGTACTGTTGCTGCTTCATTTATCTTATTTGGACCATGTTCTGTACTAGTAACCTCTATATTCTTATTGTTTTGACAAATAATACATAACTTTAATTTAATTAAGTGCTAATCATAAAACGAACATTCGGATTTGACAAGCCGCTTATAGAAATCTAGGAACCCGCTGTCAAATTTGACATTCCGTTAAACATTCTAAACTTTAATTGAGCTTTCTGCAACCGTCCGTTAATGAATGAATAAACACATTTCGTATGTACCGAAAATATAATTAATTTGCGAACTAATGACTGTCATTACGTTCTGCAACAAACAAGTGAAAACTCAGAAAAAACGGGTAGGATTCCTTATGCGCGCCACACATGACGGCGCGTGTAAATAAGTGGTTGAAATCTACTTGTTTATAGCCGAATTAAACATTGAAGACGAAATTTTTACGTATAGCATTTGGTTATTCCTTGTAGATGTTGATATCAGTTTTCTATCGCCGTCTTCAAAATCGAATAAAGTTTATCCAGTCAAGAGTTAGAAGCGTTCAAAAATTGCAAAAATCATATATTTTCATTGTTTATGGCTACTTATCTCGGAAACTATGCATGGTACGTAAAAATTTATATGAACCTTTTTTGCTTAAAATCACTCAAAGAACACGACCGTGTTTTTTCAAAAATTTAAACAATTATTTGTTAATAACAATTTTCTGTCCACTCTGGCGAACTTCGACCCTAAAAATTATTGTTCAAGGGTTCAAAATACATTAAAGAACTTGGTAGATCCGTAAAAATTAAAGAGGCGATTGGGACCCCCCTGGCCCATACACTATTTATCATTTAATAATACATTTTTTGTTAAGTCAATGGCTTAACGCTTTTGTATTAATTTTACAATTGCATCACATTAAAGAGCAGTAAGAATTTTGAACGAAGTATAAAATATAAAAAAATAGTAAATATTAGGAAAAAATCCATGACAAAAATACAATAATCAGCTTTTTAAAGTAATGATAAATAGCATAAACTAAAAAATAATCTAATACTTTAGATCTTTTATTCTAAATGCTAGACAACCTATATCTACTGAAGTTTGGATATTAATTTTATTTATAATTTTATTAAAATTATAAATAATATTAATATCCAAAATAATATTTCCCAAGTGCGGCCATATATTCAATTCAGGTTGCACGAAATATTTTTGATGCGTTAAATATTTGATAAACAACAGATTGTAGTATTAATAGTCGAAAACCAATTATTCAAACGTTTCTACCCTTTGTTGATAATTATCAAAAATTCAAGAATCATAATTTTGATTCTTGCCTACTAAGTTAGATTTTCTATAAAAAAACTGTCTCTTAAATTAAAAATTAAATTTAGAAATTTATTGATCTTAATTTTTTACAAGAAAAACTTGGCTTTGTTTTAAGACGGTATTCTCGTGAACTTTAAAAATCATGATTTGAAACAATATACCAGAAACCATGGGTTTAACCGCGTAAAATTGGAATTTCTTTCGGACCTTTCGCCTGGGTTTGCCCTAAACTTACTGACGAGCATATGTTTCCTAGTAGCTTTCAAAAAATGAAAGTAAAATATGCAGCTCAAGTCTTTAGTCATTCTCTTTCAGTTGCCCTAAATACCTACGTTAATTTTAAGGCTTTGCCTCCAGAAGCAACGCGTACTGCAAAATTCATACAAACCATAAATGATTTATTTGATTTGTTAAATTCTTCCCATCTAAATAGCTTTAACGCATTCATGGGTACAGAAAAACAATTGCATTTTTTGGAGGAAATAAAGCATTTGTTGAATGAATTAAATTAGTAGAGGTAAAATAGAACGATGGAAATGTAACATATATGGAAAAATGTGTAAATAATACTATGTATTTTATAAATGGTTGGAAAATTACGATTAACTCTGTTTTATCTTTATGGGAAACTTTAAAAGCAAAAAGTATTCGTTTCTTTTAACACGAAACCTTAATCAGGATTGCCTCGAAAATTTTTTTGGCCTGATAAGAAATTGTGCGGAAACTCGAGAAATCCAACCCCAATACAATTTTGTAGGGCATTCAAGAAATTATTTACTCAAAAATATTTTAATGAGGTTGAAGGTGCAAATTGTATTCAAGATATTAATAAAGTTTTGCTTAATATAACTCCTCATATTATCCAAGAATATAAAAATATCGATGTACCAATACTGACAAAAAAGAGTTCTTTAAAAGTTTTTGCATGAGACTACAGAACTCTGTCAAGTACGGACGGCAATGCTGTAGTTTACATTACTGGCTATATATTAAAAAAATGTTTGCTGCAACATTCTTGTAATATTTGCGCTGAGTATAATAATGAAAAGGCATTACAAAAAGAAGCTGCTGTTTTTTTAGAATTTAAAACATATTCGAATTCTAAAAACTATGGAGGTCTGAACTTACCTCCTAGTAATATTGTAGAATATGTCAAATAACTAGAAACAATCTTTGTTGAAAATTTTAATAAAATTAGTTGTCACGAGAATGTTGGAGCAAAACTAAAAAAGTTATATGAAAATGTATTATTTACACATCCCTGTGAAGAGTTCATAAATATTTCTTAAGTCTTGATGTTAGGATGCGTATTTATTTTACAATTAAATTTGCTAACCGGGATATAAAAAATAGATATTCTTTAAAACAATCAGTGCGACCTAACATAAAATTAAATATCTTAAAAAATCTTTAAGTTTGCCTTACGATTGCAAGGGTATCGAACGGCAGTCACAATTCAGAAATTTTAGTTCATCTGGACCGCCTTTGGCATTAACTGGTTCGTGTATCCATTTTCAAAGTTTTTATACACTTCGCGAAAATTTGGTGCCGGTTACATCTTAGTCGTTATGTGGACTTCCGTGGCAATTCTACGAGGAAATAGTAAATGCGCACATACTAGGCACGTACACTCGAAGGCAATTAAAAAATACGTGATTTATTCCTCTGACTAGTTTCCCATACTATAACTACCCCTACCCGTATTTTACTATTAGGTAAGTACTCTTTGATGGCCTCTAATTTCGAACAACCTGTATATATTTTAGGTAATAATTAGGTAATTCGAATCTCTATTTTGATCTAGATGTTATTTGCAACTTGTTAATTTGTTAATTTTTATAACTATAAATCTCGTCTGTAGCTTAATACATTATTACTTATTGATTAAACTTTCCTTTCTTTCTTAATTTTTGCAAACAGTTATTTTTATAATTATATTAAGATATATCAATTAAACAACTTGACGTATTCTCCTTTTTTCTTTTAATATAAACAAAGCAAAATAAGTCACAATAACAATTATGGCTAGATGTTTTTAAACTCGTTTTTAAATCACCCCGGTAAGTAAACGTTTATTCGTTTTAACCGCTAGGGGTTTGCATGAACCTCGTAAAAACAGGGAAGCCGGCACAGCCGGACGAATTTCTTGAAATGGTCGGCGCCTTATTGTAAGCACAACATAAAAGTTCCGACGGACTGTGCTCCTTCGTCTTGTTAATGTTCGGTGGTCAAACCAAAGTTTACTGAATATAAGTTCCCGCACTTCGACAAAAATTCCGATCTATCTATACCATTCCCCTCGCCGCAGCTGGTTCTCGGCAGTCCACCGTTTTCAGTTGTGCGAGGCGCTGGTGTGTACACAGTGGATTTTGTTTAGCATTAACATATTGTCGATTATTTGTACGTGGTAGACCAATAAAATGTCCGTCGAATATTATTGTTCTGTGGATAGATGTTTTTCAAAACGCGGAGGTGGATTATCTTTTTTTCGCTGTCCAAAGGATGAACCAAGGTAGGCACCTACCTATTTTGGAATATAAAATTATAACATTATAATTTTTCTGCAATTTTAAAAATATTAAAAAATATATGAATATCCTTTATATAGTGCCCATTTTTTTGGTATTTAAATTGAAATATAATATCTCTGCAGATCTCAAGCTTGAAAGTCGCATTTAGGGTTTACTGGGGACCACAAATATGCAGACATTAATTCTGAGTTGTCCCATCAAAAAAAATTAGGATTTGCAGCCGTTATTTTACGGACGAAAGCTTTATATCACCTTTAAAGCAACGCCTTCAGTACAATGCGATTCCCACATTATACCTATCCAAAAAGTAGCTAAAATTTGAGGGGTAATATCTCCAGTGTGTCTGATTTTTCCGGAAAAAAATCCGAAAAACTAGTTTCTAAGGAATTTGTTTCATAAATAGTGTATGAGCGCTACTGGTTTTAAAAAGCCGAAGACGAGGACTTTTACTTCCCTCGTAAAAGGGAAGTATTGTAATGGTGAAAAATCACCCTCCGAGATTTTTTCAGATATTTACGTTTCAGGGGGTCTCTAGATACCAACAAACATGTTTTCTCCATTCCGTCGGTCTCTGTCCGTTCCCGGTATAACTAGAAAACTAGGTACTTATCCCATTGACAAATTTCGGTCAAAAATTAATGGTCATTATGAGATAATATGGTAACATTTTGGTGAAAATCCAAAATGGCTGTAAAAATGGCGGCCTAGTAAATTGTTAAAAAAATCTTACTAAAAAATTACACCTCAAATTTTGCACAAAGTGTTACGTAGTAATCAACGGGTACAATAGAAACAAAATGGCGACCTAATAAAATATTTAAGTAAGAATTGATTTTGGTTTAGAAGTTAACCGTTAAAATTGTGAAACGAATATAGGATGGCGAAACAAAATGGCAGTTAAATTATTACTTCTATATCTCTAAGAGATGGAAAACTATAATATCGGCAAAAAGAAAATTTTTTTTTCACTAAATTGATTTAAAACGACCCAAAAAGTGTAAAAACATAATTTTATTTACTATTTTCTGTCTGTTTGTGAGTTTATGTGATAAATTTCAAAGGAATAATTGTGCTATCGAGTTTAAATTTAGTATATAGGTAGTAATCCATATGGCACTGAGTAAAATCGGTTGAGAAAAAGGGGGCGAAGTGGGGGATTAATTGATAAAACAATTTTTTGTTAATAATTCCGTAATATGCCTTTTTATGGGTTTTGGGGTACTCAGATTTGAATTATAACACTTTGGTAAATAATAAGGGATAAGGGAAATAATAAATATAAGAACAAGACAGGAACAAGAAATTTGCAAGAGTCTTGTGAGACACTATGCAACTTAAGTCCAATTTGAAAAAAATGTCTATCAGCAAAATTCAAACCACATCAACTTGAAATGGTGAATATACAGGGTGTCCCATGAAATTTTGACTAGGGAATATCTGATGATGTACAAAATAGAATAAAGTGTCATTCATAAGATACAATTCACAAAGCCATAGCAAACCAAACTTCTTTTCTTTTTTAATCAGACACCCAGTGCATTTGTTGTATTTTTTCGTTTATTCGAAAAGCGGTTGGGTAATATCATATTTTATCCTATATTCACTTATACATGGTTTCATGGGTTTCCAAGTTGTCCATGCATACTTCAGAATGTATAGTAGAATACTCTTTAGCACCTTGTATAAGCTAAACCAAAAAATATGGTGTTTCCGAATTGGCCTTTAAATAAGCTTAACAAAATAAAACGAATATACTCTGTGTCTTATTAAAAATAGAAAAATCGGTTTGCTACGGTTTTGTGAGCTACCCTATATGATCAAAGTTATGTTTAAATTATGCACCTCATGGACCGCATAGAAAGTCCTTAAGACACTATGTCCATTTTCGAACACCAACCGGAATGTACTCTGTTATAAACAAATAATATTAAAAACTCATTTCTTACACTGTTATAACTTTTATAGTTTATCAATAAAAAAACTTAAAACAAAAAGAAACATGCTTTTGTATTACCGGCTTAATTTAGCTAAAACTTCTACTCTCCATTAAAAATCAATATTCCAGGAAGGGAAATATTTACGTATTCGGACACCAGAGAGTACCTTTCGTAAACGTTAGAAAAATCCCGGCTATTGCATTATGACATGGCAAAAAATGGTGATGCTTTTCGACTGTGATATTTTTCTTTTCTTTATCTCGTACGAATCGTCATGTCCATAGAACGGATTTTCTAAACATCAAATTAATTTCCTTAAATTTTTATTTAAATTAATGACTGTCGGATACTAGTAATAAATATTAAACTTTATTACTATAATTATTTTACAATCGAACACCGCCTGACATCGCCTTCCCCACAATATGCAACTGAGGAGAAAACGATTACATTTTTTATTTTATTACTCTAATCTCCCCTGAAAGTTTTTTGTTCAAGGCGGTACGGGCTTTGTCCCAGTCGGCAGGCTTGCCTAGCCCGTTCGACAAAGTTCCGACTCGGAGTGAAGGAACTTATATATTATATTCAGTAAACTTTGATCAAACTAACTAGATTTCACAGTCTTTCAAACTCTGGAATTGCCGGTTTTAAAAACTGGTCATAAATTGGTGAAGAATGTATAGCATCTTGACACAGCCTCCAGAAACCCTTTCAGGCACACTGTATGTTAATAATATTTATTAATTGTTTGAAATTATGCCAAATGAGTATTTGTCATACTATCTATTTCTTAGTACTATATGCACTACATTCATTTATTTGCATTTGTTACACGTTTAAAAAAAAGTTATCTACTAGACCAAATTGATATAAACCAAAATATAACCAGTTTTTATTATTTCGCTGCTACATAAATCTATATTTAGAACTAGCTAGTAAAACTGAATAGGTTATCGTTAAACTCGTTAAGTCCATGTGGGTCAACTGGAAATAACAATATCTTCTTAAATAGAGTTAAACTGTTAATGAAACAAACTAACTCGTTTTAAGCATAAAATAACAATGAAACGGTTTTACTTGGAAACAATAATGCAAACTTATTTTTTTTCTAAATTACCAGTACTTAATAATGGACAACTAAATTTAAAAACGTTTGTAATGTTTACATTACGTTTCTGCATTATAATTTACCGAGTGTTCAAATAAGAAATATTTTAAATTGAGAAATTCAATGTTTTAGAAAACTGAATGAAAATACAGAAACACAATCAGCTGCTTCTGTTATAATCGAGTAAATTCATCACAACTCGAAAGAACTGGTTGAGGCAGAGGAAAATGTTAAAATGCTGTGCGAAAAAGAAATACGGAAATAAGTTGAAATTTAAACAGAAGTAGATGTTAAGATAATAATATAATATAATAATAATTATAATCGAGTCAATTCATCACAACTCGAAAGAACTGGTTGAGGCAGAGGAAAATGTTAAAATGCTGTGCGAAAAAGAAACGCACAAATAAGTTGAAATTTAAACAGATGTAGATGTGAAGATGTACACTATATAGTATATACCAGAAATCTTCATACCAAAACAGGTTGAAACCTTTTTTCTCAAATAATTACCAAATTAAAAACATTTGGTTAATGTAACAACTGACAAAGTAAAGAGTATAGATTTCTCTACATAATAATTAATGAATATTCACAGGCAAATTATAGATTATCCAAAAAAATCGTCATGAATACATCATTGCGTATATCATAAGGTAGGTACAACTTTCTTATGTTGTTGTTGTTCACATACCATTTAAACTTCAAAATACGACAACTCTCTTTGTCTAAATCTTAAAATACCTGAAAATATTATGAGGTCACAAATTAGATATACATTTTAACACCCCAATTAGCATAATCTGTATCATCTCTATACAAATAAGAAATTAAAATACATTTTAATATTACGAGCATAACTTTGTGATACATACTCAAGCAGAAAACTTACTTTATATTTATTAATTTGTTGAAAATTCTACTAAACTAATCATTTTTTCACTATTTACCTGTGAAATATGCATAGTTACAATCTTCATAGATAAAAGTTTATATGACGCACCTCCCATTCGGCAGACCACTGGCATGACCAGTGCTGGAAATTGGATTTTTACGAACCGGAACGCAAAGCTTGTATTTTGACTTTTTCGTTCTCGTTGATTGAAGTAAAAAGAAGCCACCTTATGGGCGAATTCGTGGCACAAAAGGTGTCCAAGATGTAGCCGTGACCTCCAGGTAATTTGTCCGAGATTTTACTTGGCATATGGTCACAGCTTACCTACACAAGACAGACAGATAAACAGACCGACGATTGAATTGATTGATAAAAAACATATTTTTTGGCATCTAGGGACGCTAAACGGTAAAGATATGAGAGGCTATTTTTTTCACGATTACAAACATTTTATTTGGCCGCCATTTTGTTCCACCATTTTGGATTCGTACAAAAACTTTACCAGTTGATTCCAACATAATACTTTGATGTTTGTGCAAAATTTGAGATAAAATGGATAAGTGGTTTTTTTAATATATTTTTTTTTAAGATTTCACTAGGCCGCCATATTGTTTCGCCATATAGGATTTTTACCACACTATTACAAGGTCATCCTCTTATGACCCAAAATTTTAAGCCAATCGGATAAATAATTTCTAAGCCATGCCGCGAAATGACACATAGACCAACGGACAGTCCGAAAGAATCAGTTAAATGTATTTTTTTGGCATCTAGGGGACGTTAAAACGTGAAGATATGTAAAACCTAAGAGGGTGATTTTTTACAAACATTTTATTTAGCCGACATTTTTTCCGGCCATCTTGAATTAGTACCACGATTTTACTGGTTGATCCCTATACCATAGTTTCTTATGACACAGAATTTGATATCAATCCATTAAGTAGTTTTTCAGGCTGAATTTTTAAATAATTTATTAAGCCGCCATGTTGTTCCGCCACCTTGGATTCGTACTAAATTTTTACCGATTGATTTCAACATAATACTTTGATGTTTGTGCAAAATTTGAGATAAATTGGAAAAGTAGTTTTTTAATAATAATTTTTTTAACATTTTACTAGGCCATCATTTTCTTTCGCCATATTGGATTTCTACCAAAATATTACCAGGTCATCCCTATAGGATCCTTAATTTTTAATCACAATTTGAAATCAATTGGGTAATTAGTCTTTAAGGTATGTTGCGAACTAACAAACATTTTATTTGACCGCCATTTTGTTCTGCCATCTTGATAGTACCACGATTTTACTAGTGGATCCCTATACCACAATTACTATGGCACACAATTTGAAATCAATCCATTAAGCAGTTTTTTCAGGCTGAGTTTTTAAATATTTTATTCAGCCGCCATTTGGTTCCTCCATCTTGGATGCGTACCAAAATGTTACCAGTTGATTCTAACATAATACGCGATGTTTGTGCGAAATTTGAGAAAAATTGGATGAGCAGCTTATTAACAATAATTTTTTTCACATTTCACGAGGCCGTCATTTTGTTTCGCCATATTGGATTTTTACCAAAATGTTACATATGCCGCGAACAGACAGACAGACTGACTGAATTGAGAAAACATGTTTTTCGGCATCTAGAAACCCTGAAACGTGAAGATCTGAAAAAATCTCCGAAGGTGATCTTTTTCGCGATTACAATACTTCCCTAACGAGGGAAAAAAAAAGACCACTTGCGTAAATTGTATGTATTCAATATTTATGGATACTACCTATTTAGTAGTTAACTGTAAGTTTATTTTCACATTATTTCTAAATTTTTATTTCATCTTTTAATTGCAAACGTTACATACTTACCTTTTGTTTTGATTATGTATTATTTTTAAATTACATGTTTTGTTTGAAAATTTTGAAATAAAGTCTTTTTATTTCAACTTTGCTTTTACTTATCTATGCTTTAGTCATTGCAAAAAGAAATACAAATCTTTTATGAACAATATTTTTTATTAATTAATTATTAATAAAAAAGCTATTTTACAGGGAAAGTCCCTGTCATGGTGTACAGGGTAATCCAATGTCTAGGGAGACCATTAGGAGAAGCTATACGAGTTATGGAAAAGTTTAAATTGTGGTAAAGTTGTGCCATTTTGTGCTCAATCAAATACCATTGTGAAATTGAGGATATTTCGAATACTTCCGAATATATCCGGAAAAACAAAGAAATTTTTGAAAATCGTTTTAATTTTTTACTGTCACATCATCACAGCCACCTTTTTCCCTCGACCAAAATACGTTATTAAGTTTACGATCTGACGATTCGTCACCGAACGCTCATCATAAACTTTGCTTTTTGAGTAGTCAAAAATATTGTGTTCTTCTTAATAAACACTGATTTTAATTCTAAATTCAGCAGCATATCACACTCAACTTTTTTCCGTTGTTTCGGACTAAAAAACAATCATCAATGCTAGTTAATAATGATTGCGGAGGAACAATTACCTACGTCATCTTGAAGCGGAGAAAATGTGACAATGGAAATGTACAATTTATTTAAATTAAATTTTTGAGAATGTTTATTACACTCAAAAGTATCGAAATCAATGCATTATAACATTATTTTATAGTTAGGAAAAACAACAGTTCCTACCATTTCTGCGTATAAACAACGATGTCGTCCATTCGACCTACTGCCAATTAACTACACATTTCAGGTGAATAAAATGTCCGCCTCAACCCAAACTAAGGGTTGAACCGGTCAATGTCAAAATAGTAGATTTCAACAATCCTAACTTTAACCTACTATCCCTATATACTAGAAGAGGGCGGCCATCAGTGTTTGTCCCAAATCAAACAGAGGATATAATACCCCTCTTTGAATCCTCAAAAACTGGGACGAACCGATGATCTGACATTTAAGGTTATGGACTTTTAAATTTAACAGAGTAGCAACACGAACACAAAAATAACCAATGAAAGTTTATTGCGGCAGTAAAAGTAGCAAATGTAATAATACCGCCAATTTGATTTGATTGCTACTTTAACATACCTGCAATCAGTGCAAATTAAATTGTTAGTAGAGACGCCAAAAAATAAACAAATTATAGAATTTTAAAATTAAAATGCTTTAAAAGTAAAAAATAAGATACATTTATGACACTAAGATGATGAATAAAAGATGTATTTCATCTTGTATTTTTATGTATACGCGTATATGTGTACGTGTGTTTATGTATATATATATATATATATATATATATATATATATATATATATATATATATATATATATGTAAGCTATTTTAATACTTTTTAGATCAAATATTGAATACATTTTCATTTTTAATCGATTTTAACTTTTGTTGCAGGTTGAAACCATACGGGTAGTATTAAAGAAAGAGTTAGATCTACCAATTATTGAACTGTCAGATGGAAATGCCAGATTGGATGGTGGAGATGTTTTATTCACGGGTAAGGTAAACAAAGACTAATTATTTTCTATTAGTTACCTACTTCTTAAGTCGCATTCGTTTTTGTTGCTTTCCCTTAATTATAAATTAACAGAGATCCCAAAAAGCAAAAAAAAATCGAGTTGTATGTGTGGGATTTTAGCCTTTAATTCTTTTACCGTTTTTCCCTCCACAATTATTCGACCTAGCAATTCATCGACCACACAATAATTGTTAGCCCACAACTGTTCGACGGAAAATTTTTTTGAGGAGAACAAAAAAATAAAATAATGTGTTTAATCCCATTAAAACTTGCATTATTTTAATAAATTAAATACTGTCAACGCTTGTTCCTTGGTTTAAAATTAATTGTTGCTTACTTTGCTGACCCATTTTATTGGAATAGTAGATACAGGAACAAACGTAGATCTATTAGTTGAAAGCTTTACCTGTTCGTTTGCTTCATTGACAATATTTGCTTATACTTATCGCCGGTCTCTCTGATACCTACATGTCCTCTGATATTATGATAAATAAAACATCCTTGATGGTTTTAGCCGACAGCCTTTTAACCATGGTCAATTTGGTTTAGTTTTTAAACATCTTATGATAGTTATCTGTTTTCTCGTGTCTTCCGGTAGACCTAAAAAAAAACACTACTCTCTCTTCAGATTGCTTTCCTGCTGCTCACAAACTACTACGCAACGTTGTCCTCTCTATATCGTGTCGCTGCTAGATATGTGTAAAACACAAACCGTTCCATAACCCCCCCCGCTAAGAACCAAATGTCCCATTGTTCAAAGGCTGCCTATATTTATTTATAGAAACAAAATGTTGATAATGCCAGTACTTATTGAAATATTGGTATGACATTGACAAAACTCCTTAAATCTATAGATATAACTAATTTCTAATTTAAATTGTCAACCCAGGCCAACTTACCTTAGTATTACAACATAATTATTAAGCTTTAATGCTTATAACCATATATATAAAAAGAACTTACGACATAACTTTGTAGAGTTTTTAAATGTTCCTGACGGAAATGTCTTTAATTAAAAGTTTTAATAATGTCACTTTGTCACTCACTTTTTTAGTTGTCACTGTGTAAAGTTGCACCAAATATTGTTATTGAGTTCATTCAATTATTTCTAGAGTCCGATTTTTCCACTTAGTACCATTTCTTAGAACGCTTGTGAGGTATAATTACTGTCCTGTCGCAAAAGCTCATGAGGTACTTAATTGTGTACGACTTTAAATTTGTAGATGTGTCTAGCTAATTCACGTTTAGTTGGTTAGATAAATAGAGCTTGTGAGCCACAGATGATTAGCTTAGCTGCTACTATTGATGTTGACGCAACTGTGATGTATTTTGACCAAATCCATTATGCTGGCGTTTGAATATAAATGGGTGTATACTGCCATGTCCATAGCAAGAATTGAGTATAGTATGATTGAAATGAGGAAAAAAAAATGATTTGATGTTAACATTTACTAATGTTAAAAATAGTGTCAAAAGCATGAAAATTCTTAAACCTTTAACTATGAGGTTTAACGTCGAAAATTATATTCAAGAGTTCATCCATCTGTTGGAATAAGGTGTGGAAGGTGTATGATGGAATGATTCTGAAGCAGCATGCTACAAATGTAATGTTGAAAGCTTCATCAGCTAATAGCTTAGGATGCACTGATTTGGACTGTAAAAATGAGATATTTAAAAACTACTGTTGCAATCGTAGTCTTGGAGATATTTTGGTGGTTTTCTTTGTCGATTAGTGAAAATCCTTGTTCGGATATATGAGTTTTGTTCAGTTTGCTTTGGTCTGAATTCTGGGTCAGACGGTATATCTGTGACCTTGGTGTTCTGAAACAATAAATTCTGGAATTCATGGTAACACTGCTCTTGATTTGATGTTTGAACTAAAGCATTATCTGTCTGATTTGTTACTTGTTCCAAAATGTTTTGAGACTCATTTATTGACTCCTCCTCACTGTCCGACTCTGATTCTTCAGATGATTTGTGATTATTTTGATTATATTTCTGAAAACTTAATTTTTCTTTAGGAGGTATCGGTCTAAGACCGTTTATATGAATTTTTATTACATCGTCCTTCCCAAGCTGGATGAAATGAGTCATTGCCTGACTTTTGAAAGCGTGCTAATATTTGATCCCCAGGCTGGAAAACGTGAGGCTGAACTTTTTGTTTTGTATATTTTTGTTGATATGAAGCTTGATGTTGGCGAACTTTGTTCAGTCGTTCTTCTCTAATTACCCCATGATTTACTACCGGTACATTAAATTTCGGGTGGTCATGATCTCCTGGTGCAGGTAAAGTGTACCCTAGTAGGGTCATAGCCGGTGAAAGTCCTGTGGCTGCATTTGTGCGATTTCTTAATGTAAAGGGAACGCGGGGTAGATATCTGTCCCAATGTTCAAGAGATTTATTTAGCAAACATACTTTTAAGGTTTTCTTAAGCTCTTGATTTCTCCGTTCTACGGGGTTAGCCCGTTGATGATAAATTGCGGTAGTCGTATGAGTAATATTATGTAATTGGCAAATTTTCTCCCAAACATTGGATACAAATTGTGGCCCATTATCAGAAATTATCTTATTAGGGTAACCTATTCTAGAACATACGTCATTGTCAAGAAACCTTAAAATTTCTTCTGCTGAAGTTGAGTATACGGCTTTGGCTTCAAGCCATCTTGTAAACAAATCTTCAATTAAATTATAAACCGATTATTATTTAAAGTTTCTTGATAAGGACCAAGAACGTCTATGCTAAATATTTCGCCAGGCTTATTTGGGACATGTGAAGATAATGAGGCTGATTTTTTAATGTTTCTACCTTTAACCGAACGACATATTAAACAATTTTTTACATATTTTGAGACATCTTTTCTTAGCTCTGGCCACCAATAATATTTATGAATCTTGTTAAATGTTTCATCACGACCTGGGTGTCCTGCAAACGGCGAATCATGATAAAAATACATTATACGATCGATAACATTATATGGAACTACTAACTGATCATCTTCACTTCTAACTAAAAGATTGTCTTTTACAAAATGGTTATTGAAGAATTCTTTATCAGTATTTGAATTTGGACCTTGTTCTAAAATTGTTTTCCAACGAGAAATTTCATTTTTAAAACGTTCGTTATTTAGTTGTGAAGAAGATATCTCTTGAAACAATGATGCGTCATTTGCAGGTGCTATGTAGTTTACAATAGGAATATATATATATTATCTATAGATTCCTTATGACTATTATGACTGAATTTGGCTGATTCGATGTTTTCGGTTTCTGGTGGAAATAGACGCGACAGGTCTGTTACTTCCTCTGTTGTTTCTTCTTCGCTTGTATTTCTGGATAAAAAAATCAGGTAAACCATTTAGAGTACCTGGACAATGTCGAATTTCGAAATTAAATTCCGCAAGAAGAAGAGACCATCGGGTCAATTTCGCCTTAGCATCGGCATTTCGATTCAGCCATAATAGTGCTCTGTTATCGGTTACTAGTGTGAATTTTTTGTCTTCCAGATACTGCCGAAATTTTTTAATAGCCCACACTATGGCTAGACATTCTTTTTCGTTTATGTGATATTTACGTTCTGTTCGATTAAATCTAGCACTTGAGTATGAAATAATAAATTTCTCATTGTCTGGTTCTAACTGGTAAAGCACCGCTCCCATTTAGTTCTTTTACCTAGCAGATCGGTCAAAGGAGCGCTGATCTTTGCCAGATCAGGAACATATTCTCTAAGCCAGTTTATTGTTTCAAGAAATGATTGTAGTTCTTTTTTGTTACGTGGAACTTGGTAATTCGCGATTTCTTGTAAATGATAAGACTGAGGCATATTTAAACTACCGTTTACTGTATGACCTAAAAAATCTAAGTGATCTGTGGCAAATTTACATTTAGAAATTGAACACTGCAATGTATGCACACTTAATCTTTCTAGTACTAAGTTTAAATGTTTTTGATGGTCTTCGTGATTTTTGGAGTAAATGATGATGTCATCTAAATAAACTAATGCAAATTTGTGGAGAAAACCTGTCAGAACTTCTTGCGACATCAATTTCTGAAAAGTGCTAGGCACGTTTTTTAACCCGAAGAGCATTACTGTGAATTGACAATGCCCTCCATCTGCTGTTGAAAATGCTGTTAACGGTTTTGCTTGATCTGCCAAGCCTACTTGCCAGTATCCGCTTTTTAAATCCAATGTCGTGAATACGGAGGCTGAACCTAATTCTTTTAATGTTTCATGAATTTTAGGCAATCTTATTGGTTCATCTTCCGTGATATCATTTATACGACGAAAATCTATACAAAATCTTGGTTTTTTTCCTACGCGTTCTATTATTACAGGTGATGAAGAGTAAGGTGATATGGATGGTTCTACAATACCTGCTGTTAACATTTCGTTTAACTGTTCATTAAGGATTACTTTTTTATGTTCACTTAATGGATAGGGTTTTGTTTTGATAATTTTGTTTGAATTTAGTCTTATATTATGTTAAATAGTGCGCGTGATTGGTCGTTTTAGTGATTCGTCAAAAATATATTTAAATTCTGAAAGTAAGGTTTTATAGCTATCTTGAATATCGGCTGCTAAATGATTTAAAGGGAATTCTATATTCCGAGGAACTGAATCTTGATGACTGTTAATAAGGTAAATGGTACGTCTAGTATTAGTTCCAAAATGAATACAAGTTCTGTAAGTCTGGGACAATAAGAAAGCTTGATTCTAAAACGACGTCTAATATAGAGTACCTAATCTTAAAAAACCCGTTTGTGTCTATTTCGACTGGTCCACAGCCGAAATTTAAAACTTTCTTTGTGGTTGATGGCAGAATTTTAAAAAATTTTGATGAAATTAAATTGAGGCTTGCTCCTGTGTCAACAAGAGCTTGAATACTGAAACTATTTAAGTTAATAATAACTTTTGGTGGAAGCAACTTGGTTCCTGCGGAGAATATTTTTAGGTTCGGCCAGTCTCTGGCTTCCCCTGTACGTGTTTTCCGAATTTTGAGATTCTTGGTTATTATTAAAATGAGGTCGTGTATTAGAAGATGTATTTTGATAGTTCCTTTGATTTTGTAAAGCATTGTAATCAAAGTAGGGATTGTGTGTACATTCCTTATGGAAATGCCATTCACCACAATATTTACATGCGCTAGGGGGTTGCTGAGATTTTGAAACTTTGTTTTGATTGTTTGCTTGAGAGGAGCGAGTGATTGGCGGCGGTCTGCTTATCGATTTTCAGTTTTTAGATCGTTTTCAATAGTAGTAGTAATTTGAGAAAGTTGCTGTATATTTTTAAAAATTAAACCTCTAAGTCTAGAACTTATGCTTGGCAACACCTGCTCTATTAATATGTTAACAAGTTGTATTTCAGAAGCGTTAGGAAAAAGACGATAAAAAATACCTTATTTGCGAGCGATGAAAACACTGGATGGTTCGGATTCTTCCTGATTTTGTCCATAAAACTGAGTAGTTAATTTTGTTATGATTGTCGCGCTATTAAATTTGTCAATGAAAACAGATTTAAACATTTCCCACGATTCAGGGAGTTGTCGGTATGGGAGAAACCATTGTGCTGTCTGCCCTTTTAATGTACTAGCAGCATACTCAACTTTACTCAAAGAACTCATATCATCTTGTTCAAATATGTCTTCTAGTTTTGAAATATAGATTAAGGGCTGTTCAGTATCATTTCCATAAAAAGATGGCTTAGGTTTATCTTTTGCAATAATTTTTGAAGCAATTATCTGCACCGCGAACAGAAATTCAAAAACATATTTGACGAACCTTCATGGTTAGTACACTTTGGTGGGCAGTATGTGACTGGGGAACGATTTAATGACTTTTGATAAAAATATGATTCATGTCCCGATTGATGTTGGTCTAAGTTTTCAAACTGTACCCTACGGGGATGTTCCATGAATCTAGATTGAAATATTATTTTGTTATTATTAGTTTCCTTATTTTTTATATTATTATCTAAACTGTCGGAATAAACATCTAAAACCTCATAAGAGTCGAAAAATGTATCTTCGTCACTATCATATGCGGCCGCCATAGTGAATCTATTATCTGCGGTTTTTCTTTTTAATGGCAACCACAAGAACAAAATTTTCTAGCAACGTAATGCTTATTCTATAGTATTAGATATACTATACTGTCAAAATAAGAAAATCCATAACATCAGCGTACCATTTGGCGAACCAATGTTTAAGTCACAGCTTACTATACTGCAAGCCAGAACATTCCTAACTTAGCATTCGGCAACACTGTCGAACTAATGGTGATTTGACAGCTGACATATCTTAGTATGCTTTGCTTCAACTTACAAATTACGATCGGAATCGGACACACAGAGAATAGACTATGCGTACCTTTATAAACAAGAAATCGTACTTAATGTCTTACCTTACACCTATATGATATATTAAATAATACTACTATGCTCTATTAGCTATATATACATCATGCAACTACAAACCAATAGGTACTACTTGTTAGTAAAATACATATTCGTGAATTTTCTGGAACACAAAAAACATGGGGAGTGGTAGGTTAAGTTACAATTAAAACACGATATATTTTTTATTTCTTCACCACTTGCTTCTAGTGGACAATTCTTCTGCTGAGAATACTGAAATGTATAGGAGGGTGTAGGAAAGGAATAATTCACTTATTATTCAATAACCAATTAGTTGGGCGCCATGTCAACGTTTGTTCCTTGGTTTAAAATTAATTGTTGCTTACTTTGGTGACCCATTTTATTGGAATAGTAGATACAGGAACAAACGTAGATCTATTAGTTCAAAGCTTTACCTGTTCGTTTGCTTCATTGACAATATTTGCTTATACCTACTTATCGCCGGTCTCTCTGATATTTACATGTCCTCTGATATTATGATAAATAAAACATCCTTGATGGTTTTAGCCGACAGCCTTTTAACCATGGTCAATTTGGTTTAGTTTTTTAACATCTTATGATAGTTATCTGTTTTCTCGTGTCTTCCGGTAGACCTAAAAAAAAACACTACTCTCTCTTCCGATTGCTTTCCCGCTGCTCACAAACTACTACGCAACGTTGTCCTCTCTATATCGTGTCGCTGCTAGATATGTGTAAAACACAAACCGTTCTATAACAATACATTCCATACTACATTCGTGAGTTTAAGTGCCTTAATTTTGATAAAAAAACAATTTAAAAAAGATATAATTTATCTACAGTTACATAAGGATTTCAAAATTGGTGGAATAAGTGGGGGTTGCCATTAAAACTTTTAAGGGTAATTGCTTTGTGGGTCAGGGGGTTGATGTAATATAACAACAAATACCTTAACACTTGTCCCCCTGGTATGTAAATTGATATGTTTCACCAAATTTTTATAGTATCCCTACTTAAAGAAACATTAAATGCTGTTCGTTTTCAAATTGACACCACATATGTACAAAGATGTGACGAAACACGCCCATTTCATACGAGTGTGGAAGTTTAATGTCACAAGCCTAAGGCGAGTGCAGCAAACACCACACGAGTATGAAATGTGCTTTTCCCACTTGTTTCACACAATAAATTTTCTACGACTGCATACGAAACTTTTTCAAAATTAAATTAATAATAAGATTATGATGCATATAATTCAATTCACTTAGTGCCAAATAAATATTTCTCACATTGTATCGTGTAGTCATGTTATCGATACATAAATATCGATATTTGTCGATGGATTTTAAGTCGATATTATCGTACATCGATGGATTTAGTGTACTAGTTATGTAAGTGTAAAAATAGGTATTTTACTGTGATTTTAAATAGAACGACCAATGAAATTGCATAACTGAGTGGGGTCGGCAAATATGCTTTTTAATTTTTACGCTAATACGCTTTAATTTCGATTTTCGCCAGTGTTTTGGTTGGTATTTTTAGTGTCGATTGGGTATTTGTTTAGTGGTTTTCTGAATATATTATGGCGCCAAGTGCTTTGTGGAAATATTTCACTAAACTTGATAAAACTGTGTCAAAGTGCAATTTCTGTGGCAAGAAAATTCAAACATCGGGCAATACAAGTAATTTGTCAAGTCTTCTAAAGACTCACGGTGATGTAATACCGAAGGAATCCGATAAAGATGTACAAAAGAAACTAAGTGTTTTTTGCCATTATACAGGAAGGGACCTGGAGAAATATCCAGAGACGATCATCCAGAGATACAAATTGAAAATAATAAGGTGAGATAATATGCTTGAGGTACTTCATATTTTTTAAAAGCTTTTACTTAACTTGCAATGTTTTTGAAGTAGGTATTTTGTTCAGGTCAAACCTTGCAAACTGAATTAATTAGAACCTCTTCTTGTTACCGTAGAGAATTGAAATTTGATATGCATTCATTTTTTGGTAGGGAAAATTTAATTTAACCTTTAGGAGGGGGCAAAAAGGATAGTTTTTGTATAAAGGTAGTTTTCTGTATTTTGAAAACTGTGATATCTAGAGATATAGCTATGGTTTTCACTGTTAGATACGTACCTGTTTTTGTGTTTTTACTATTCATTAGATAAAGTTAGGTAAAATTTTTGGTGAGATGGGTGGCATTAGCCTTGGTTTGCAATCTGGCTAAGAGAAGAACTAATAATTAATTAAATAAATAAATTTATTTAAAAACGTTTCTACAAAAAAGCTTTTAAAAGTGACTTAAGTAAAACAAAACATTTTTAACAAATTAATTTATTTTTATTTCAGCCTGAGCCAGGTTGCAGTACATGGTCAACGACAAGGGTTAAATCTACTGGTGCAGTTAAAAAACAACCTACAAGTACATTGGATAACTATGATGCCTCAAGTTTAGGTAGTTGGGGTAGTGGGAGTGGGACCTTTCAGCCATTAATAATAGGTGCTTTTGAGAACGTAAATTTATATAAGAAAGGTGGACAATCACACACAAAAATTACAGATGCCATAGTCTTTTATCTGTGCAAAGATAATCAGCCTTTTGCTACAATTGAGGGGACGGTTTTCGACACCTTTTAAGTATACTAGTCCCTTTGTGCCTCCAAGTAGCGAATTAATTAAACGATGTATTGAAACCAAGTATAAAGGTTTGTCAGAAAGAATTAAAAAAATGCTAGGTGAGGTACAGTATTTGTCATTAACGACCGACATCTGGATGGAAACACAGTGCATTTTATTATTGATGGTAAATTATTCTTGTATCTGTACTCTGCACTCTTGAAGTGGTTGAACTACAGGAATCTCACACAAACGAATATATAAGCCAAGAGCTATTGAACGTGTTATGGTTGTGGAAAGTGGGGAAACATCTATAACAAAGTTTGTTGTGTAGTAACTGATAACGAAGCAAATATTGTTAAAGCTATCTATACAACTTTTGGACTGGAAAAACATTTACCATGTGCAGCCCATACGTTAAATTTAGTGACAGAAATGCTATAAAAAATCGTTTGGGCTATCACAACTTTTATCTAAAATAAGGAATATAGTCAAGTGGATTAAAAAAAAAGCACTCTCAATACAGACGCGTTAAAAAAGAAGCAATTCGACAAGGGGAAGGAACAATTTTAAAAGTTATTCTAGACGTGCCTACGCGTTGGAATTTTGTGTTTATATGGCACAGAGATTTTCGGAACTTAGTACTTATGTCAATGAATTATTGTTGGAAAATCCAAGTGCTCCAGACACTCTATCAGCAATGGAAATAAATATTTTAAAGGAAGTAATAAAGGTTTTAAAACCTTTAGAAAAATTAACTACCCAATTTAGTATGTGTCTGTGAGTAAAATTATACCAATGATCAGGTGTGTGAAAGAAAGTCTGAACAATTTTAATCCTCAATTAGAAATTAGCATATCTACAAGAAATCCTTAAAAGATTTGGGAAGATAGAACAAAACCATATCATAGCTGTTGCTGCAGTTTTCGATCTTCGATTTAAAACAATTCGTTTCTCTGATCCAGTTTTATATGCAAAGACTCTCAGTAACATTAGAAAAGAAATTAGTTTACTCAGTGTTAACTCTGCCTTTGATGAAGAGTCGTTGGAAACAAAAACAAGTGCTTCAACTGAGTCTGCAACTGAAGTTTTTGAATAGTGGGGATACCACAGGGATTTAGTGTCAAAAAAGGCAATAATGTCTTCTGGATTGGTTCAACAGGATGAACTTTCATTATATTTATCCCTCCCCCTAACCGATTTAAAGCAGGACCCTCTTCGATTCTGGGAAGATATGAAAAACACCAACCCCTTTAAGGTTTCCCAACATTATCTTCCAATTTTGGCCACTTCACTACCTTCAGAACGTTTATTTTCTAGGCGTAACCGTCTAGGTGAAAAACGTCTATCAAAAGTTCTATTTTTGAATTCTTTAGAAAGGGAAGATTGGCTGCTTTAATTTCAATTATGTACTTATATAAGTTATATTTACTTACCTATTTATTTTTCAAATGTTTTGACTGCCGTTTTTACATGTGTAATAGTGTAATTATAAATATTATGTTATTTTTTCGTTGTTTCAATGTTTTGTTAGGGGTATACTTACATAGCCTATACTTAACTTACCTATTTATTTAGTTTTTAGATGTTTTGAGTGCTGATTTTACACGCCTAGTTGGAAATGTTATGTTATTTTTTCGTTTTTTTTTTCAATGTTTTGTTATACTTACCTACCTATTTATATTTCAAATGTTTTTTTGACTGCTGTTTTTACATGCGTAGTTAGAAATGTTAATTATTTTTTCTTTTGTTTTAATGTTTTGTTGTGTTTCACTATAAATTGCATTTAATTTCTATTTTTACTTTTTATTTACCTATACAATTTTGCAATAATTTGTTTCCTTTCAAAATTAAATATTCTTGACAAAATGGCGGAGGAAATTGAAGATGTAGTTTGATTCTAAACTCTAAAAATACTTTTCAATGTATTCGATACATCGATATTCGATATATAGATGTTTTCCAATTTTTGTACATCCCTAGTCATGATATGTAGCTAGTTCAGCTGTTGGCTGCAATATGGCGCCACGATAGACTGTAAAAAATATTAGTTCGCACACTATGACGTCACAACGTGAGAAATGAGGAATTTCGAAAACTATTTATTCTAATCAACTTTAAATTTGGCACATAGAGTTATAGTAGTTATAGTAGAGACACGGATTGTAGTTGCAATAGAGATACGATGTCTCCGGACCGATTCTAGGCGTCCCATTTAAATGAGTTATCTATAGTAAGCGATAACGGATTTTTGGTTCTACTAAGTAGTCTCACTATATTACAAACGTAAATAACTCAAGCTGTGGCAGCCATTGTACATACGAGGGGAAGTACTACAAACATCACGTTGGTACAGCATGTGGTTCGACGTGGACCCACATCGATCTATCGATCGCTTTATTTTCGGGCGCTGATTGGCTTCGAATTCAAGACAGCAAGGTAAAGTTACCGTAGATTCCTCATTTCTTTTAATTTAGTTTTATACTTTGCGCCAGTTGAATTGTATGTTTTTGTGTTATCTATAATTTCATGTTTTGGAAATTTAAGTATAATGTCTTCCAAGAAAGTAGGAAATAAAGGAATAGCCTTGGGAATCAGTAAGATCGTCCACGGTTATAGGCAAGCATTTTTACGCAGGGAAAAACATATTATGGTCAAATCAACCTAGATTTATAATTTTCTCGAGTATATTTTTTTAGTATCAAACATTTTTTTTGTATGGCTTTACTGAGAAAAATGCAGGAATACCAACTTTACTCACAGGTTCAAGATAGGAGTTTTTGAGTATAATATTTCTAAGATTAGGTATGTGAATGAATTTTGATATTATCTAAATACCTCTAAAAATGTTATTCCAAGAAAAAAACATCCTTTTACTATTTTTTAGTCAACGAGTTTATACTACAATGATTAAAGAGGGGATATTATATTAGAAATACATTATCAATTTTTCAAGTGAAAAGAAATAGAAGACAACCGGTCTGCTCTAATAGAAAAACACCACATCGATTAAAACGAATTCAGTTTCTCAAGCAGATTATTAAGTACGGGGAAAGCGGAAAAAATATTATATGTACAGATGAAACCTACATCCATAGTAACCACACACAATTTCATCGTTGGTCGGATCACAGACAGAGAATTAAAGAAGCCAATTTCTAAAGACAGAAGACTTGTAATCGTTTATGCTGGGGTAGACATTGGTTTTGTACCAAATGGCTTACTCGTCTTTAAATCAGGTAAAGTAAAACTAAATATTATTTTGTTTGTCTGAAAAGTGTCCCCAATTTCGCTCACCCACTTTTAATACACCTGTCTGCCATACATTCATTATTGGATTTACAAATTGTAGTGAAATTCGGGAATTCCCATCAATGATTCGCATGGTTAATAATGGGTCGTAATACCATACCATTCTTAAGCCAATCTATCAATCTACAAGGCAATACGATTGGTTAATATCCTTTTAGTTTACTCCAATAATCCACAATAAAAATAACAAAACCAATATATATGTTTATTTTAGGCTCAAAGAGTGGTGAATATCAGAACGATATGAACCACTCTAATTATAAGAAATGTGTTGAAGCTCTTCGAATGGACGAACATATGTCGCCACGTCAAAGAATATGAGATGTCACAAATAAAACGGGAAGACATCATTGACCCTACATATAGATCACCTATGTTTTAATATTAACACCGGGTCATCTGCAGAAAGCTGGTTAGATCTAGACAGCAACAGTGGCTTAGATCATCTGGCTCAGATTAATTTTCTGGTACCTTAAAACATATTTCAAATAAGTTTAGATTAGGTAATAGTTAAGGTATTTTTGGGTCTGAATTATTTCTAGTTTAAGTTATGTGGGATGCTTCTCTAGCTTACTTCTTTTAATAGTAATAAGTAAACCATTTCTATTCTTACTATTGGAACTAAATTACAGTTAAATTTATATAAAACCGTTACCGATTTACTGTAAAACACTTCAACTCAGTCAGGTGTGAATAATAAAATTGTCGTTAGAGACTGCCGTAGGTAGTTTATTGCCGTCATAAACGATATACTTTTGAGATGTAGTATACAAAATCGTGTAAATAAATGTTTAATAAAATACTTGGTGTTACATTTTTATATTATTTAATTTAGCACTTCGCTATACCACTGACCGGTACGCCACACCTGCTCGTATACGCGAGCACATGGCTGTATCATCCTTAAGTTTGTGTTACTATGCTATGCTAAAACACATTGTTAAATATGAAGCGGTTTTCGACTGAAGCCGTTGATTCCGTTGCTACCTAAAGTCACTGTTCCCGGTTTATCCCAATATAATTCTTCTGCCATAGGCATGACATTACAGTTATGCCTCTGACACAAGATCAAAGTATGTAGAGAAATACTTTCACCTTTTTAGCTGAGATCAGCTCATAGATATGGTAACGAAAAAATCCTTTATTTGTTTTTGCAAACCAGTATATTTGATCTTTTTTAATTATAAATTTAGAACTTCTGCAATTAATACAAATTCGCTTGTTAGTGTTTTTAATAAAACCACTAATTTTAATCTTTCTAGAAATCAAAATCGATGTTTTTCTCATCTAAAGTCTAGTTAGCAATGTGCAGACGTTTAAGACCAAAGGTAATAAGGTATTCAGTATACCACAAGGTTTCAACTTCCTTCATAATTAATCCTTTCTTTTATCCAGGAAAGTGAAAGATAACACAACTTGTATATTTACATAAGTACATATTAAGGAATAACCTTTTTAGGGAACTAGACAGGGTTATACTTTACAACATATTTCTAATAAAAGAAATAATTTATAAATAATGAAGTTCCGCGTAAAGCCAATTTACCGATTCTTTTATTTTATTTTTACCATTTCGTTAAGTCGAATTTATAGTTTTAATTGAAAATAAAATAAACTCTGCTGTTTCTCATTTTCTTAAAAAAAATAAAGGTGTCAATATCGATAATGATTGATACTAATTTCTCAGAGTAATTTATTAAGCTATTTGGTTTCGGAATTTTGGATAAGTTGCTTATTAATAATTATTCTTTACTTTCCTCGTGAACCGGAAGTATTGTAATCGTGAAAAAATCACCCCTCCGAGATT
Organism: Kuschelorhynchus macadamiae; assembly: GCA_030620095.1. Taxonomy (NCBI): domain Eukaryota; kingdom Metazoa; phylum Arthropoda; class Insecta; order Coleoptera; family Curculionidae; genus Kuschelorhynchus; species Kuschelorhynchus macadamiae. The sequence continues at coordinate 1,519,845 of JAUTXW010000099.1, forward strand.
TTTTTAGACCTTTACGTTTCAGGGTCCCGTCGGTCTGTCTGTCTGTTCGCGACTAACTAAAAAAATACTTACCCGATTGACTTCAAATTTTGGTCAAAAATTAAGAGTACATAACTTGGTAACATTTTGGTAAAAAATCCAATGTGGCAAAACAAAATGGCGGCCTAGTGAAATGTTGAAATAAAATATTACTAAAAAAGTGCTATCCATATTTTGTATAAAAATCAAGTATTATGTAGGAATTAACTGGTGAAATTTTGGTACGAATCCTCCAAGCTGGCGGAACAAAATGACGGCTTGACAAAAGATTTAAAAATTCAGCCTAAAAAAACCACTTAATGAACTGGTTTCAAATTATGTCCCATAACTAATTGTGGTATAGAGATGAACTAGTAATACTGCGGTACTAATTCAAGATGACGGCTAAATAAAATTTTTATAATCTGAAAAAATCATCCTCGCAGGTTTTACATATCTTAACGTTTTAGCGTCCCTAGACGCCAAAAAATATGTTTTATCAATTCCGTCGGTCGGTCTGTTTGTCTATCAGTTCCCTACATGGCTTAAAAACTACTCATCAGATTGACTTCAGATTTTAATAAAAAATTAAGGGTCATATGTTTTTTTATGTTTGTTTCGCCATATTTTTATCAGTTCATCTCTATACTATGCCGAGTTGACTTGCAAAATTTCAAGTAAATTCGTTAAAAAGTTTTTTGATACTGATTTTTTAAACATTTTATTAGGCAGCTATTTTGTCCCGCCATAATGAATTTGTACCGAAATCTTACAAGTTTATCTCTATATTACGATTGACTTTTTTTTGCAAAATTTAATGACAATAAGTCGATTAGTAGTTGTTGATACTAAATTTTTAAACATTTTATTGGGTCGCCTTTTTGCTTCGCCAGACTGGATTGGCACCAAAATTTTACCAGTTCATTATTATTTCAGGTTGATTTGTATTTTTCATATGTAGAAAAATTAATTTTAAGTCGATTAGTAGTTGTTGATACTAAATTTTTAAACATTTTATTGGGTCGCCATTTTGCTTCGCCAGACTGGATTGGCACCAAAATTTTACCAGTTCATTATTATTTCAGGTTGATTTGTATTTTTCATATGTAGAAAAATTAAGTTTAAGGTTATATCATGTTGTTAACATGGTTTATTTTACCTTTTTAGGAAGAGAATTTTTTGTTGGAATCTCCCAGTGGACAAATGAGGCTGGCGCACGAGCGGTTGCTGCAGCTTTTCCAGAGTATCCTTGTACTCCTATAAAGGTAAAACCTGAAAATTTAGTTGTGACCAACTTACGAGACAGTTTTAAGGGAAAAGTGAAGGTAAACGTGCAACGTGGGACTCTTTTTTGCCAAGAAATGCACGCTGGATCACAGAATCTACTATTTTAACCCCGATACATACGTCTCTCGGTGGCAGTTGCATCTTACCAGATAATTTTATTCACGATGTTAGGTTTAAATTTAAGTTAAGCAGTTTTAGGTTTATTAATCTATTATTAATTGCAGCTATTAGAACTTAAAGAGCTGTGTGTACTGCTGTTTTATTTAATCAGATAATTGAAGCATTTTGGGAAACATTATGACCTAGGTCGAGAAATCGGATGGATAATGTAGAAAAAATCAAACGGGGCTAGGGCTATAGCACTAATTAGTAACTCGCATACATAATAAATTAGTTTTGGTTGCTTCTAATTTTTAATCGACTTCAAAAGGAGGTTCTGTTTTCAACCCGTATGTGTGTATATCCGCGATTTTTTTGGTAACTACTGAACGGATTTGAATGGGGTTTTCACCACTTTGTAAAGCAATATTCCAGGGTGGTTTTAACACGAAAACATCAGAACAGTTGTAAAGAGCATGCGCGCTAATTGTAAATGTGCGATAATAAAAGTAAACATAAAAAATAAAGAAGACACTTAAAACGACCTTAAACACTAAAATTTAAGGTGCATAGCGACAAACTAATTATCAGTAATAAATCGATATTCTTAATGTATTGACTATATTATATCTTTGTATACATTCTAAAGGAAAGAAATTAAAATAAAAAATATGGCTAGTAAGTCAGTTACTTTTATTGTGTCAACTAAACACATTACAGTTAAAGTTGTTATAAATTAATTAATCTCTATTGCTGCAAATAAATCACCAAGACCGTCATTTTTCTCTTAGCTCTAATAAGAATAAATGGAAAACGTCCTGTTAAAAGCCCGGTCTTTAACCGAGTAATTACGCTTGTATTGTTATAAGCCTCTGTAAAATTATATCTACTTATCCTTGCAATATTTACCTTATTAATTCTCGGTACTGAACAAATATAGTAGCTGAGCAGCTAGTTAAGTTTTACAAATTCAAAATTGATTTTTGAATTTAGGAACACATCCACAACAAACAAACAATTGTTTTCCTTCCAATTGTAATGAAATATATTTCTATTTCTATTTCTACACATTTTTAATTAGCATAATTAATACTTCTCAAATAAAAGTTTAGTCATAAAAAATATACACATTTAGCACATCTTTCAAAGTAGATATTAGAAAAATTCATATAGCTACTTGTTAATTATCTTTAAAGCTCTCATCTAAACATGTCATCTTTTATTTCCGCAATTAATTACTCCAGGTACGTTTTACAACACATGGCATTCCAGTGCTAATAAGCTTAAGCAATTCTTCACATTTTTGCGATTGATTATCCACCTACGCTAATAAAACTATTTTTAAACTTTATAGTGGAGTCAAACTACCGCAAATTTTCGTGATAAAGCCACTGCTCCTCCCAAGCAGTGAAGTTACAGGGTGTTCCCGGGGAAGTAGAAAGGAGTTCGTGAAATATATTGAGAGGACAGGCGACTAAAGCAACTCTGAGATCCTGTACTGTGCTTTTGTAAATTCTATACCGAATTTACGAACCGGATAAAATTGTACGTACTTAAACCACATACCGACACGTGAGCGATTGCGCGTTATCTACGTATACAAAATTTAGAGATCTTTGCTAGCTGATTGTTTATGTAACATGTGACCATTGTAATTTTGAAGATAAGACAGACATCTTGGTGGGATCACAGATCCTTAATTTTGAAGAAAAATTATATTTTTGACCTCTTTTTTTCACAAAGAATAGCAGCTTCTATTGATCCGATCAGCATAAAAACAGTTTCTTCGTTTTGAAATTTCTAACATAGTTGATTTTAATTTATTTTAGTAATAATATGTTAGTGCTATTTTAAAGAGAATAAAAAACCTACATTTAAGAAAATAATTTTAAATTGGCCGGTTTGCACGAAAATATCAGTCGATTCAATTTTCAAATGGTATTGCAGTTTTTAACCGGTCTATTGAATAAAAAGATCTAAAATTTGCTATGGTTGTTAGTGACCACTAGAGGTATATTTTTACAAGTTTTTTCAAAATTCATTAAACATGGTTAAATTACAAAAATTAATTATTTATGTCTTGTGGTTTTTGTTGTTGTGTAGATTATCTATTGAACATAGCGCAATTTTTCTCTACAATTGCAAAATGTATGTATTTTCGCTCGTACCAACACATAGACTGCTATACTTATGTCTTTGTTAAAAAAAAAAACTTGCAAAAACGCAATTTTTCTAAAAAAGTCAAAAAAATATGGCTTCCAGTTGTTGTGAAATGCTAAAACTTAGGATTCTTTTCCTCTGTGATCCCACCATACTTATAAAAAAAACTGAGGGGAAGAGCAGTTCATTTTTCCGGAAGATTGACTCCACTGTATTAATTTTTGATAATTAATTATTATTCACCTTAATATATTGATCTCTTGTAAATAGGAGAACTTTATATAAAACCTATTGACTTAGAAAAACATAACAATGTTGAGGAAGGTAGGAAGATCAAGTATATTAGGAAGTGACCATGAGAAAGCTTGGAGGAATAGCGAAAATCAAAACATAAAAAAAGCATGAACAAGAAATGAATACAGTTTTGTCAACAAGTATCAAAGTTCTAAAGGCCACTTTTCCCAATCAAATGCTTTTCCAATGTTAAATTGCAGCTAAAGTAAAAAGTAAGAAATTTTAAAAGATCATTTTTTTCCAAAAATACTTAAGTTTAAATTTCGAATTATCCTGTATACTTCCATTTAATGTCGTCATCGTTTATTAAAATTTGATCGGCTGTAGCTTTAAGTGAGGAAAGCTTAAGGCTTTGCGAAAATAACAGTGTTTTTAATAACTAACCTTTAAAATTTACAGAGAGAAAATTCTCTCAACTGGGAGTGAACGAAATAAAGGTTACCTTTCACTTCCCTCCTAACGTCGTAAGGGAGTGGAACCCCAATAAAGGATCTACTATTTTAATAAAAAAATCTAAACGAAATTCTTAATTGTTGTTGGTGGAAAAAATGATTTGTTTTAATTACTACCAGTCTGATATTTAGTCTGAATATCAAAAATATTATTCAAATGATACTAATATTCTAGAATACTGACTAAAATATCACAAATTTGTAGTAATCTTATTAATTTATTTAAAAAACTTTTTGAAAAATAGTACCTTTAGATTTTAGGGGGCAACTGGGCTACGCCTATATCTTTACAACTTCAATATTCAAGGTGCTTATAAAATAGAGATTTATTAGCGAATTTTTAGGTTCCTGAACAAAAACATTTAAAATCGTACATCTCCATGGGTGGTACTGACCTTTTATGCGTTGGTGTCGGCAAAGAATCTCAGGAAGTCTTAAAACGGATGGAAAGAGAAGCAACTTTTAGCTACCAAACCCTTACTTTACCAGAAGACGAAGCTGCAAATGTCTTATACCTGAATGGCACTCTCGTCCATCGGACACCTGAAGAAATTCCTCTCTCCTTTAAGGTATGCCTTTCTTATTTTAAATGCTTGTTAATTACATAAAAGTGATCAAGTCAATGTAAAGCCTACTTCGGAGGTTGACATAATTCGCAAAATTGAAAAATATTCTGTATCTCCTAATGTTGTTTCTGATGAACTAGTTGGGATTTGATAATTTGGCGGAGTCAATTTTGCAGATATAATTTAGCGGATACTTAAATTTGGCAGAAGTAATTTCAGCGCATAGGTGAATTCGGTGGGTGACATTTTGACGATTATGATCATTTGGCTAAAGTCATTGCGGCGTATAGATAATTTTTTGAGCTAATTAGGAGAGAATGTCGGCCAAAAGTTTGTTCTTATAATACACAATTTTTTTAATATCTTTGGCCACGTGATTTCATGTGATGACATTAACCCTTGAATTAAAATCCCATATCATGATAAATATTTAACAGTTTCACTTTATTTATTCGGAAATATATTTTGTTAAATTTGTTTTATATTGCCGTATTTGCGTTAGATTCGTCTAGTTTTTGACATTTTTATGTATTTTTATAGTACATAACCGAAGAGAAAACTGTTGTTCATTTAACAGAAACTTCTTATGTTGTGCCCTAAAAGATGCAATATTTAGATCTTTAAAAAAGTTAGGCATCTTATTATAAACATTAATTGATTGATACGTAAAAGCTTTAGTGAAGAGTGATGTGTTGCGTTTAGGAATGGCGAGCAAATTTCGCCAACGAGTGTTTCTATTATGGAATAAGGTTCGATGAATACATTTCTCCTTGAGAACAAAGGCGTACTAAGTAACATTATTTTGTGTAAAAAAAACAATAGAATGATGTTAAAGTCTATTTTTCATTAAAAGCCATTGAAACTGCCTGACATGTAAAGAAATATGGTCCAGACTTACTTATTTCTCTCTATTCCAATCCCATCTCCGCAATGGCCCTCCCTTTTGAGGCTGCTGAACCACCGAGCAATTTCTTAGTATTTTTAGGCTTCAAAAAAGAGCAATCCACTATTTGTTTGTTCTAAATAATAGAGCGCACTGCCAATACTATTTCAAAAAGCATGAAATATTAACACTTATTGCATTATTTATTTTAGAAACCGTCTGTTTGATAAGAAAACATATAAGCACGTTCCCTGAAAGGCCACAACACTTATATCCTACCAGAAACTCTAGGCATGACATATACCTTCCCATTTCTTCCACAGAATTAATAAAAAAATCAATTATATACAACGCCATCTTCCAAAACATTTAAAAACAATCCCTATGTTTGCACTCTTCCGAAAAAAAAAACCAAAGCATACCTCATTGAAAGACCTTTTTACTGTGTTAATAATTTTTATAATGAATAAGTCTCATTAAAATGTTTTTTTATTTGCTTGTTTACTTAAATCCCTTTGGGAGTCATGTTGCTGCATAGCATTTGAAAATATTTTATAAGGAATAAACTGTCTGATAGTCCGTTAACATTAATTATATATTTTTGTTACATATTAGATTAATGTTATACATTTTCTTTTTTTCCTAATACACTTTAATTACTATATTAGTTCAGTACACTTTTTGTTTAACTCACTTATTTTGCTTGTATAACGATAACAAAATAAAGTTTAAGGTCGTAATTTTAATTTCAATGTCATCGAAATTATTCACCTCGCATATAATAATAATAATAATAATAATAATACATTTATTGTTTAACCGTACAATATTACACAAATAATTTATTATATTCTAGTTTTTATGCTAGACGGTTAGACAAAGGGCTATAAAATGATTACAGCCACCCAGACAAGTCCGAGTACTGATAAAGCCCGTTAAAAACTTTCATCAAATAGGTATATGATGCGTTTTCAGTTAAATTACTAAATTTACTGAATTAGATTACGAAATATATTTTATATGGAGTTTTAAAGACATAAAAAAAAGAAAAGAAAAGGAATACAGAAAAGACGGAAATAGAGAAGAATTGGGAAAGATGTGGAAGAGAGGAGAGGAGGGGGGGAAATGGTTATATTAGAGAAATTTGGAACGAAAGAGGTTTCAAAGAACATCGGTAGTTTTTTTAAAACATAAGAATAATAGGTAATAGCCAAGAAAATTTACTGATTCATGAATATTATTTTCTTCATAATATGCTTAATTTAAAGACTGGACAGATCTGTATTCAGAAAATGCATCGAGTTTATGGTAGTACACAAATTATAAGAAATCGACCTCTTAAACAGCTCCTTGCGATGTTGTGGAATTGTAACAATATGATTGTTTCTTAAATTTCAATCGTGGACGTCACTATGAAATTTGAGCTTATTATAAAGATATTGAGGTTTTTTATATTTCATTGTTTTATATAATGGCATAGCCACATGCAGTTTTCGCCTATTATGCATACTCAACCAACCGGCATCTTTTAACTTATGTGAAATATGGTTTCTTTCAGATATTCAGATATATTTTTGGATACGCCTAACTTGGATATTGTCAAGGCTAGGCCCGTAAAGGCATCATCATAATAATTGAAAACTGATAACACCAGAAAATCACAAAGGAGTTTTTTTCTCTAGTGTAAGGTAGTCGCGATGGAAAAAAGTAATTTTAGTGTGGAATAGGCTACTTTCAGCTTATTAGTTAAATGCTACTTAAAACGCAAGTTACAGTCAAGCTGTAGTCCCAGACTTTTGCAGGTGTCAACAAAGGGAATACAAGCATTGTCCATTTGAATACCTAGGTTGTCTTTGGCCAAATTGCAATGTGTTCGGTTGCCGAATAGAATTACGGTGGATTTACTAGGGTTAATTTTTAGCATGTGATCGGTTGCGGTTTTAAATAAGATATTAAGATCTATATTTATGTGGCGATTCGCCATATTACTATGAACTGAAAAGAAAGACAAGTAAATTTGGGTGTCATCAGCATAAAGATGATAATGACAGTGTTTGATATTTTTGTGAAATTGTGAGGCATATAAAGTATAGAAGAAAGGACCAAGTATACTTCCCTGTGGAACATCAGACGTTATCACTTGCCTTTCAGAAAATTTACCATTCAAAACCACTTGTTGTAACCTACCGCATAAATACGACGAGACAAATTTTCGAGCACCATGTCCAAAGCCGAGATAGTTAATAAGAGAAACAAGTACCTTATGGTTGAGCATATCGACAGCTTTGGTGAAGTCTAAAAGGACCAGAGCGCTTATTTTGTTATTATTATGTCCACGTAGAACGTCATCTGTTATGTCAGCAAGAGCGGTGGCACAGCTATGCATTGAAATCCAGACTTTTCGGGTAAAATATTGTTGATTTTCACAAAAGATCTTATTTGGATTTCAATTATTTTCTCCAAGATTTTTGAGAAAGCTGGCAAAGTAGTGATAGATCTTAAATGACCATACTCAGTGGGTTGTCTTATCTTAGGAAAGGGGACTACAACGATGGATAGTATTTCTCCTCGATACATTTATTTATGATATGAGTAAAAAATGGTAACAAGAATGGCATACACATTTGAATTAACATTATGTTTACGTTATTGGATCCGATGGCTCTGGAGTTTAGACTCATAATTGCTCTCAATACATCATTCTCAGACACTTGCGAAAACTCAAAAATTCCTGTGATATTATTATTAATATTATTATTATAGTAGTTAAGAAGATTATCAGGTGGTTGATTTAGGTCAATAATCCGGTTAATAGTCGAATTAACAAAAAAATGGTTTATTTGATTTATATCAGACAAGGCTTCCAGAATTTGTTTTTGCTTATTAGGAAATATAGAAAATTTCTTTAACTCCCGCCACTTTTCTTGTGTGTTTTAATTCGACATTATGGTTTTTTTTCAGCACGAGTTGCAGCAGTATTATAATTACGAAGTTGTTTATAGTAATCGTAGTGAGTCGGGTTGTACTCGATTTGTATCTTTTCAATGCATTATTACGCAACTTTTGCATTAATTTGAGGTTATCTGTCAGCCAGGGGTTATATTTAAACTTTTTCTTTTAGCGAAATGTTTTTACAGGTGCGTGTGCATCAAATAAAAGTAGAATTAGATCGCAAACGTACGAAATTTCCGATGTCTCTCCTGTTATGTCAGAAAAGATCCACGAAGTAAGCCACAGTAATTAAACTGAGATACCACCAATGACCCAGCCAATGATCTACGCAAGCCCCTGGATAGAATTTGCCTATTTGCGTAAAGTAATCTAAAATTATTAAATAACTTTTTAATTAAGCAGCTCACGTAATTCGTAAACTTCAACCGGCAGTCGACAAGCACTCCCAGAGACTTTGTCTCCTCAACAACCGGTATCCCTCAAATTGATAACCTGTCCGACATTCTCATTCGGCTTGGAACTAAATATAACAACAATGGACATAGCAAGGCTTAGTTTAAGGTTATGTTTCATTGCACGTAAATATATGTTTTGAAATTTCTCGTTCATAAAATATTCAGTGCTATTCTTGTGAATTACAAAGTCAAGCTGGGTGTCATTGGCATATGCCTCATAAGTACACCATTTTATATTTTTGAAAATATCTGCTGTATAAATAATGAATAGAAGTGACCCAAAATAGAACCCTAGGGAACGGGATATGATTGGTCTCGGAGACGACACCGTTTTTAGATACCACAGGTTGATATCTATCCCAGAGATACGATCTAATAAAATTCAATGCTAGGTTTGAGAAGCCATATTGCAGAAGTTTGGCATAGCTAATAGTGTTGAAAGCCTTAGAAAAATCCAGAAGCACCAGTGCTGACATCTCTTCAGTATCCAAAGCTCGCGCAATGCTATCCAAAACGTTAAGAGGGTCGCCGACGTTCCAACATTCTTTCTAAATCCCGACTGATGTTTAGGTAGGATATTGTTCTTTATAACGAATGAATTAATTTGATCATATACCACACGCTCCAATATCTTCGATAGATTATAACTAATCGGACGCAAATCTCCAAGAACCGCTGGTGCAGCAATATTTGCAATAGCCGTTCTCCAAGCATCCGGGAAATATCTCGTCTCCACGCAAACATTAATAATATAGGTGATATAAGGACTGACAATAAAACCACAATATCTGAACATTCGAGGTGAGACAGCCTCACAACCAAAGGCATCCGATTTAAGAAAAGAAAGTACTAACCGAGTAAATATTTACCAAGGAAAAGTAATAATAATCAGCAGATACTGGTGGTAATCACAAGAGTTTATGAAATACTGAAGAAAAATAGTCATTAATGTCCTCCATGTTTAACAGATATTCAGGAATAGCTTGCAGTTTTTTTTAGATTAAAATCGTTTAATATTTCCCAAGTAACACAAATTAGCTGATGAGCTTTTTTGTCTAACAGTTAGCCATAAAAGACACATAAAAACCAGAGATTGGTCAAATTTTGGCAAATGATTCTTGGTTTGTTTTCTAGCCATGAAAGCTCGCTTCAAATTAGGTTTTTTGGCTCCAAATGTAGCAATTTTTAATGTAGATAGACTATAGTATAATTACTTGGCCAAAAAATATCTTTTATGGGGTAATTAAACCTCCAATTTTTTTTTTGTAATATTGGATGGCCAAAAAGTAGAAATATCTGTCAATTTTGTTGCCACAACATAACCAGATATATTGTAGTAAGTATTGAAGTTAAATTATAGTAAGCAAAGCTGTTTAAAATGTCAGAATATAGCATTTTTAATCAATAGAAATCGAGGTCAGAATATAATCAATAAGTAGGCATTTTTCCCAAAATCCAACCAAACATATTTTCGCAAGTATGTAGGTTTAATTATAGTAATAATAGCTATATAAGAATGCCAGATTATGACATTTTAAGACAACAAAAATTGAAAGAAAAAATATGGCTTTTTTTATCATTTTTTGCTTCAAAATTAAACTAATATTGGGTAGTTTTATTTTGCTTATTTTTGCTATAATATTGCCGAAATATGCCACATTTTCAAATTTACATTTATAACCTATAAAACCATAGTTAATCAAACTGAAGATATATTTAGAAAAACGAAATATAAATTATTTAGCATACAAAATGTCTAATAAAAAGATTAAATATTCCACCACATATCATAGAAAAACGTCGTCTTGGGGTAATCGTCATTTAATTATGTTACGCTGGCTCCCGGGTCTTGAATTAGCCATATTGGCAAATTTTTAGTAAATGTTGCTACATTTTGGCTAAATTTGAAAATTATTGCCATTTGATAAATATTTGCTTACATTACATTTCTTACATTTCAAGGAACATTTGCTTAAAAAATAGCAGCCATTACATGACCACTTTAAACAAACATATTCTTTCCACCTATAAATCCGTATTTTTATGCATGTTTTTTTACGACATGAACCCTTTAATCAATTTTCTTAGTAAAATACATACACATCAAACTAAAAAATAAAAAAAAATATTAGTAGAAATCGAAAAGGGGCGCGTGTTTTACATGCCTATCTTAAATTCTTTTAAGGGTCTACTGCACGCTATATTACGAATCATTTGCAAGCCTTCCGCGGCTGCAGTATTATGTAAAAACTATAAAAGGTATTAATTAGCTTCGATGTGATTTTAATAGGGAAACATGTATAGTTGGGCGCTAAATCCGTATTTTTTTGAATAAATCGAATTTAGAATGATAAAATTCGAAGTAAAGTTGTCCATTTTCGACCATTTTTTGACGGAATTGCCGCCACATATAAATTTCTTTCCCGCAAAATGGCTCTTTACCGCCTTACATTGATCCTTTGTCTACATAACTGCAAAATTTGAAATGTTAAATCGCACTCATGTCTTTGTATTTCTGCAGCGCGTAAACCCTTTTGGACAGGTTTTTAACCGAAAAGTATTTTAAGTTGCCTACCCACAGCACAATTTTTCAAGTCTTGGCGTACAGGAAGCATCTCGAATTGTAGTTATTACGTTGCGTTCGATACACTGAAAGAACTGCCATAAAAATATATTTATGGGTAATGTGCAATAAAAGCAAATTTCTGTTGATTAAAAATGTGGAGAAGTATTATAATTTTGTAAAATGTAAAACCAGTGGAATTTTAGGATAAAAAAAATTTGTATTTGCGATTCCAACTAGATTTTGTGTTTTTCAAAAAATTGGTTTTACTTCCCTCGTAAAGGAATCTGATTTACTTCAAATTTTGGTTAAAAATTAAGGATTAAATGGGGATGCCCTGGTTACATTTTGGTAAAAATTAAATATGGCGAAAGAAAATAACGCCCTAGTAAAAGGGTAAAGAAATTAATTCTAAAAAACTACTTACCCAGTTTATCTCACCTTTTGCACAAAAATCAGGTAATTTGTGGAAATCAACTGGTAAAATTTTAGTACGAATCAAGGATGGCGAAACAAAATGGCAACTTAATAAAATATTTTAAAATTCAGCCTACCTAACAGATTGATTTGAAATTTTATGCAATAATTAATTATGGTATAGAGATGAACTGGTAAAATTGTGGTAGGAATTCAAGATGACAGAACGAAATAGCGGCCAAATAAAATGTTTGTAATCGTGAAAAAAAGTCACCAGGTTTTACATATATTCACGTTTAGAGCCCCTTGATGCCAAAAAGTATGTTTTGTTAATTCCGTCGGTTCTGCCTGTCTGCCTGCAAATTCGGGGCATAGCTTAAAAATTCCCTACCTGATTGACTTCAAATTTTGGTCAAACATTATGGGTCATACGGTGATAACCTGGTAATATTTTGGCAAAAAATGTGGCGAAAAAAGATGGTGGCCTAGTGATACGTTAAAAAATTATTACTAAAAAACTACTTACTAAATTTATTTAAAATTTTGTGCAAGCATTAAATGTGATAGAGAGATGTATTACAAATTCAAGGTGACGAAACAAAATGGCGACCAATCAAAATAAAAAAAAATCAACTTATTCAATGAACTTTTGCCGAACAATTAAATGTTATATAGGGATATATATATATATATATATATATATATATATATATATATATATATATATATATATATATATATATATATAGATCTCCAGCGTAGGCTCATTTTCCGACGAGCGCGACATTTAGCAAGCGAAGGAGGATTTTTAGTAACAGCGTCCCAACTAAATAGAAGTTTTATATCTCTAGCTGTCTGGTATGGGTGTCGTTTCCAGTAAATTCGCGTAGCGCGGTATTATTACTGACAATAATTTCAGTACAGCGAACGATTTCTGTGTTGGTTGGATTGGTCGAGCGCCGCACTTGGCTTACTAAATACGGAGATTTATTGATGATTTGTAACTCCATGGCGAAAGAAGAAAAGAGTTGCTTTTTTTTCTGGTTTGGTTCTGTTTAGGTCGCATAGATAGAAATTCAATCAAGTATTCACAAACTAATAGTTTTAACTCTTTGGCATATGAAGACAAGATTAAAATTAAAGAACTTGGTCGACCGACACGACAAATAAACATTGCAGTTAGTGGTTATATATATTATATATAATATATATATATATATATATATATATATATATATATATATATATATATATATATATATATATATATATATATATATATATATATATATATATATATGTTCCTAATAAAAGAAAAGATTCATAACGAGGGAATTTCAGGGTATAGGAAATTTACCGATTTTTACTTCCCTCGTTATCCGATTGACTTCAAATTTTGGTCAAAAATTAAGGGTCATATGGGGATGATCTGGTAACATTTGGGTAAAAATCCAATATGGTGAAACAAAATGGCGGCTTAGCGAAATGTTAAAAAAATTATTATTAAAAAACTACTCATCCAATTTATCTCAAATTTTGCAAAAACAGCAAGTATTATGTTGAAATCAAGTTGTAAAATTTTGGAACGAATCCAAGATGGCGGAACAAAATTCAACATTAATTATGTATCTTATTTTCCTACGCATTCCAAAGCACAGGATAGTCCCTCTGCTGGTTAAGTAGAGTAGCATTTATTTGCTAGACTTCGCCAGCGCAGGGATGATTCCTGGCAGTTTTAATGTAATGTTCTTGTTTGTTTTGATATGTTTATTAAAGACCTTATTTATTTATTTAAAATGGCGGTATAATAAATTGTTTAAAAATTCAGCCTGAAAAAACTACTTAATTGATTGATTGATTGCTACTTGATTGATTGAATTGCGTGCCATAACTAATTGTGCTATAGGCTCAACTAGTAAAAATGTGTTACTAATTCAAGTTAGCAGAACAAAATTGCGACCAAATTTTTGTAATCGTGAAGAAAATCACCCTCTCAGGATTTACATATCTTCACGTTTTAGCGTCTCTAGATGCCAAAAAAACATGTTTTATCAATTCCGTCGGTCCGTCTGTGTGTCAGTTCGCGACATAGCTTAAATACTACTTACCCGATTGACTTCAAATTTTGACCAAAAATTAAGGCTCATATTATGGGGATGACCTGATAATATTTTGGTAAAAATGCAGTATGGAGGAATAATGTTAACAAACGTTTGTTAGAGTGCTGTATTATGTGGGGCTAAGATCCAGTAAAAAAAAAACAAGTATTTTTTTGAATTGCCAACGTTTCGCAACTTAATTGTTTGCATCCTCAGGATACATATATAGATCTTATATCCTGCGTGAAACACATATTATCAGTACTTTTATTCCGTTGTTCCGCATATATTACCCAGATGTTAAGTTTGTAAATAGTTTTCGTTAACTATTCTTTCGTTGTTATAGTGTGGTGTATTAATTGGGGTTAGGATCCAGTAACAAAAACAAAAGACTATTTTTAAATAATCGACGTTTCGCAACTTTATTGTTACATCTGCAGGACGCATGTAGATTCTATATCCAGCATGAAACCCATATTATCAGTCTTTACATATTTCGTTTGTCCGCAGATATTTCCCAGATATTAAGTTTCTAAATGGTTTTCGTTACCGATCCTCTTGTTTTTATCTTAGAGTGGTGTATTATTTGGGGTTAGGATCCAGTAAAAAAAACCAAAGACTTTTTTAAATTGCGGACGTTTCGAAACTTTATTGTTGCATCCTCAGGGTACAGATATAGATTCTATATCCTGCATGAAACAGATATCTTCAGTCTTTACCTACTACGTTGGCCCGCAGGTATTTTCCAGATATTAGGCTTCTAAATGGTTTTCGTTAACGATCCTCTTGTTTTTATGTTAGAGTGGTGTATTATTTGGGGTTAGGATCCAGTAAAAAAAACAAATGTTTTTTTTTTTTAATTGTCGACGTTTCGCAACTTTATTTTTGCAACCTCAGGACACCTAAATATTATATCCTGCATGATACCCATATTATCAGTCTTTACCTACTCCGTTGGTTGGCAGATATTTCCCAGATATTGAATTTCTAAATGGTTTTCGTTAACGATTTTATTGTTGTTATGTTACAGAGGTGTATTATTTGGGGTTAGGAAATATCTGCGGATCAATGGAGTAGTTAAAGACTAATATGGGTTTCATGCATATCATTTAAACCATTCACAAACTTAATATCTGGGATATCTGCGGACTAACGGAGTAGGTGAAAACTGATAATATGGGCTTCATTTTAAGATGTCGAAACAAAATGACCAAATACATTTTTTAAAAAATCAGCGTAAAAAAATCTTGTTCAATTGATTTTAAATTTTGCAGAAAATTTAAATGTGAGTTTGGGATAATTATTGAATTTATTTTTTTAACATTTTTGTATTTTTTATGGCCCCTGAATAAAAAATTGATTGATTGAAATTTTTGATAACGCAAACCTTATTTATTTTTCAAGCGAAAACTTATATCGATAAACTTTTTTTCGTATCTTTCAAAATAAGACATTTTTATTCTAACGCAAAATTAAATTTTTGGTAACGCAAACCTTTTTTATTTTTCAAAAAAAAATGTATCGAGAGTGACTTTTTTTACCTATCTCGCAAAATGAGACATTTTTACTCTCAGGCAAAATAACATTTTTGTATTTTTCATGCCCCCTGTATAATAAATATAATTTTTGATATCGCGAACCTTATTTATTTTTCAAGCAAAACACTTATCAAGAGTGACTTTTCTTTCTAACTTTCAATTCTCAGTCCCCTAGACCTCTTGTAGAAGCCATCCTCGGACATATTGTATATACAGGGTTTTTCAAGCTCAGTGGCCTATTAGAAGCATTCGTTAAACCAATGAGTAGATGATTTAGAAAAGTTGGCTCTTACTATAGATGAACATGAGCTCTGTTTTGAAAATATTTTAAATTATGCGGTGTAGCCGCGCTTATATCTAAAACAGGAGGCAACATCCTTTTTCTAAATGCACTGACCTGTATATTATTATATTTTTGTGTTGTCCTGAATATTCTAAACACTTTTTGGGGTATGTTTCCTATACCTAATTTCAACTGTTTTTGAGAAAATGGCGCTTTAAAATTAATTTTTGTGACCCATTCAGGCTCTGTACTCCCAAACAACTTAACTTGCAACGAAATGGATTGCAGTTTCTTATCTTGGTCATCTATATTCTGACATCAAATTCTTCTTTGACAGGAAATGTCAAATTTGACACCTCGTGTAAAACCAGAAATTGGTGTGAGGAAATAGATAATTGAAAACTAGGATAGATGATAGACAGAGCTTTGAAGGGTCAAAAATGTCAATTTTCAAGCGACATTTTCTTGAAAACTGTTAGGTATAGAAAACAACACAAAAAGGGTTAGAATGTTCAAGACAATACAAAAAAGCAATAATATACAAGACATGCCATTTAGAAATCGAATTATGCCAGCAAGTAGAAGCGGCAATATCGCACAATTTAAAACATTTTAAAAAGAGAGTTTATGTCCAAGCCAGTGAGCGTGAGTAACCCTATTTTAGTGTTTAAATTCAATATATTAGTGCTTAAATTCAATTTATATACCAAAGGCCGAAGAAAATTTCTAACTAAATATAATTCATTAATGTCTAAGAAACTCCAGATATAAAAAATATATATATAAAAGGAACACGGGAAAAACGATCTAAGTAACATAGGGGACAGAAAGAGTTTAACAATATTTAATATTCACTCTTATAAGTTTGAGATTGCTCTTTTATCACTAATATTAATTTCTCAAAACAAATAATAAAGTTTTCCATTTTATACATTTTTTTAAATAAATTTTCTTATTGCTTGCTTAAAGTCTGACATTCATTAAAAAAATAGACTATTCCACTTCCTTCTCATACAAAAAAAACTAGAAAAGGTAGTAATTTCATATACGAGTAAAATTAACAGTATAACAAAATTACTCAAAAAAAGTTCTTCAAATTACCCATACACAATACTTTTGTTGGCTTTTCAAAATATACCTACAAAAAAGTGAAACATCCCAGTTGAAAAAAAAAGTACATTTATCCCATGCATATTTATAAATGTATTAAAAAACGCTGGATTTTTGAGCAACTTTAACCTTTAACCCGCACTAAAAAAAAAGTTTCTCCGAAAACGACCAGACAAATATATGTATTTTTACCTTCTCTTTTCTTTAGCGCTATTAATCTGACAAAAAAAATCAGTGGCATACTATTTCAAGCGCATCGCAAGGCTTCTCAAGGTTACCCATAACTATGCCTATGGTTGAGTTTAATGTAGCTTATAAGTACTTACAAAATGCAATCCTAAAATATATATTAAAATGCGCTATGTTTTAACTAAATAGCTTTTACCATATTGGAACAACAAAAAAATCTAGAATTTTTCTAAAACAATAACACATTGTATCTCAAAAGCAAAGGCCTTGAAAGCTGACTACAACACTGGATTCTACGTAAGAAACTATTTAACCTAGTGTTTTTTTCGATAAGGTAAAGCATAGTCGAAATATGAGTGAGGTCTCACATTGCAATGATTTCAATTTAGCCCCGTATCTGAGAAACGAAGAGAGCTATGAAAAATTTAAAACATATTTGACCAGAGCTAAATATCTGCTCTCATAGTTCCTATTTAACACCAAAATTTACTAATAAAGTTTCAATGAGACTGGCCGGGATATGTAACTTGGCAGGAATCAATTATTCACGAGGCCTAGCCCAGTCGAAAGCACTAGGCAGGTAATAAAAAAATACACTAAATACTTCAAATCTTGTTTCTTTTTTGCTAAGAGCATAGCGTACAACTGAAAATCCACCGACCCAATTTATAAAGATTGTTTATGGCGTCTCTCATTTTACAAATAAGTAGCATTGTGCCACGAAAATCGCATCTCTCTATCTTCACCAATAAGAGAGATACGCCGTAAAACTAGTCACCCTGTCACATTGTCTAATATTCTACGATAATATAATACTAATTACGTACTTACCAGTGACGGCTCCTCAGGGGCGGCAGGGTCGGAATATACAGGGAAAATTCTCTTTTTAAAAATGTAAACATTTTTCAAAAATAATTTTGCAAACATCCCAAAAACGCACAAAACCAAAATATAGTTTATTATTTCATAGGCACATAGGAAAATAGGTAGGTATCCCTATTATCGTTGCTTGACTAACATACAAATAACGCCATTAACAGCAGTCCGCGGGCCACCCTCCGCAGATATTCTAATATATTTATTATAGAGGGTGGCTCAGCCAGCCGATCCCGTCATCTCACACGCTAGACTTCATCTACTAATTTACCCGGTACGTAGTGCGTTCGCAAACATATTTCCAATGCTATAACCTCGGCTATAACGTTCGTCATAGTTTATATCACCCAACACCGGCCTGTCTCGATGTGGCCGTCTCCCCGGAATTTTTCCCAATTGAATATTACCATTTTACAGGTATTAATTGTAATTATAAAATGATACTACTTATTTTTAAATTAATTTGTTAGTTCTTTACATTAGTCATGACTAGTGATGGTCAATATATTATATTAGTAATTTTCACCCCATGTTACATGTTTAAATGTGGTGAGGAAATGTGAAGTGTATGTTTTATTTCTAATATCATTTGCAATTTGTTTTATCTTGGTTCTGGCTGGACAATATACTTTTTTCGTTATGTATGTAGCTTTATATCCCTCTTGAGACAAGATACATTAAAATATCAAAAAATTAAATTGACTGACTAGAGCGTTTTACTAACAATTTTTTCTTATTTATTAAATGTATACTCTAGCCTAGATCTGCTATATATAGGTTGGTGCCTACCTAATTATCATTGAAGAAATAAAGGGAAAAAAATAAGACTAGTATTTGACCATATTTAGACGCGGCACCAATTAAAACGACATTGGTCTCAAGGGCTATTTTAGGAAACCCTTCAGGGTGTGTGTTAATTTAAAAAAGTTTGTTAATGTATTTTATTATAAATGGTATGAGAACAAAATAAATACCTATATTTTTTATCATACTTGTGGCATGCATAAGTGAAATAAAAACAGCCTCTAATAAATAGTTCTAGAATAACGTCCAATTTCTTTCCTGCAGCAATTTTTTTAATTACATTGTTTATATTTACATCAATACTCTATCTATGGATATGCAAGAGACCCAACCCAACAGATCGCTCTGGTGCTATAGTGTTTCATAGCCAAGTTTTTAACCGTAATTTTCATGTAAAAATATGTAAATTACACATGATATTGGACCGGTCTGGGAGGAGAATTACTTCATTACCCCCTCAACGTGAAACCGTCCTTGATTGGCTTTGAGCCTCGGCCGACCCTAAATTTTAGGGTAAGAGTCGTCTCTGGTACTTACCTTACAATATTCATTTTTCGTTTTGAACTTTTTCGTCTGCTACCAGGCGTAAGTTTACGATTAGAATATTTACGTGGCATATTAATAGCAAAGTCAATAACAAATAACACAAAACACTAATAAATTATAAATTCGAAAATCGAATAACGATAACCATCCGAACATCGAAATCACAGTCGATAAACGGCCGAACTCATTACAAAATATAAATATGCAAGGGCTAACAGGTAATTATAAATCCCAAACGAACAGCCGTATTAAACAAGTAAATTCCTAAAAAATATTTCGGGCGCCGGTCAAATAATAATTGTATTTTATTGCTTTGGCTCGCTCTTTCTTTCGATGTAGACAGGAGACGGTCTGTCTTATATTTGTTTTTTCCAACACAGAGGGCCAGAATCACTGAAAACATTGAATATCTCCAAAAAATATATATTATTATTTCTCAAATCTTGTTATCAATTTACAACACGTAGGCTTTGGAGCGTCACAAAACAAAAACAAATGAATAATGGAATTGTCATAACATGTTGAAATTCGCTTCACTTGGTGGTAGGTTTTGTAAAATGCTATTAATATCGCAGCAGAAGAGTATTACATGTGTAATTTTTTTTAAAACGTATGTCTTACAAATAATTTTTTTATGATGAATGCAGATGATGGGGCTAAGTTTTTACTGTTTTTCTGCTCTTTAACATTTTAATAATAGTTTCCCATATTTGTGTAAGGGTCATTTTTGTTAATATATATATTTCAAAAATAAACTCTCCAATTTATGAACGATTAAAAAAAAAGGTAGGAATATCGTATTTTTCTTATACATGTAATTCGCTTGGGTGTTGTTTATACTTTTATGTCGCGCAAAAAAAATCTGCCCCAAACTGCCACCCATTGTGGTAGAGCATATTATTCTGTTGGATGCATAGAGTCCCTATAATAAAAACTGCTATCAAAAAAATAAAGATTTAGCAGCTTAAGTCGATTAACCTGCACTTTAATAATTATTATGATAGGTTTTTAATCTAAAGGTTCGATAATATGTATTATTTGGTACCTAATGGTGTAAAAATAATGAGGGTTACATTAAAATGCATGAAGCACTTAGAGATGTCATTATAAATAAGATGTGTATAATATAAAAAGGCCTTAAGCATAACTTCTAATGAATTTAAAAATATTTTAGATTTAATGTCCCACCCAGTTCAAATCAGGCAACTATTTGAAAATGGCATAGAAAGATCAAAACTCAACACTTTTTTAAGATCGGTTTTATGCACAAAATGTACAGAAAAAAATGATATGAAGGTCAAAGAATACTCCCGAGTTTATTCACTTGAATTTAGAAGAAGGTGGCAGGCTTCGAACAGAACTAAAAACCGTTTTTTAGTTACTAATGAAGCATGGCTCAATAAAACCATTAAATTCGAATGTGTGGCTATAAAAACACCTGGGAGGCCTAAGTCAGATTTTCAAAATCTCTCGTACTCCGGCAAATTTAAAAGAACTGAGCAGTTAAGAAAAACTGAAACAAACGAATTGGTATTCGCTACTAAACTTAACTTAAAAGCTGACGGAAAATATGAAGTTGCTAAGTTATTACCGGATAATCAGAATTTAGCAAATATTGATAAAAATACATTGAAAAATAAACCATCTTCATTAAGTCCTGATAAAGCTTTGGCCTTATTTGTCGATACGAAATTGACCAAACGTTCATATCAATATTTAAGAAGTAATGCCAAAGAAAATCATTTTGATATGTATCCCAGTTATAACAAGGTAAGAAAGGCCAAACAATTATGTTATCCGGAAAATATAAGTGCAAAAGAGCATTGTGTGGTTGTACCTTTACAATCTCTTTTGAACCACACAACTATAAGGCTTATGTCAACTTTAGAATTAGAGGAGCAAGCTTTTGACAATCCCACTTTTCATCTACTTTGGAAGTTAGGAAGTGATGGAAGCAGTGGACAAAAAGAGTATAAGCAAGCATTTATTGATGGAACTTACAATGACAGTAACTTACTACTTACATGTGTGGTGCCTTTACAGTTGTACGCTGGAAGCAGTAAAAACCAAAAAATTATTATATGGCATAATCCCCGCCCATCATCGACTGTTTATTGTCGGCCTTTAAAGATGCAGTTCTTAAAAGAAACAATAGCAATTTCAAAAAAACTGAAAAAAGACTTGGACGAAGAAATAGCCAATTTATCCCCAACAATACACAAATTAAAAAATAACTCAGTTATAACAGTAAAACATAAATTCTTTTGGTCAATGGTTGATAACATAATGATAAATTCGATTACTGACACCTCATCTCAAAAATGTTATCTCTGCGGTGCTTCTCCAATCGATATGAATGACATTGGCAAAGTTTTGGAAAGAGCTATAAATGACAATTACCTTTCGTTTGGAATAACATCTCTCCATGCAGGATAAGATGCTTAGAGTGTATACTGAAAATTGGTTATAGAATAAAAATAGAAAAATGGCAAGCACGTGGCGAAGATAAAAATGTCATTCATGAAGAAAAGAGTAGGATCCAAACAGATTTTCGTTCTCGATTAGGGCTTCTGGTGGACCAAACAAAGCAGGGGGCAGGTAATACAAATGACGGCAATACAGCCAGAACATTCTTCCAGAATTACAAGGTGTCAGCTGAAATCACCAAAGTTGATGAAAAACTCATATATCGCTTTTATGTCATACTGCAAATAGTTGCCAGCGGATTCTCTATAAGAGTGGAAGAATTTCAGCAGTATTGTATTGACACAGCACGGTTATTTGTAAATTTGTATCCATGGTATAGAATGCCGGCATCAATACATAAATTATTGATTCACAGCTCTGAAATAATCAACGCAATTCCTGTACCTATCGGACATTTATCAGAAGAGGCACAGGAAGCGAGAAACAAAGAATACAGAAGAGCAAGAGAACGAAACTCTAGAAAATGCAGTAGAGTAATGACAAATTTAGACGTTTTCAATTATATGCTTATCACCTCTGATCCCAGAATAACATCTCTAAGAAAGCACAGTCCACCACAAAAGAAAATGTTTAGCCCAGAAGCGCTAAACATGTTCAAGTCTTATGAAACAACTGAGATTACAAGTAGCGATGAAGATTCAGACTAGTGTAATATGAAAATTGGAATCGTTTTTCACAGCTTCACTACAATAATATTATATTTTATAAATATTAAATCGATTATTATCTATTTTATATAATACATATATAATATATACTTTAAGATTGTTTACAAATATTGTCATTGTTATTAATTATTTATCTTATTGTTTAAATATAAAAATTATCAATTACGTTAATTACCTACATACCTACATATCTAAGGATTTGTCTCATTTTCAAAGTTTCAAATTGTTTTTGATACCATAATAGAAAATTGAATATGTATTATTTTAGTTGTAGCTTGTTTTCAGTAATCAAAATTATTTAGCCGGGTACAAGTTCGTGGTATCTTAGTAGAAAAATCATGTAGGGTGTATAATAGTTTTCACTTGTTACTTATTTGATAATTATTTTTAAGTTAATTAAATATTGTATTTTCAAAATAATTACAAATAAAATGAGGGTACAGCTGTTAACATACTTTTATGCAGTTGCCTTTATAAAAAGCTGATTATTTCTGACTTTTAAGACACCCTGTATGACAAATATTTTCACATATTTAGTGCTTCTAAGGCTCATAAATTTTTTGGAAATTAGTTAAGGTATGATTTTGACCTGAATCAGCGAAAATATTATTTTTTATGTGTATTAATATTGTAACACCCTGTATAAACCATTTCCTATGGGCTAATGATTGTTCATTTTTTCATATTTTGTATTGATTTTGCAATTGAATAACATCTATAAGCAAAATAATTTTTCCATAAAATATGGTCCGCTGGCCCTCTGTGCGTCGGTACCTTTTCTGGCCTTTTCATATTTGTTTGAACGCGACTGAACCTTGTCTATGATTTTTCATCAGCTGCTTGCAGTTCAGCCTTAACAGTAAAAGTTCCTTCGCAAGTCTTTTTTGTCCCTACCAACCGTCAAACCATGATTTGTTATCTTTGCATTTCCTCTTGGCTCATAAATTCTTACACTGATTGGCTCTGTCAATACTATTTCTACATAATTTGAAACAATTGAAAATTTGTTATATAAATGAAGAAAAGGCAAAAAATGAGAAATTATTTAGGTAAATTTCGGAAATAATGTTACCCAAATTTCGGCTAAAAAACAAGTCAGAATTCAGATAAAAAAACTCGATTTTAAAGTCAAAAAGTAGCTAATAAACCCAACCACAAAATCAAAAGAGAGGGTCGTATAATTGCCAATTGGCCATTTTTACCTCATTATGGCCAAATTATTATTCCCCACCTTAGTTATATTTCTGTCTTTATACTGTAATAGAACTGTTATTTTGGCTAGCCATTTTAGCTAATTAGCCAGGGATATCAGCCAATATCACAGCATTTTAGCCCATATATGATTATATGTGCTACTTGGGCTCAACCTTCCTATCGATATTCTATATATATTATCTCAAGGAAGAGAGAGGAAAGCAGAAAGTACGCAGATATTTCAATGTTTGGCGTACTAGGAGCACTTGTAGACTTACATAGTGGTGGCAATGCAGATTGTTCAGCGGAGAATTTTTCACCGCCAATAAACAAGCGTTGGTCACGAATGTATGCAACCAGTTTTTTATTTCTTGCTTCTTATAGATGTGTAACCAACACTTTGCGAGCGTCCTGTTCTTTTGGGGAAAGATCGTGAACTATAGATAAGGCCCCGGAAGTAAATATTATTGATATCACAAATTTGTAAGGTAATCCCAAGTAAGTTCTTAATTTGAGTAAGCGTCCACTCAGCAAGGTCAACTGAATATAAATTAGGGAATTGAACTCCAAAAATTACAAGATTATTCCTGTGATTTCTTTTCAGGTGTCTTTTATGTCTAAGTTAAGATTTTTCGGTTTGTAGATGAATTAAGTTATATTTCTTCAAATTCAAGGATAATTCGTTTCGTATCCCTTGCAACTCACTTTTCAGTTCAGCATTTTCATTAATTCAGTGAACGTAACGAACGTATTTCTTCAAGCTGTGAAGATTTAAGAGTGATGACAACGCTGAAATTAGCGAGATAAGATCACATTATGTGTTGTTTGATATTACTAGATAAAAACACACACAAGACAAATATACAGAAATATATTTCTGTCTTATAAACAGAATGACATTATGATTATAATTTATTTCACACAGAAGGCACCCAAAATTTAACAAGTATCCACGCTGTGACACGCAAATTTATCCGTTTAAATAGTTTGAATCTCCATTCCGGAAAATATGTCGACAAGCATCGGCAGAAATGTGTTTTACATGTATGCACTGTATTTTTTTTAATATTTAATTATAATATGCAATGTCCACAATCACGTAGTGTTACTTAATAACTAAAACTATTCTATGACTTATTAAAACCGTAAACTTTCAAAGACAAAATCGATAACAAACCGTACCGTTCAACGCGCCTACTATGACTCGGTATTCGAGTTCCACTGCGATCTTCGGTCTATTGTATCTCATACCTAAAATTACACTTCCCCGAGCAACTCTAAGTTCACAGTGAGTCAGTCTTAATATTGCATTTGGGGAGGTATATCAAGTCCTCGGGCAGCAAAATATTCTTACCGAAAATGGACAAGCTATATATTATAATTAGCATTTCGAAACTTTGCAAAAAAACTGCTTTTCTCCAAAAAAAAATCCGTAAAATAAATGTGTTTTTAGAAAACGTAGAAACAAATGGCACAAAACAATTTACAAAAATATAGTTTAGGTAATTATTAGCCTAAAAGTAACATAGTGAATACAAAAAAAATAGTCTTTAAAAACAAGACAAAGAGAAATTATTATTCTATTTTTTATTTATTTTATTAAGCCATTTGGTCCCTCTAATCACATCTGTGCACGGACATACTGTATAAACACAATCATATCCATATTTTTCCGAATTGAAACGGTGTTTTTCACAAAAAAATCCGGTTTTTTGCAAACTCTATCTACAATAAAGGATACTAGACGGAATTAAGGCTTTTACATTACATATTGAGTTCGTAGAAAAGTTTATTTATTGATTTTTTACCCTAATATTTTATACTTTAATAATTGTCATAGGGACAATCTTTTCTGCTTGAAGATTTAATAATTCCATAAATCACAACAAATATATGTCATAGTTTATGTTTGTTTTAGATATTTGGCGAGAAAATAGACTATCCAAGAAGATCCATTAACATTTCTCAACTTGCAAAACTTTCCTGTGGACTGACGTCAAGCTGTTTACTCGTTAGGAGAGCGAAACATATACGAAGCTTATAAATATCAATATATTGAAAATGTATGGTAATTCAAAAAATTCCTACCACCTTTCAAGTCTTCATATTGCTGTGACATATATAATAATCAAATTAGTTCTTTTTAGGGAAACAACCATGGCATTTTAGTTGATGTGATTTAAAATACTTTGATTGCATGAGATTCTGGATTCTGCTGTACACGTAAATCTTACGAATCTGTAGTGTGATAGTGCGATGTGGGTCACCGACAGAAATCACATTAGTTTAGAGCTGCATGTTCAACCAAACACAAAATATGGCGGTCACATTGAAAAACGCGTCGTCGTTTTGTTAAAATTCTGTTAGGTTTCTGGAAAAGAAATAAACTACAATTTATTTGGATTTTATCACAGAATATCGAAAGGCCTATAGTGTTTCAATAAACAAAAAGTTACAGACTAGATGCTTCGTAGTTTCATCTACCTCAGCACAAAACCTGCAGTATGGATCGTTGTCGAGTCCAATCTTATGCAGGTAATATTTCACCAGCCAGTGTCCAGTTAGGACCATGGTAATGGTTCTAAGTTAGCCTCTGTTTAGATTTAGAAGTATATTGACTAAAAACGGCTGTAAGGGCCTGATATGAAGACCTTAGACTGTATGAGTCCTGCTAGCTCGTGCCATTCAGCACGGAATTCCGCGACAGTGCGATTCTAAATCCTAGCCTTGTCAGCTAAAGGAGCAATTCCAAGAGCAGGTTCCGGCCCAGTGAAAGCAGTGTTGCTACCTTCCCGAGCCAGCTGATCCGCCCCCTCATTACCCCCAATGCCCTGATGGCCAGGCACCCAAATGAGGCTAACCCTATTGGACTCGCACAGCATCTCTAGGGCTCTCCTGCAATTAAGTGTTAGCAGCGAATTGACCCTGTTCGAGGACAGAGCCTTAATCGCGGCTTGGCTATCACAGCTTACATAGATATGCATGTTGTGATATCATATGGAAAGGTTTTCCTGTACGCAGTCTAAGTTGCTGTAATCTCAGCCTGATATACAGTCGCATACCGTCCAAGAGCAAGACTAATTCTTGCCCTGGGTCTCTCCCCATAGATTCCCGCCCCAGATCCCTCCTTCATTAGAAAACCGTCTATAAACCAGACAAGGTCCTCCGGTTTGAAGAAGGACGGGGAGAAATCCCTCCATTGTTCTTTCTCAGAAACAATTACGCAAAACCTTTTAAAGGCAATTGAGACCGGAATAATGGCATCTTTCCTGGCCAGGAGAGGGTCTGATCTGATCAGTTCAGTCCAGACTCGCGTATGCCCAAAATTGCAGTCTCTGTGTATCCAACGACCCTAGTCGTTTAAACGAACAGAAGCCTTCCGAGCCTCTTCCCCTACAAGCAAGTGCACAGGACTTAGTTCCAGAATGACCTCCATAGATCAGATCAGTGTGGTTCTTATGGCTCCAGTTATGCCCAGACAGGCAAAACTCTGGAGCTTGTCAAACTTCCTCCTGTGTGTCGTCCTGAGAGTGGCGGTCCACCACACAAAAGCGCCATAAGTGATCATTGGCCTTATCACTGACGTGTAAAGCCAATGCACAATACGAGGTTTTAGACTCCAAGTTGATCCGAAGGACCCTCTGCACGCCCACAGATATGCTGTGGTCCTTTTTGTGATCATTTCAATATGATCCCTCCAGATCAGTCGGGAGTCTAATAAGACACCCAGATATTTTACCGACCTGGAAGGTCTCAACTCTTTCCCAAAGAAGGTGAGCCTCTCAAGGTCCATCCTCTTGTGGGTAAATGGTACCATTTCGGTCTTATCCGGATTAACAGACAGACCATATTTTTGGCATCATTTTTACGCCATTGCCAAAGCCCTCTGCATCACTATAATGGTGTTTGGGAACTTGCCTATTACTATAATGGCAATCCACGAAGAAGAAAAAGTTATGACGTGTGTGATGACATAAATGTTTTTGACATTTTAGCTAAAGTGAGCATAATATGTTTTTAAGCAGCTAATGGCGGTTTCTGGTAGAATAGACCATTGCATTAGTTAAAAAAAATTGATATTAACCCTCGTCTCATGGAATTGAAATAGATCAGTTCAATTTAAAAAATAAAACAAAGGGATGCAATGGGATCAGAATATTATTTCCGTAACATACACCAGATTAATTTAAATTAACTAGGAGTAAGGTGGATAGATATTAGCCAATTTTTATTTTAAGTTTATGCATTTGAATGATATTAAAATGCCTGGTTGTAACAATTCACCGTTATTGATTCAAATATAAGGTCGTATATCAATGTTATAAAAATGAGTATTTTGTTGAATTGAAATTTTAATATATGTAAATCCCCTGACTGCTTTAGGAAGTTCCACTTATTAAGACAAATTAAATACTTTAAAGTATTAAAATTTTGTTGAATTAAATTTTTTAACAGTAAGACAGAAATCAAATTTACCTTAGACAGGTCAACTGATCAAGTTACTTGGTTTCATTTCAACTGAACGAAATTTGACCGTCTATTATCTGAACGATTAACTCACGTCTCAATTGACTACAATTTAACTTATAGCTTTTGAGTTTTCAAAATGGGGGCAAACAGGCAATCAAAGAAATAATCGGCGAACTTTGTAAATATTCATAAATAATCTGAGTTTTAATTGAATCAGAATCCAAAATTTCATTTCATAATATTATACGCAATTAGGGTTGCTAACCGTTCTGATTTTTTCAGGACGTCCTGTTTTTGGACCCTAATTTGGCGACATGAAAAAATATATTGCAAGGACTGTGCATGTTTTTAAAGCAAAAACTACTTTTTATCCATCGTTTTTACAACTTTGACAACCTGGCAAAATATAAGTTATACTTGCCTAAAATGCTATGAATCCCCTATGAAAACTCCGTCGAAAATATAAAATTGAAGGAATATTTTTATAGTTAATATAATTTTTACTTGATTTAAATAATAGGTCAGATGAATAAAAGATACCAATTAGCTATTACTGTTTTACTATAATGCTAACTCTTTTTGATATTTGTTAAGTGAATAATTCTGTCTCAAGAAAATTATGCAAAAGCATTTGTATTAATTTTTGTCGTAATTTGTCCTGAATTTTTAAAAACGCAGTCCTGAAAATTATAATTTTGAGCTAGCAATCTTATACGCGATATAGATACAAGTGTGAAAACAAGAGGAAGATGTGAATAAATGACTACGTATTAGTGTTTTTTAATTCTAGTATACCTATACATTTTCCAAAGTATGCTTAAACTGATTTGCATACATTAAAAAAATTGTAGTCTCTAGGATCTTGTAACTGTAGCATATATTTTTTGTCAATTCTATAACCTAAATTCCTCTTTTCCATTTAGTATAGCCCTGTGAACTAACACTTTCGCCATATTAAATCAACTAACAGAGGTATTTTCAAATCAAAGATATTAAATACTTTTTCAAGTCAATTGAATCGTTTAACTTAACAGTTGACCTGACTTATATGAACTCCGCTTACGAGTTGCTTTGTTGAGTAAAAAGTTCGGTAAATTACTTTCGAACTTGAAAAATATTAGTTTAACAACAATAACTAAATAAATGCAATTATTTAAAATAAAGCCTTTACTGTAGATATGTGTGACGTCATAAAGTGGGCTAGTCATTAAAAATTGCAAAAAAAGTAAAAATAGTATGTACAAAAAGATCCTTTGTTTATTAATTAAAACAATATTTACCCTGTAGCAATAATTTAATTTAGTATAGTAACTATATCCTTCCAGCGCAGCAAGTCACTAAATCGTGGTGAATGTCAACGTAAAGCACTGATTTAACTGTAGGTGGTATATTATTTCAAATATATAGTTATTGTTATAAAATGAACATACTATGAATCCCCTAATTTTAAGGTAATTGCTTTTATTTTATTATTGCCTAATAGTAATTTTATTTCGCCATACCATTCCATACCGTTAGAATAATAAATCATATATATATATATATATATATATATATATATATATATATATATATATATATATATATATATATATATATA
Organism: Kuschelorhynchus macadamiae; assembly: GCA_030620095.1. NCBI lineage: Eukaryota > Metazoa > Arthropoda > Insecta > Coleoptera > Curculionidae > Kuschelorhynchus > Kuschelorhynchus macadamiae. The sequence continues at coordinate 1,549,855 of JAUTXW010000099.1, forward strand.
TATATATATATATTATTTAATATATATATATATATATATATATATATATATATATATATATATATATATATATATATATATATATATATATATATATATATATATATATATATACATATATATATTAAATAAAATTCTTGGGCACTGGTTTGTATCTCCTTAACCTTAACGTTTCGCTTTTCATGGAAACATTTTTCAATAATCAATATTTTTGAGGTACAAGCAACACAATTTTACAAAACTAACTAAAAACTACCACAATAAAATGTTGAAATAGGAACGTTACAATTTAAAATCGCTAGTCCAAAATCAATTTTAAAATATATTGGTATAGGAGGCAGCTTGAAAATAAATTAACTAACTGATGATGATGCTTCAGATATGACTGAATGATGGATTTAAATAAATACTATCGATATGTGTTTTTTTTTTGTTTTTTTTGGCTGAATAGGATTATTAAAAACAGTGTTTATATTTTCATTTATGTTGGTGAAAAATCGAGTTAAAAGTATAGAAATTATATTTATGATGGTATGGTGTATGATATTTTATTATATGTAAAATAAGAATTAAAAAATTAAACCGCGACTCAGATTCTTAACATCTTGTTTATCATTTACAGTATTTTTTTTTTGATATGAAACATTTCCTTACTGACTAATTTTTGTTAGTTAGTATCTTTATTTAAGATTCGGTTGTCCGAAAAATTAAACTCATGATTTTCTGATTTTTTATATTTATAAAGGGTTATGGAAGCATTTTTTGTGTATTTGTAGTCGTTCGTTCTGTTCTCTAGACATCGCGTATTTAAAAAAAACTGCTTCAAGATATGAAGTTTCTATAATCATTTTATATTAATTCTATTATTAGTCAGAAAAATAACAATAACATACATTATAACGAAAAAAAAATTAGTTCTGACAAATAAGGAAACAACACTGCGGTGTAGCGTTGCCCTAGAAAGATACATAGGTATTAATACAGCTTAAATACGAACTTATACTCATACCCACACATACACATACATACTTATATGCATACACATATACATATATTGCACAATCGTCTATTTGTTGATAAAAAGTATCTTTATATTGAAAGTAGTTATTATTTAATGTTATGTTTACACAACTTATAAATTGTATGCTAAAGTCGTGTGATCTTTTAACTAATTTCATGTTTCTTTTAATATTTTCTCTACGTTATCCCTAATTTCAAAATAAAAATGGAACACAAAAAGTCAAGAACAAAAACTAAAAAAAAATACAAGAATATCTCAGTAAAGCCAAACATTTTCTTAAAGATAACTCGCAAATAACTATACTCAAAAACCATACTCGCAAATAACTAAACTCAAAAACTTGTGGTTATGAAAACCGCAAGGCTCAAAAATGAATGCACTTCTTAGCGATACTAACACATCAACTAACAATTTAATAAAACAGCTTTTGGGTTATAAACTGATATCTGACAGGGAAGCCAAATGGTTATCTATTCATAATGCAAATGCACCAAAAATACATTGGTTACCCAAATTACACAAACCTAATATGCCCTTAAGGCCGATAGTTTCGTGCATTCAGTCACCGTTTTATAAATTGTCAAAATATGTATCAAACTGCTTTTCAAAAATAACTGTAAACAATAATTATTTTGTTAAAGACATTTAAGCAATTTATTGACCAAGCAGAAATACCTCAAAACACAAACTAATTTCGTTAGACGTGATATCCTTTTATATCAACATTCCTAATGAAACCAAAGAAAAATATTACAAGAAAAATGGAATCAGTTAAAATAACACACGATTTTAGCATACAAAGAATTTATAAATTGTGTAAACATAACATTAAATAATAACAACTTTCATTATAAAGATAATTTGTATCAATAAATAGAAAGTTGTGCAATGGGCTCCCTCATATTTTGACTTATTACAACATTACAATTCCCTGTCGAAACTGAAGTAAATGATCAAATACACTTTTTAGATTTAACTATAATCCAAAACAAAAATAATAATCAATTCAAAACTAGATGGTTTACAACACATACATGGTGAGGCCGCTATCTAATTTAATTCTCATCATCCAAATAGCCAGAAAACTAGTATTGTGATTGGGCAAGATGATCGCACCATATTGTTAGTCTCCCAAATATCGCGGAGAAACACTAACAAAAGTAAGACAAACTTTAATCGAAAATAATTTCCCACTGAAATTAGTCAACAGGATTATCAAACAACTATATTACAACAAATTAATCAAAGGGAACAATCCAACAGAAAATAAAAAAGGAAACACATCTTATATAGCATTACCATATAAAAATGAACACTTTGAGAAAATTAAATACACTCTAGTCAAACACAACATAACTGTCTGTCACAAATACAATCATTTATTAGGCTCCCTATTTACACCTCTACTAAATACCAGTAAAAAGCAACCAAACCTAATATATGCGATACCATGTATGAAATGTCCCATGAAGTACATAGATATGACTACGCGATACCTAAAGAACCGAATAGACTGCCACAAATACACACACATGTCTCTACAGCTCTTTATAAACATGAAAAATCAGAAAATCATCAATTAAATTTTTTGAATACACGAATTTTAAATAAAAATAAACTATCAAAAATTAGTAATGAAGCAGATGTTTTATATCAAAAAACAAAAAAATACTTTAAATGATAAACAAGATTTTAAGAATTTGTAGTCAGATTTACCACGGTTTAATTCTTATTTTACATATAATAAAATACCATAAACTACATCATCATAATTATAAATTCTATAATTTCAACTTGATCTTTCAACAATATAAATAAAAATATAAACATTGTTAATCTCAATAATCCTATTCAGCCAAAAAAACAAGAAAAACACATATCGGTAGTATTTACTTAATTCCACAAGTCATATTTAAAGCATCATTGCTCCTAGATATGCAGTCAGCTAGTTTTTTTCCTACGTGCGTAAAAATTAGCGATTTTAAAATCTTTCTAAAAATTACCACAATAAAACTTTCAAATTTTAACATTTTATTGTGTTAGTTTTTAGTTTGTTTTGTAATTAGATGATTATAATTTCTTGTAGGCGAATAATATCCTTTATTAAATAAATTATATATATATATATATATATATATATATATATATATATATATATATATATATGTTTGGTACGATTATCCTAGCTTTAATACAATAAAACAACCAGGCAGGTAATTAAAAATGATTTTTTCTAGAATTAGATATTTGTAATAGCAAAATATATACATTTACTGCTCAAGATCAAATCACTAAATCCAGTGCTTAGATCTCGAGCAGTAAATGACCCTGAAGATGACATGTTCGCAAGAGGACCCTGACCCGAAAATTAGCTTTTTTTCTGAACAATGGTACATCCTATCTCGTAAATAGTTTAAATTCATATGTAAGGTTAACACATTTTCTCTAAAGGTGCGATATACTTTTTTTGTATTGATTAAGGTCTGAATATCTTGCCATAAGTTAATGGGCTATTTCTATTTCTATACATTCTTTTCTGAAAAAAAAGGGGAAACTCATTAGTAAGATGAAGAAGATGCCCCAAATACCATATACAATGTATCCCAGAATAGGTGAACAAAGAGGTGCAAATGAAAATTTTGCCTGCTTGATTAGAAAGTAATTTTAGTGGGACTTTCATTTTTGAAAAATATAGCAGTTTAAGCAGGCCTTGACAAGAAGGATCTTTTATTTTCTGTGTAGGTAAAGTACACTTTCTGTAAAAGTTCTAAAAATTGTATAAGAAGTTGTCTAGAATTGAACATGTATGCCTACATGTCATAATGTGCAGAGATCGGACGACTTTAATAACCATTTTTTCTTATAATCTAGTGCTAATTTTCTATTCTGACAAAGTTACATTCGTGGTAAACATACCGCTCCTGTCAAATACCGAAAAAGTAAAATTTGTATTGTTAAAATATTGAACTTAGTATAAGCCATAAATGTTAAAAGTTTCTATTGTACAACAATATAAACCTGGACTGAGGCAAGTTTTGAGATATTTTGGAGAAAAGTGCAGGGGTAACAATATCTACTGTCAGACGACTAATTAAGCGCCTAGAAAAAAACTGGTACCTAGTGTTTAAATGAAACATAAAAAAAGACACGATGAAAATGATGCTGCCAAAATCATTACATTGGATTCAATTGATGGTAGGATTGGCAGGTAACACTCGGTTGTCACTGAGGTCTAGAGCAAGGGAATTAAACATTAGCAAGTCTGACGCCTTCAAACCAAAACAAAAGGGCGATGACGTTCATTTAACCTTTTTGTGCGTCGTTGATTGAAAAATTATTAGAAAATCAAAATTTTCACTAAAATATATATATTTTCGGATGAATCTATTTTCAGAATAATCGTCGATACAGCCAAAATGGCTAAAATAACAATTTGACAACTACTTACGCAATTGTTTCTTATTTAAGGCCGCGTGCGTCCAAAGCCTACTTGGTTTAAAATGAGTAAACTATAAAAAACTCTCTATTTCAAAGAGAACTTGAGCAAAATATCAAGTGTGCTATGTTTTCGGAAAGGTAATTTTAAGCTCTTTTCAATTATTCAATAAGCAGGGTGTACCATATAAAAAAATTTTTTTTTTGCTTATACCTATTAAACTATTAATTTTTTTTAAATTATTCTAAAACCATTAAATTCTACGTAAAAAGTTGCTTTGAAAATGTTTTTGGCACATTTTCGAAAAACACCCTGTAACTCTGAAATTTGACACCACTATGTTTTTTGTCAAAAATTGAGCCCCAGACACCGACATTACTTTTTGCCTATCTCCTTAGAAAAGGGAACAGCTAGAAAAAAACTACTAGTGTTTAAATTGATGAAAATGATGCTGCCAAAAATTACATCTTGCAAAGTTCTCATTTCTGGACAACAGAAAATCGAAACTTTGTCATTCATGATAGAAGATAATACGTTCAAAAAGAAAACGTGTGGGTATTTTCTACGATTTTGATATGATTAGGCCATACCTTATTGAAAAAATTCTTTATCAAGAAACCTTTTTACAAGTTTAACAAAGATTTTTTAGAGAATATACTTATTAACAAAATGGCTAAATGCTAATATTGAGGTAAAGTGGATCTGACGAAGTAGTTCAATGGCTCGCTAGGTCGCCTAATCTAAGCCGACTAAAGCAAACTATTTATTTGGAATCAATTCCAAATATTAGCGATATTGTAAGAGAGATAGGTTAAGAAACCATATCCATAGAAAAACCGCCTACAATATCAAATTTAAATTTGATAAAGGTGGAAGCTATATCGCATGGTTTATAACAATACCTTTTATTTACGAATAAGCATACTCAACTGTTACTACACTTTAATTTGTTCCATGTTATTTCGACAAAAAATATTAAGGTTTATTTTTGGTATAAAATTTAAATTCGAGACATTACATTTTTTCCCAGCGGAATTAATAAAGTGAGCCTTTTTCAATTAAGAACTTTTTTCTTATAAAATGTTTCTACATCTTTTACAGAACATGTACTTCACCTTGAGAGAAAATAAAAAATCATTCCTGTGACAGCTTACTAGACTTCTGAAAAAATGAAATTATGACTGAAATTACTTATTAATCAAGTAGGCATGGGCTATGAAGCGTCAAATTTCGGATACAATTTTTTTTACCATCAACACCTCTTTGTTGACATATCCTGGTGCACAATGTGTGCAAATATTAAATAAAAATAATATTATATTTAAATTTCGAAAACATGCTCTAAATTGTCAATATGAACTTTGTTTCATATTTGTGTTATTCATAGACTTCTAGATCAATAAATAAATTTCAATTTTTATGATATGAACATGAACAAAAAATTTTCGATGTATTAGAAAGCACGAAATTATGTCTTCAAATTTCAAATAATAGAAGAGTTATAGAGGGAACTACCCTACAGAAACACCGGTGAAATTAAGGCAGATATAGTTTTTATAATAGTATTATATTTACCCATGTTATATATTCTTTTTTCATAATCTCTGCATAAAATATGCATGGATATATTTATGGATTTCCGTAATGGATACTATATAATTATAGCCTTAAAATATATAAATATATTTGACATCAGCTAGAGATACGTACATTATAAGTATATTATATTATAAATAACTGAAATGCAAAACTGTTCATTTTAGGAACGGTTGTATTAATTATTAACTATTATTAATGCACAAGTTTTTTATTTGGCTTTGAAAGCCTTATTTTTATTCCAAGGAAGTGAAAGTTATATTTTTATGGTAGTTTTTAAATTTTATTTTTATATTTTTTAAAATTGTTTTGTTAACCTAAGTAGATGATATTGTCAAATGGATATGTACTGGTTTTTTAAATAGAACAAAATCTCATATTTGTCTAGTTCTGCAGTACATTTTGTGACTTCTTTAATTCTTTCCATCCAGTATGATCTTTTTAAAAAAGATTTCTTTAATTTAAATAACCGAGTTCTTTATTTATCATACTTTATTACTTTCTTGTATAATAAATGGCTGTTAAATATTAATGATATGTCTTTTAATTATAGATATGTAACATCAGACTGAGTATATTCCGAATAGTCAGTCAATCAGCCAGTTTCTTAAATTCGCCGTATCAAACGGGCATGTCGCCGTTTAATCCTAATATACAGCTCGCATGCAGTAATATTTGGTGCAGTGTTGCCATTGTTGCCAGTAAAGCAAATTAAGCATATAGACATCCGAACCAAGGTCGATTGAGCGGGACGGAGGGACCGGGGGATGGCAACCACCCTGGCGGTGGACATCTCTTGATGGATGCCATGTCTGCTGATAAAAGGCACAGTTGAGATCTTTTTAAGGGTGCTTTATTTGCTATTGATCAGCCTTTGTTAAAATGTTTCCTCAAAATAACAATACTCTATGCTAATCAAGAAATAACGGTCGAACATTTGATGATATATAGCAGAATTACTTAAGATTCAATTTTATATTAATGATACTATTTTTAAAAATGGATAATAAAGTTGGATTTCAAATCTAAATGTAAACCTAAAAAAAAAAGATGAATTTAAAAATTGAAGCAGTATATTTACGAGTATAGTAAAACATAAAACATTACAAACTTTATGTAATCTTAGGTTTACTACACAGTTATCTTATTTGTTTTTAAAGTGGATATAAAATGGATCTCCAATCTGCATATAGCATTATGCTGTACTGAGTAAGCAAGAGAATCGAAACTACGCTAAGGAAAAAAAAATGTTAATTCACTAAAACGTTTAGTTTATATAAACAAGGGTCTGTAAATGCTTTGTTTACGCAGGGTATTTATTATATATAAAATTGGGACACCTTATACTGCAAATATTGTCAAAAAAGCGATTAAATATATTTAAAAGAAACATATTGTTATTTTTCCCGAGTTTCGACCCCTGTAACCCACCGAGCTTTTTAATACGACACATCTGGTCATTTTTAGAAACAATGCATAATGACTATCAAATTAGCTATACATGACATTCTACTAAATATAGTAGCGTAACCAAACAAACATTTAGGGGGAGCACAAACAAGACTAAGGTGGGGGCACTATCAAATTGGTTGACTTCCTCTGAACAGTTTTAAAATTGAATAATACGCAAACACAAAAAATATCTTATTATATGAATAAAGAATTTTGAAAACAGCTGGTTGTGCATACTTGAAACAAATATATCCTATTCTTTGGTTCAAAATATGTATTATGGTGTCTGTAATTGTCTTGTATAGGTTTAGTTTCTGAACTCATTGTTTGTGATACTATTTGTGCAAAAATTTGACTGGTCAAGAGAGGCGCACGTGGTCCCAATACCCCCTGCTTACCCTAGTGGTTAAATAATTTCCAAAATATAACTTTTTCCTTATTTTTATGGATTAAAACACCTACCATAGTTTTAGACATTAATTACTTTATACCCTGTATACAGAATTTGTAGAAAATAAGAGGCTTAACTCATTTTGTTTGCACTAAAAAGCTTGAAAATGTACATGAGGAAAGCGCGAAAGTCTTGCTTTGCTACTTTCTAGGTAAAGTTTTTTTTGGGAAATAGGGCGGCATATAGGCTGATTATAAAAATTAGTCTGGGCGGTAGAATAGTTTAAATCGACAGGGTTCAACTCCGTTTTGAATTACATTATGGAGATTCATAGGCGTACTTCCAGTATTTATATATCTAAAAACTCTATAGTGTGTGAAAGGTAGAATGTGTTTTATTCTTAGTACTATTAAACATGGCGATTTTTTAATGTAGCTTATATTTTAAGTAAAGGAATTTAGATTTTTAAAACATTTACAATTTTCTCATAACTCCTAAATAAGGGGAAAGTAATAAATAAGGAACTTATTTTACATGTTAATAACCCGTAAAAGAGGCCATAACGGACTCCTTTTTCTTATACAGAATGTGTAAAACGAACATATGACTCGACATTCTTATATTTGCATCTATAAAATTGAAAAGTATACATTGTACTTATTCCAATGTAACCTAAATAAATAAAACTATAAGGTGATACAAATTTTTAAACGAAATCAAGCAAGAATATTAAGCGCTCTCAAAAGTTGCACTTTTTTTTAAGTTGGAAAGCTTCTCAATAAAACAACTATATACAGGGTGTTACAAATTCGAAGGGATCGCACTGGCATCTCAAAAACCGTAAGCTGAGTTGGTTAAATTTTGGCAGTCTTGCGCATTTAATGTCGAATAATATGCCGTTGACAAACTTGGAAAATTCGGACTACTTCCTCCGAAGATATCCGTAAAAAACCGAAAATCGTCATTTTACTTTTTATTTTTTGTGGCTCCATAGCCAGCCACTTTTAATCCTCTACAAGACGCTGCACCCAGATTTAATAGCCGACGTTTCGTCTTCGAGGATTCATCATCAACTTTTTTTTTAAATAGGGACCTGTTTTTTGTTTCAGTTTTAACAGTGTGCGACCTCCCAAAACTAACAATCTATCACACTTAATGTTTGAAGAGAAGATTTAAGATTTTTCCATAAAAGGCAATGGTTAGAGAGAGAGGGAAAACTAAAATTTTGCGTAAGGCTGTTTTACAAAAAAAAAAAATGTTACTTAAATACCGTTCTGCTTCTTTAGGGATTTCAATCTTCGCAGTCTTACAGAATCCTTCGACCTATTAGGAATCTATGTTTGGAACTCTTGGTTCCTCCCAAAAATGATACGATAGTTAAAACCCTACAAACAATTATTTGTCTTAAAATAAAATCGATGGGGCATGTGGAAAAACAACATATTTACAACAAAAAACAATTCAGAAATTTTACCTTATCTGTAGGTCATCTAGAGGGTTCCCTCGGTGATAATCGACAACCATCAAAAAGACGTTCTGGGCAGTTGGGATGGCAAAATTACTAGAGAAAATGAAATCAAATGAATGATTTCCCTTTCCACAAAATAAGTGTAAAACTGGTTTACTACCTGCTGTTGTGAAACTGATCCTAAATATTTTGACTTTAACGATGGTGCCTCCGCACTAATACGCTCATGCGCCTAACCTGGTGCTAAGTCGGTAACAATCTACCTAATTCTTACCCACTTCCAACAGCCACAGCGCAAAACATCATATTATTATATACATTATGTTAAAGAATTATACTCATACCTACATACCTATTTGTAATTCCAAAAAAAAAACAATTCGTAAATATTTAGGTACTAAAAATAAACAAAACCTTCAAAATACACATATATCTAGTGGAGGCTATTCTGGTGAAGTAGGTAAAGTGCCACTTCACCAGGAAAAACATTTACACTTTAACTATATTTATTATATATCTCTTAAAACTTTAGTTTTTACATTCATTTATTCACCTAATTGGTAAAAAATAAACTGTACATCTCGAATAAATATTTTACTTGACCGTTGGCGGCATGTCTTTTTAAAACTTTCAATCGAACTTTATTATAACAACTATAACAGTGGCGCAAACCGCTTTGACTTTGATGGAGGTGCTATGTTTGGTTTACGAATTTCCACTACTATGTTGCCATGACAACGCGTACCCGATGACGTCGAGCCCAACGCCATACAACGCTCTTTGTGAATTGCAGGCGCAGTACACTACACCCACGTGTCATTCAGTTTGCGGTGGTTGTTTAGTTTTATTTTCGCGGATTTCGCTGCAACCGGTGAGTTGATTTGCAGTTAACTTGACTGTTTTGTGTTATATTTATTTATGATGTTGTGACAACTTCAAATTCGAAGTTGGTAAATGTGATTGTTCAAGACTGGAATAAATTAATAGACGTCTTTGGATTTATTACAAACTGTGACAAATCTGATGAAAAATCAATCCGCCTTGCGAAAGGATTTTTAGGTGAGATGAACGATTTTGAATTCACGTTTCTGGCGTTCTCCAAAAAAAATCGCTTGACATTAATTTTTGCAAATCCAATATAAAACGCTGTCGTGAGGCGCTCTGTAAAAAAAGAAATGAACATTTTTTTAATACCATGTTTGATAAAGCAAATTCTATTACATAAATAAATCATTACAAACGTGAGCTTGCTAAGCTTTCACCTGAAGAAATTAGGGCTAAGTATAGAACCGTTTTTTATGAAATAATGGACCATATTTGGCAGGTACTGCTAAATTTTCCGAATATAATTTAAATTTTCCGACTGGCCCGTTTGAAAATTTGTTACAGTTATATGGGGAAATATTTTCGAAAAGTCAACGACTTAAAAATGAGCTTGGTCTTATTTTTGCCAATGAGAGTAATTAGAATATATCGCTGCAAGACCAAGTAAAAAAAATTAATAAAAATAAATATATTTTTACCGAAGCATATAAATTGTTTTCCCTTATTTTGACAATGCCGTCGACAAGTGCTTTAGTGGAAAGAAGTTTTTCTTGCTTCAAATGTTTAAAAACTTATTTCAGACATACAATATCTCAAGAAAGACTTACTTCTCTTGGCAATATTTCAATTCAAAAGGAATTTCTGGAGGAGATTAGGGCAATTCATCCATTTTATGAGGATGTTGTTATAAATAAATTTGCTTCTATGAAGGATAGGAGAATTGATTTAGTATACAAAATTTAGGTAAGTCGTAAAAAAACATTCTATGTGGGGGGGGGGGCATATATAAACAAATTCTGGAAAAAAAATTATTGCGATATTTTATTGCTTCATTTGCACTTCAATACTTTTTCAACCGCGAGCCGCCACTGCATATATTAGTGTTGGCAAATGACCAGTCATTTATCAGTTGGTCACATTTATGGCTCGGAGACACATATGTCATGTCATTTTTAAAATGTTCGTATGCTTAAAACTGATTCCAAAGTTGAACTGTCAAATAAGAAACTTCTCGGTCACTTATAAAGGTAAATGACCAGTCATTTTAGGTCATTTATGAAATATTTTCAAAAAATGGTCACTTTTAAAAATGACTGGATCATTTACGAAAGTAAACGGTAATTTAAGGTCACTTATACGGTCACTTTTGTAAGTGACGGCCAAAACTGACATGTATTAACCTATTACAACAATCACTTCATAAAATGTAATGGAATTTCAAACAAAAGGTGTTAGTTGTGTGACTTGACAATGACATTTTCTTCTAATTTGTACGATTTAGTAAAAAATTATGATGCATCCATGCTTTTTTTGCCCAAATGTAGTAAATTTAAGTAAAACTTAATAAGACCAAAAAACAAAACTATGCCATTTTCTTCATTTAACATGCGCTGACCCGAATTTAATGTAATTAAGGTCTCATGCAATAAATACGATATGAACATATATTCAACAGACCACATAAAATACTTGGGAGTAATTATTGATTCTCATTTGCGATGGGATTTCCATACTAGCCAAAAACTGCGCCGACTTTTTTATAAATTTAAGAGATTTAAGGAAATACTTGGCATTACGCAGTTGAGAATAATTTATTACGGTCTGGCTGAGTCACTGATGACCTACGGGATATTGGCATGGGGCGGTTGTAATAAGACGTGTATAAAGAAAGTTGAAATTGCGCAGAAGCGAATCATCAAGATAATTTACAATAGACCTACAAATTATTCTATAGACCATTTGTATCATGAGTCTCAGCTGTGTGACCCAAGATAGCTGTATGCGAAAAAACTTATATCCTTCATATATAGAAGCAAGGAGACTCTGGATCTGGTTAATCATATATACGACACAAGGGCAAAACTAAACCAAAATTTTAAAATACACAAAATGGAAAAGTCAATCGGACAACAAAATTCTTTATATATAGGACCTAAACTTTATAATCTTCTTTCGAATAAACTTAAACAAAGCAAATCAATAAAATCTTCGAAGGTTAAACTTCAAAATGGGTGTTAGATAACAGGGAACTAATAAATAATATTATTGATTAATGATTGGGTGTGTGGGTATGTATTTACAAAAGTCAACTAGTGTCAGAGTTTTACACGGGTATTTGTGTGTAGTTTAGTTAAATGGTTTCATCTAGTGATTATATTATTAATAGAAAATTAAGATATAAATACCTGTACCTTCCTCTTCTCGATATCAGCTGACCGTTCAGTTGAGGCTTTACTCAAGGTGCCGGACTTGGTCACGAACACCTTACAAAGTTACATCGAGAGGGGGACGTAATAGAGGTATTTTTAGAATTGTTTAAAACATATCTTGTAACCCTTCTTTAGGTAATATGTTATATATTGTTTGCCTATTGACACACTTTTACCAGGAAGATAATTTTTGATGCATCAGATGACGCGCGATGTAAGTGATATTGCGGTGGTCTCCCAGCTAGGGTTGCCATATTGATTAATCCAGTGACCGTTAACAATCAAGTACAACTAACAACCAAAAAAAGGCCACCCTTTTGAACAACAAGAAACTATAAATCATAAACTTACAATTGTTACTGTACTCCGGGACGATTTATTAACATCACGGGATAATCTGGCGAATTCCAGGAAAATCCTCGAAAACCAATTTTTTTCGTAATTTTTAAGGTCAGATTCTCAAAATTGCACGATGTAATAAAGATATAAACTGCCATTTTTTAGTGAAAGCCCAACTTCAACAAAACCATCACTTCCGGTTTAACCTGAAATACCACCAATTTTCTTATTTTCAATATAAAAGTAAAATAATAATACGATTTCTAAATTTTACATAAAATTCTCTTTTCAATGATGTATCACAATAGTATTACGATTTTTGCTTTCAAGATGGCGACCACAGCCAGTGTGGGCATATTGTCATACCAAATGAACATTTTTGTTCGGTAGGCCATGGAATCAAAGAAATAGTGTATTCTAAGCATGCGGCCAGAGATAACTTCATTCTTTTAAAGTAAATTGTAAAAATAACCTAACTTTCATTTTTAAAGTAGACATCAAGCAATTTTCAATTGCGTTCAATTCTAAATTCCAGTAAAACTATCCAATAACATATTACAAGTGGATATTTGAATTACTTACCTAAAGGAAATTATAAAGAAATTAAAAATTAGAAAAACAGTTTATGAGCATGCCATTATTTATTAACAAAGGAGCCAATAATTAAACAATATCTATAATTTTAACTGATATTAAGGCAGGAAGTTTTCAAAATGCCTCTCTTGCAGTTCAATATGTTTATTTATACAATTGACAATTTTTTGCATAACTCTAATATTAATTAAAGTGCTTTAATATTGTTAAATAAAGATAATTGTGTGGCATCTAGTTCAGTTCAATAAGTTTATTTATACAATTGACAATTTTTTGCATAACTCTAATATTAATTAAAGAAAGTGCTTTAATATTGTTAAATAAAGATAAGTTCAGTTTATTTTAATAGCGCATTGTTAAATGTGCTAACAACACCGAGAACAGAAAAAAAAAGTGAAGTAAAAAAAGAACACTCCACAATACACTAAACTGAAATGAAGGTACTCTAAGGTACACATAATTGTTTCACTTTATTTAAACAATAAACATAACACATCTTAAATTGATATTTAATGAAATTTTGTCAGAGATTTGTCATTTCGGTTAAATTTCTGATAATAAGATTTTACTGCTGTTGGTATTTGTATTTTTACTTGCTGAAGGTGGGTAAACTTTCCGCGAAACGTCCAGAAAACAAGGCATTTTTCAGTCTTGTTCCTCAGCTACCCTCCTAGTGGACACAGAATTCAAGACCACAGCTTGGAATTTGCAGATACATATTTTCTCTTTTTGTATATTGTACTGAAATATCCATAATAATTTTCTTAGTAAATCGTAATTTCGTTAATTTTTGTCTAGTATTGAATCTACGTCAAATTCTTATACTGAATACTGAAACTAAATGAATACAAAGTATATCTTAAGTTCCGCAATTTGTTGCGCCAGCACATTATCAGGTTGCGCTAGTTGGTGCGTCTGCATAGTATCAGCCGTCATATTTGCTTTTTTTAATATTTTCCATACTAATACTAAGTTCCAGGTTTCAGCAGCATTACAGCCCCATAACATCCCTTCGGTGCGCCCTTATAAGAAACTGCACAATGTCAAGACTTTTTTTACTAATAGTAGTATCATCGTTCGAACCTCAGATTAAGAAGTTCTTAAACCAAGCAGGTTTTGGCTATTTTAAGAGATTAAAAAAACCAAATATAATTCTTAGAAAAGGCGGCAGTGTTCCTGTTCAACGTCTGGTTTTGAGGTGTGCTAACGGGCACGTTGAATCGAATACTATCCTTTTTATAGATGAGAGCCGCTTCTGTCTTTGTAGTGGTTTGTAATTATATCTGTTGGCGCCCTAATTCTGTTGGGAAAGTGACTAATACTCTTGCATTGCCTGCTTTTGAAAAGACTCGAGATATGGTTGAATTAGAATTTTTGAATTGGAATATTTTTTTTACAACAACTTGAGTGTTTGTGTGTTAAAATCATGACAAGTAATAGACATTTTACTCGTCATCAACCATTTTGTTACTTATTTTTAAGTAAATCTAAAAACTAATTGTAGCTTACTTGATGACATTATGCAGCAATGTTAGGCAAAAATTGCAAAAATTAAACAATATTGAAAACTTGCAATTACCTGTATACCATGCTGAAAAAAAATTCTTTTAGTGATCTGGTAATTTTTCCTGTACGACAGAAGAATTTCCCAATAAGCAAGGAAAATAAAGATTTTGGCCTACTTCAAAATATATATATATTTCATAATTCTATGCTAAAATAAGGATTTATATCAGTGTAACTACTGATAAGCGGTATAGACCAGCTGTCAGGGAGGTGCTTAGGCTGGGAGAGGGGTAACGATGCTAGGATCATCAGTTTTTTTTCGGCCTTGTATTTGGAGCATTTGTTTATAAAAGGATTTTGCAAAACTATAAATGACCTTTTTTTTAGTCAACAATTATTTTGTGTACGTGTATGATTTATATACAATGTATGGTATCAGTGGCCATGCTTTTGACAACTATATGTGATACGCTACACGTATTATACCAGTTTCTACGTAGGCCACCGTTGATTTTTGGGCATAATTTGAAATAAAGTCAATAACTAGTTTTTACATTGACACACACCGCCATTTTGTTACGTTATGTTGAATTCGTACCAGTTTACCCTTATATCACATTTCATTTTTCTGAAAAAATTAAAATCAATTAAATAAAATTATTTTACGTTAATTTTTAAACAACTTTATTTGGACGCCATTTTGTTTCGCCTTCTTGAATACGTACCACAACTTTACCAGTTTATCTCTATATCACACTTATTGCTTGCACAAAATTTGAAATTGGTATAATAACTAGTTTTTTCAAGATGATTTTTCTAATATTTTATTAAGCTGCCATTTTGTTTTGCTGCCTTGGATTTGCAGCAAAATGTTACCAGTTCATTTCTATGTAGCACTTGAATTTTGTACAAAATTTGAGATAAACTTGATAATTCATTCTTTATTAATACTTTTTTTAATATTTCACTATGTCGCGATTTTGTTTTGCCATATTGGATTTTTACTAAAAAATTACTAGGTCATCCCCATATGACCCTTAATTTTTTACCAAAATTTGAAATCAATCGTTAGTAGTTTTTTAGCTGTCGCGTACAGACAGACAGGCAGACCCACGGAATTGAGAAAACATGTTTTTCGGCATCTAGAGACCCTGAAACGTGAAGGTCTGAAAAGACCTCGGAGGACGATTTTTTCACAATTACAATACTTCTCTTTTACGAGGAAAGTAAAAATTGACGTTCTATTAAAAACGATATTTTGACAATCTTACCATAATTGTTTTCTATTTTTATTTAAAACAAAGACAGCATTCGCACCAGAATGAACCTGACAACGACGAACTACGAAATGTAAAATATGTCAAAATAATTTATCATATACAAAGTAATTTTTACCTCCCTTGCAACAGGGAAGTATTATAACCATGAAAATCCGAGATGTTTTCAGTTCTTAACGTTTTAGGGTCACTAGATTCCAAAAACTTTTTTTCTCAATTCCATGGATCTGTCTGTCCGTCGGTCTGGTTGTCTGTCTGTTTTTTATTCGCGACATACCTGAAAAACAACTTACTTAGCGATTTCAAATTTAGAAAGAATTAAGGATCACATGGGGATGAAATGGTAAAATCCAATATGGCAAAAGAAAATGGCGACCTGATAAAATTCTAAACATGTATTACTAAAAAACTGCTTATCCACTTTATCTCAAATTTTAAACAAAAATCAAGTGTGATACAGGGATAAACTAGTACAATTTTGGCACGAATCCGAGATGGAGAAATAATAAAATGTTTATAAAAATCAGTTTTAAAGAACCCTTTATACGCCTAATTTCAAATTTTCTTCAATCATTAAGTGTGATATAGAGATAAACTAGTATTTAATTTATATTTTTAGTTAATAGTTTGATACAAATTACAACATGGCGGAGCAAAATGTTAACCAAAAAAAATCAGTATAAATTTAGATTTGATATAGGGGTAAACTGGCAAAATGTTGGTATGAATTCAACATGACGTAACACAATAGCCTAATAAAATTTTTAAAAAATCAATGATATAGATAGAAACTGGTAAATTATTGGTACGAATCTAATAAAAATAATCAGTATAAAAAAATTAGTAAACTTACTTTAACACGAACTTCCCTCATTATTACTCTTTCATAGACATTTAGTAGTTATATATAAATTGCGCTATCTTTCACTTTTCTAGACAAAATGAGATAATCTTTATGAGTGGACTTCTAACTGCTGTTCTAAATTAGGATTTACTCTATACGATTGATTTTTGAAAAAAGTGGCTGTTTTTTTTTAGTAAATTGGCCCAGAATGCTTTAAATTGCAAGCATATCTTTTTACTTTTAAGAATGGAGCCATGTTACCTGTACTTTTCGATAAAGGGTATGGTTTTTTGCAATTTTCGAATTTTTTGAGATCTTTATAAAATTTGAGAGGTTTTTTTGTCTAAAATAAATAATTGTCTGTAAAAAGTATTTGGACGTAGTTGTTTTTCCTTTCCTCGCAAAAGAAGAACTCCACACGAAGGAATGAAAAAGATATGAAAATTATTGTGATAAAAAAAATGAAATGGAGACTATTCCCATTGTTACTGATAAAACAATGTTTTTAGCATCTCATTACCGATTTCTGGAACGAATTCAACAACATATGACGTTAATTTACGTCGTTTGGTGCGTACTAAGCCTTTTGCCGTTGTGCTACTTTTCTTTAATTCCCATTTCTGTTAGTCAGTCTTACTTACGCATAACTTAAAAACGACTTGTTCGATTGACTTCCAAATTTTGGTCAAAAATGAAGGGTCATATGGTGATGGAATGGTAACATTTTGGTAAAAATCCAATATGGTGGCATTATAAAACGTAGAAATAAACATTATTAAGAAATTACTTATCGGATGGACTTCGAAATTTACACAAAAATAAAGTGTGATATAGAGATAAACACAAAAATAAAAAAATTTGTATAAAGCCATTATGAACTATTTAAAAATTTAGTACCAAAAAACCAAGTGTGAAACAAAAATAGACTGTTAAAATTTTAGTCCGTATCTTATATAGCAAATAAAATGGCGGCCGAACAAAATGTTTAAATATTCGGTAAAATTCCATTCTTGCATGAAGGAAAATAATAAAGGACATAATTTATTTTTATAAACTATATGAATAACGTTAAAAAAAATAAAATATTAATAATAATAACAATATTAAATTAATTAAAAAACATTGAAATAAATCACAGTTTATAGGATGTGAATATACGTAGTGAAATTTTAAACGAGAAAAGTTGTGGGTAATTTACCGTTTTTTTTTATTAATGAAACTCTTGCCGAATCGTTATACTTGCAACTGTTGGAAGAAACTTCAAACTGTCATACCCGCAATTGTAGCAACCGTTGAATAAGGCGATATTAACTATAACCCAGTTTTTTAGCAGGATGGAGCGCCCCTCAGTTTTATTTACCCATCAGAAAGTCTCTTCACAATGAATTTCCTTGGCACTGAATTGAGCAAAAGCGGGTGTTATAAAACTCAATAATTTACAAGAACTACAACAAAACATGTATTTTGACAAACATAGTACTTCCTCATATATGTGCCGTCTTTTTAAAATATGATTCGTTTATTTGTTAACATTTAGCGGTTTACACCCTTTCAAAGACAGTATGCAAAAATATGAAATTTTCCCAGATTTACCTTTTTTTTTCAAGCTGAGAGTTATGGAAATAAAAAAATATTTTCATTTTTATTTTGGGGCTCTTGTATTTTCTAAGGCAACTCTGTATAGCAGAAAAAATGGTTTTATACCTACAGAAAGATAAAAACAAATTAATATGTTTCACCGTTTCTTTTTCTAACCGCTTTTAAACAAAAGATATTTTCGTTTTTAAGGACTGCTTCGTATTTCTAGGGCTACCCTTTACAACAAACAAATTTAACCGTTTCTCCAAATTTCTATTTATAGTATTATAAGAGTGGCAAATAATTCGTAACATAGATGAAGTCAACTTCTTTCCGTAATCATTAACTACATTTTTTTAGGTTTTGCCTGTTCTGTAAACTAGAGTATCTTTATGAAATAAAAGCACTTCGAAGTTTAAATTTTAAGAAAAAAGAATGTCTTATTAAAAATTACATCTAGGGATTTCTGGAGAAAAATAGGTCTTTGGCTGGAGATAATAATTCTTGATAACTTAGTAACGTTACAATAAATAGGGGGGGGGGGTAATTACCTATCCCGTAAATACGCCAATGCTTTGTGATGAACCTCTCGCCTCCAGTTTAAACACTCGTACCCGTATTCACTAAAGGGGATTAAATTTAGTCCAGGTCTAACTTGACAGTTAAGATGACATATGCAACGATTAAACAAATAATTTTTGTAAATGTCACAATTACAAATTGACAGTGAGGTAAGCAAAACATAACTGGTGAACTAACGGTTTCAATAGTCATGGCAATTAGATCTAGTTTAACTCTTAGGCCTTTTTAGTGAATATGGAAGTTGATGTTTTTATTTTCAGAACCATACTGGAAGAAAATGCCCTAGCCCTTCAGTAGTGCTTAAAATCATTGTATATTAAAAAAGTACTTGTTGGTTTCGATTTATACTAACTAGGGAAAGACAATTGCATGGAATATAAGATCGTTAGTGGTATGCCTAAGTTCAAAATAATGCAAAAATGCCATCTCATTTAACTTTATGTTATTATTTCAAGATATTAATTCGGTTTCATCAACGTACTGCTCTTAAATTGTTAGATAGAGATTTGAATTTTCAGGGAATAATTTACTTACTATTTAGTTGAGCATTAGTACTTTATTCATGATAAGCTAAATATGTATTTCCTTTATTTGATAAAGTTAAATTGGACAAGGACCATTCTTTTAAAACAGATATTTGGAGCATTCACTAGCTTCATATCAAATGATTAGATTGTTTTTAAATACAATCCCACGTTTTCACTGAGTTAGTCCAGGTCTGTTATGTTTTGCTTATGTCATTGTCATTTTCTAATTGTGATATTTAGAAAAATTATTTGTTCAATTGTTGAAAATGTCATTTTAAACCTATAACTGTCAAGTTAGACCTGTTCTAAATTTAAACCTTCTTAATGAATATGTCTTAGCGAGTGTCTTTGAGACTATGCCAAAAGCAATGAAAAAAAATAGATACAAAAGATTTTATGTTTGAGGTTTTTAAAGTAAAACGTATGCACAATTTTATATAAAAAAAATAAATACAATGGAAATTTCATATGAGAATTTAATATTATAAACTTTATGCCGGGTCTAGACCAAGCAGACAAAACAACGACAAGACAAAGACATTCATGTTTCGAGACAAAGTGACGACAAATCGAATACATTTTCTTGACATTCTTGTTTTGTTTCCAAATTCGGAGACTTTTGCAAGTCTCGTCTCGAGTTGATAAAGACCGTAACCGAACTAACAATTTATTTATGGAGTAACTCTCTCGCTTTTTTAAGCTTGGTCTCCTGCCCAAAAACGTTTTCTTTTTATTTTTGCAATATTGGATGACGAGGAGAGAAAGATAAAACAACTGGCGGCTAGCAATAAATCTTCATTTTCAAAATTTTCTTCCTGGTGGAAACGCCACATGGTTAAACTAAATGGCGACAACTAAATTTTGTTGCACATTTGTCTTTGTAGTTTGGACAGTTTGTCTCAATTTTGTCTTGTCTGAATATCTTAAAATTTTTCGCAATATTGTCTTGTTTTTCTCTCAAAATCGTGTTCACTTTTTGTCTGCTTGGTCTGGACCCGGCTTTAGAGTAAAAATATTGTTTATTACTCTAAGTTATAAACCACCAGAGAATTGACAACAACATTACCTACATAACAAAAAATAAAAATTAAAAATTACCCGAACTTAGGAATTTATTTACAGTTTCACTTTCACTTTTGAATTCTTCCTCAAAAAGCATAAACAGTTTAGCTTTTTGGCGGCAACTAAATTTAAAATAATGCAACACAAATAGAACTTAAGGACGGGTGAAGTAAAAGTAGACTAGAGGACATAAGATTAGAGTTTCCAGATTTCTCTCGGCAAAAAAAGAGGACAAGAATGTCTAACACAAAAAAGGTGCGTACTCATGCGGATAAATATGCGTAGTACGTTCACGTCTAGATTTAAGGAACGAATGTGTGAAATTTGCATACATTGGTCCGCCATTGACAGCGTGTAACAGGACATGCCTTTCGTATTAAAGTAATGTATTTACTACAAATATTAAAAGGAACGATAATTACATAATATTTTTAAATGTAATTGCTCAAAAAGGGGACAAATCGGCTAAATTGCAAAATATATACAGGAAGCCCGGACCCAGAAATAAAACATGTAACGGTAAAAAGAGGCAGTCTGGTAACCTTACATAGGGTAAAAACATAAGGAATTAAATAATAAAAGAAATTTGTAATTCTCATTTGTAAGATGAGGGAATGTACACTAGTACTTTCAAAACCGCTTTCTAAATTTACAATACCGAAAAAGGGGGTTCATGGGATTTTGCTAATTATAGACAGATTGCCATACTTAGCAACTTCGAAAAGGTCTTCGAGAGATCTGTGTACAAAGCATCTTTCCTAGTGTATATCGACTTATTTCAACAAAACAACATGGTTTTATAATACAAAGGTCAACACTAATTTACGTGTCTTACCCAATTTATAAATAATATAATCGACGATGTTTGCCAGGTGGATGTGATGTACACAGACTTTGGAAAATCCTCAAAAATCAATGCTCCTTTATTTTCAGTAAATCACTGGTTATATTTTTTAAATATTTTCTTACTTCAAGACTTCAATTTGTTTCTTATAACTTTCAGTCTGAGGTATACGGTGCACTATAGGGTGTCACTCAGGGTTTCAACAAGTCCACTGCTACTTTTGTTATTTATTAAGTATCTCTCTGTATAACTACCATATGTAATAAACTGTTCTTCTTAGAGGACCTGAAACTGGCAGGGTTGTTAACAATATCACATAATTGGTGTGTATGTAATTTCTAAGTGCAATGTTATGTCTTTTTAACTATTCGATAAATAGTCATAAACTCTCATGTGATAAGACTGAAGACCTAGGTGTGGCATTCGACAGCCAACTGAGCCAACTATCCTTTGTACCTCATATTGAATCTACTGTGCCACCGGCGATAAAAGTTCTGGGTTTTATTATTCTGAACTAGAAATTCGAAAAAAAAATTAGTAACATTTCTGCTCTTATTATATTTTTTGGTTTTTAGTACGAAGGAAGGAATTTTGAACTTCGTATCATTTGGAATAAATGATGTTTGTCCGCAACAGGGTTTTTTCAATCATTAAATTATAGAAGTATATTAAATTCCCTTATTTTTCTCTACAAACTGATTCATAATTCAATTAATTCTCCTTATTTACTATCCTCTCGAGTTCCACGTCTTAGTGATCGGCTTTTGTCACGTTTTACTGCCAATCAACGCGTACTAATAGTTCAAAAAAACCAACCAATTCATGTTGTTAACTGTACGACCCCTTTGCGTGACGTAAATACTTGCTCATTCAAACAACAATGTCAATTTGCTAGGATAGTATTTTCTCCTTCAGGTTAGTTATTCAATAAGCACGTAAAATATCTTACTATTTTCTTTTTGTTATACTAATTAAATAAACCTAACATACATTTAGCCGCTAAGTTTAGATTTAGGTATTTACTCTAAGGGTGTTACCTTTTTCTATTTTAAGCTTAGCTACTAATTTACTCAGTAAATGGATTTCTATTGGACAAATAAATAAATAAATTAGGATATTTTTTCTGATTAATCAAGTCAACTTAATCAAGCCTGGTATATTTTGTTTTTGGCTAATGCCGAAGCGCTAAATTTTCAAAGTGAGGTGGGGTTTATGTAAGCAAAAATTTAAAAAAATATATTTAAAATCAATGAACAGACAATCGCGCTTAGATAATCATAATAAATTAACTATGCTTAATACAAAAAAAGGTCCATCTTTCCTCGTTATAATTCTTTCCCTTTATTAGGAATAGTGAAGTGTGATCCAATTTAGTTGACTAGATAGCCATTTAATAACACATTAATGTCTCTAGACATTTTTATTGGGCGCCATTTTGTTCCATGATATTGGATTTCTACTATTACCAGTGTCTACCTATGCCACACTTGATTTTGCAGCATAATTTAAGATAAATTCAATAAGTAGTTTTTACACCGCCATTTTGTTACCTCATTTTCAATTTGTACCAGTTAATTCCTATAATACATTTAATATTTCTGAAAAATTAAATAAGATATTTTTACGTTAATTCTTTAAAAATTTCATTTGGCCGCTATTTTGTTTCGCCATCTTGAATTCGTACCACAACTTTACCAGTTTTTCCTATATAACACTTAATGCTTTCATAAAATTTGAAATTATTCTAATAAGTAGTTTCCAAGCTGATTTTTTAAATATTTTATTAGGCCACCCGCGTCGTTTTGGTTTGCTGTCTTGGATTTATACTAAAATGTTACCAGTTCATTCTTATGTAAATTTTCGAGGCAAATTTTGAGGTAAATTGTTTTTTAGTAATATTTTTTTAACATTTCACTGGGGCGCCATTTTGTTTCGCCATATTGGATTTTTACCAAATACCAGGTCATCCCCATATGACACTTAATTTTTGACCAAAATTTGAAGTCAGTCCGGTGATTAGTTTTTTAGCTATGCCGCGAAAAGGCAGACCGACGGAATTGAGAAAACATGTTGATATCTAGAGTCCCTGAAACGTAAAGATTTGAAAAAATCTCGTTGAAGTTGACTTTTTCACAATTACAATACTTCCCTTTTACCAGGGAAGTAAAAACAATAGAGAAATTAACTGAAAGAAAATAATTTCACATCTACACTAAAAGTTTGTGAAG
Source organism: Kuschelorhynchus macadamiae (assembly GCA_030620095.1). Taxonomy (NCBI): domain Eukaryota; kingdom Metazoa; phylum Arthropoda; class Insecta; order Coleoptera; family Curculionidae; genus Kuschelorhynchus; species Kuschelorhynchus macadamiae. The sequence goes on from JAUTXW010000099.1 coordinate 1,573,854, forward strand.
AGCTTTATAAACTGATGCTTTGAAAGTTAATAATATATTACTGAATATATCTTTTTATTTAATTTTGTGTAATGCTGGACGTTTGCTGGACAATAGTAGATGCTGGGCATATGCCAGTAAGAAGGTGGGGGGCTATGGAGGTTATAGCAATCGTTAGTAGGGGCCCCAGCGGCGATGATGTTTTTTTAGATATCCGTTAATGATCATATTTGCTGCTTGAAGTTATTTCTCGCGCCCACCCTAGGGACCCAAAACACTTAGTAGCCTAGGGCCTCATACGCCCTAAATCCGGCCCTGGTTGGTCAAGTGATAAAAATGTAGCACAATATATCAAAAGTCTGCCGTACCTGTGTTCACCCTAGCCTGATGATCTCTAATTAAATTATAGTTAAACAAATTAGAAAACATCCGTTTGTTAGTAACGCACTAAAAATTACAAAATAATGTAATTTACTTACAATATCATTGACAATATTATTTATTTTCACTGCACATTAAAGGAAAATATATATATATATTTCTTCAGTACATTATGTGCATTTAATAAACTTATCAGGTCTTAACGTTCAATATATGCCAAAAAGCGCTGGGGGTGTTCTCGAAGTTAATTAAAAGCACATGCTTCTCAAAAAGATGTCACCAAAAAGCGCTCCACGATTTTTAGCATAGTCATTTAACATAATGTATTGAACAAAAATTTATATTCTTTCCTGTAATACGCAAGAAACATAAACAGTATTGTATGGATATATAGTAACCAAACATTTTAAGTAAATTATATTATTTTATAGTTAGCGTTACTGATAAAAGCGTATTTTCTAGTTTTTTTTTAAACGAATTAACTTTTTCTTTTAGTCTTAAAAAGTCTTATTTTAGTCATATAAAGTCTTAAGATATCTTTAACATATTACTTACTGATAATGTATTAGACTCAAACCAAACCAAATCAGCCCAAACTCGAAGAGGCGAGCTGGTACTATCGGTACCAAATTATGTATTGGACGCGTCAAAACAAACCAGATGTGTCCAAAATCAAGGGTTTAGTAGATGGTACCAGCGGTACCGCTTGGTACAGTGGTACCATCGGGCTGATCGGATCAACTTGATGATACCAAATTATTATATTTTCATCCGAATTACATGCACTTGCAAGCATTCAAATCAATACGACAATTAGAAATGGTTTAAAATCGACCGGTACCATTTGGTACCACCGAATACCCTATTAGTGTTATGTCAGCCAAATTACATGCACTTGCAAAATTTCCGTCGGTTTGTGTGTCTGTCTGCGCGGCATAGCTAAAAAACTACTTACCCAATTGACTTCAAATTTTGGTCAAAAATGAAGTGTCATATGGGGATGACTTGGTAACATTTTGGTAAAAATCCAATATGGCAAAACAAAATGGCGGTCTAGTGAAATGTTATAAAAGTTATTACTAAAAAACTCTTTACCCATTTTATCCCACATTTTGCACAAAAATGAAGCATTATGTAGGAATCAACTGGTAAAATTGTGGTACGAATCCAAGAAGGCGGAAGAAAATGGCTTAATAAAATATTTAAAACTTCAGCCTGAAAGACTACTTAACGGACTGATTTCATATTGTGTGCCATAACTAATTATGGTATAGAGATTCACTAGTAAATCTGTGGTACTAATGCAAGATGGTGGAACAAAATGGCGGCTTAATAAAATATTGAAAAATTCAGCCTGAAAAAACTATTTAATGGACTGATTTCAAATTGTGTACCATAACTAATTGTGGTATAAAGACGAACTAGTAAAACCGTAGTACTGAATGAAAACAATGCGTAAAAAAAGATTTTCAGTCATTGTTTTTCTTCCCGATTGAGAGTAAATTGTTATGAACCACCAAAAAAAAAAAAACATTACTTTATTTTAACGGTACGTATGTAAAACCCCGAAAAAAGAAGGTTCTTACTTTATATTGTTTCTATCATTTTAGCTTAAATAAAAGGGGGGAGTTTTAACCCCTAAACTCCCGCCTTATATACGCCACTGCAATTGACCTCAAATTTCGCATTATCAATCCAATATAGCAAGACCAAATAGTGGCCTAATAAAATATTTAAAAAATCAGCTTGAAAAAACTACTTATTAGATTAACTTTACATTTTTCCCAGTGTGATATAGAGATACACTGGTAAGGTGGTGGTGCGAATTCAAGATTACGAAACAAAATGGCGATCTAATACAAAAAATATAATTTTAAAAAAAATCTTGTTTAATTAACTTTAAATTTTGCAGAAAAAATAAATGTGATGTATGGATGAACTGGTACGAATTCGACACGACGTAACAAAATGACGATACGTGTCAATGACTACTTATTGAATTTATTTTAAATTATGCCCAAAAATCAAGTGTGTAGAAAGTAGTGGTAGAAACTGGTAAAATATTGGTAGGAATCCAGTATGATGGAACAAAATGGCTCCCAATAAAATTGTTTGAAAAACAGTGTATATGTGTTACTAAATGACTAGGTACTTAACTAAAATGGATTACACTTCACTATTCCTAATTAAAGGAAAGATTCATAACGAGGAAAGGAAATGTACTGATTTTTACTTCCCTCGTAAAAGGGTAGTATTGCAATCGTGAAAAAATCATCATCTCTCCAAGATTTTCTCCAATCTCCTCGTTTCAGGGTCCCTAGATAACGAAAAACATGTTTTCTCAATTCCGTCGGTCTATCTGTCTGTCTCTTCGCGGCGCCGGCATAGTTAAAAAACTTACCCGATTTACTCTAAATTTCATTCAAAAATTAAGGGTCAACCTGCTAACATTTTGGTGAAAATCCAATATGGCGAAACAAAATGGCGGCCCAGTGAAAAGTTAAAAAAATTATTATTAAAAAACTACTCCATCCAATTTATCTCAAATTTTGCAAAAACATCAAGTATTATGTTGGAATCAACTGGTAACATTTTTGTACGAATCTGAGATGGTGGAACAAAATGGCGGCTTAATAAAATATTTAAAAATTCACCCTGAAAAAACTGCTTAATGGTTTGATTTCAGATTGTGTGCGTGTTAGTGTAACTAACTGTGGTATAGGGATCAACTAGTCGAATAGCGGTACTAATTCAAGATGGCCGAACAAAATGGCGGCCAAATAAAATGTTTTAATCGTGAAAAAATCACTCAAGTTTTACACATCTTTACGATTTAGCGTCTCTAGATGCCAAAAAATATGTTTTATCAATTCATAGCTTAAAGACTACTTCAGACTTTGGTCAAAAATTAAGGGCCATATGGAGATGACCTGGTAACATTTTAGTAAAAATCCAATATGGCGAAACAAAATGGCGGCCTAGTGAAATATTAAATAAATTATTATTAATAAACTACCAGTCCAATTTATCTCAATTTCTGCAAAAAACATTAAGTATTATGTTGGAGTCAACTGGCAACATTTTGGTACGAATCCAAGATGGCTGAACAAAATGGCGACTTAATGAAATATTTAAAAATTCAGGCTGAAAAACTGCGTAATGGTTTGATTTCAAATTGTGTGTCATAACTAATTGTGGTATAGGGTTTAACTAATAAAATTGTGGTACTAATTCAAGATCTTCGTGAAAAAATCACCCTCTCAGCTTTTACACATATTTACTTTTTAGCGTCCCTAGATGTAAAAAAAATATGTTTTATCAATTCCGTCTGTCGGTCCGTTCGCGGCATAGCTTAAAGACTACCTACACGATTGACTTCAAATTTTTTTGAAAAGTTAGGGGTCATATGGAGATGATCCAATAAAAAACAAAAGACTTTTTTAAATTGTCGACGTTTCGCAACTTTATTACTGCATCCTCAGGATACATATATAGATTCTAAATCCTGCATGATACCCATATTACCAGTCTTTACCTACTACGTTTATCCGCTGATATTTCTCAGATTTTAAATTTCTAAATGGACTTTGTTAACGATCGTCTTGTTTTTAGGTTAGAGTGGTGTATTATTTGGGGTTCGGATCCAGAAAAAAAAAACAAAAGCATTTTTTTAAATTGTCAACGTTTTACAACTTTATTGTTGCATTCTCAGGCCACATATATAGATTTTATATCCTGCATGAAACCCATATTATCAGCCTTTACCTACTCCATTGATTCGCAGATATTATAAAAAATCAACGTAAAAAATCTTGTTCAACTGACTAAATTTTACAGAAAAATTAAATGTGAAAATGGTACGAATTCAACATGACGTAGCAAAATGGCGGTATATGTCAATGTAAAACTACTTATTGAATCTATTTTAAATTATGCATAAAAGTCAAGTGTGGCATAGGTAGAAAGAAAATGGTAAATATTGGTAGGAATTTAATGATGAAATCGAATGGCGGCCAAAAAATTAGAAGACAGTATAAGTAGCATATATATACTGTGACTATGTATTGAACTAAATTGGGTCACACTTCAATATTCGTAACAAATGAAAAAAAATCATTTCGAGGGAATTTCCGGGTAAAAGAAATTTACCGATTTTTTACTAAGATTTTGAACATGTATTTGATTTCTGATATATAATACGTACAGAACTTTAAATTTGATAAAAAAAAACATTCAAACATATTTTTTATATATTTATGTTTATAGAATTATATTGTTCTGTAAAGTTCGCCTACACCTACCTATCAAAGACTATATCGGTAATAAATTTAAATATTTCAGTCAAAATACCAGAACTATATAGTTACGTTGTATAGAGTTCATTGGACTTGGTCATTTAACATGTATACCTCTTGTCTGCCATAACATTCTTATATTTTAAGATATCAAAATGGTGCAAAATAAAAAAAATTGTGTAGCTAGTTTTATAGGGCATTAAAAAGTTGTCAAATATGTAAATATAATTTGTTTTTTTTTATTGAAACACAAAGTAAATTTTACTTTTAATAGATCTTTTTCCGGATTTTAAATATGTTATCTAATAGAAAACTTCTCAATAGTGAAATATGGTGAAGAGAAAAAGATAATTTTACTCGCACATACACTTTGGTCTCGAAATGCAACGCTTCTTAATTCATTTTCTAGTTCATTTTTTAAGATAAAAGTGTTAAACCAGGGAAGGTATATTTAAACCCAAGAAAGTGAAAAAAAAAATTGAAAGTAAAACATAAAAAAGATTATTCTTTATATTTTATTTAATTTTAACTTTTCTAGTTTGTGTCTGATAACGCAAGAGTTACTAACTACTCGAAACGTTGTAATGAAATCAGCACAGATAAAGTCAAGGCAAGTACGAGACATGTTATTTTTATAAACATACGCTTCCTACCAATTTCAAAAGACGTATAATCATATATATTTAACAACGCAGACTTTTTTACGTTAATTTAATGTAACAATTCCTGAAGACTTGGATATCTTGATTTGGTACAGAAAAAGCACTTTTACCAAATTCAATTAATTAGGAGTAGTAGGTCCATTTATTACCAAAATCATAAAAGCTACCTGTTATTGGCATTCAGTAGTACATAATAAATGAAAATAAATTGGATTCAAAACATTTTTTTTTTTCTAAAATTTGGTATTTCTTCAGTAGTCAATGTTAATTTTTTTATTTCTTTAAAACATTCTATTTTTTATTTATTTTATACCTTACCAGATAATCATCTTGACTTCTTTGCTAAGAGAAAAAGACAGGTCTTTTAATATACCTAATGAATTTTATTCAAAAATAATATTACAAGTGAAATGATTCGCATAGATATGGTGTTTAAACATTAGATGAACAAGTATTACAAAATAATAATTTAACTACACCTAAGAGGAAAAAAATTAGCAATTGATGGGCTAACAAACAGTCTTAATGTAAGTGCAGATTATTCAAAGATTTATACAGAGTATAAAGAATAGTTTACTTCTTCTGTTCAACAGCCTGTTGCTGCTTGGCTGGCTCTCCAGTTTGAGTGATTGGGATGCTCTTGTGCTCTTCTTCCATTTTTTCAACGGTTGGAGCGGTAATTGTCAATACTCCATCAGAAGACAACTTAGATTCAATCTTGCCCATATGACAAGTCCTCGGCAAAACGTACCTTCTTACAAAATGCCTGGAAATGTAGCCATGTTCATCTTCCTTCTCTTCATGCTTGCCTTCGATGGTCAACACATTATCTCCAGTGACCTTAACGGTTATTTCTTCGGGTTTAAACTGTTGAACATCCAAATTTGCTTGAAACTTGTCTTTGTCAAAACTTACAATTGATCCCGAGTCTTGATGAGCAGTAGCAGGACGCCAGTTCCTCAAATAACCAGCTGGGGTTCTTGTGAGCACACGGTTGTTCAGATTTAACGGCTGGAAAATATCTTCATGGCCTAATCCAAGACCGAAATGTTGATCTAGAATTCTTGAAGGGCGGTGAGGATGGTAGTCAAAAGGGTCACTCAACAACAAAGGCAAGAGAGACATATTAATTTTTTTTACCGACAAAAAAACTCTAAATGTATATTACCTGCTGCGTCTAAAATTCTCTGACTGTTGGGAATAAACTAACGGTCAATCCGCGCCCGCGAAATAATTTATAGGATCGGCGAATCGTCTAGAAATTTTAGAATTCTCTGGTGGGGTGCACACTGATAATGAAGGAATATGCGCGAATCGCGATCATACTTTTGACCGTTCATGGAATGTAAAGATTTTTAGCGGTTTGGTAAATATGGAAACTGGCAGGGTGGTTAAAAATGAGAATTGTGTTACTCAGTTCGTTAAGGTCTGATACAAAACGAAATTTTATGTTAAATTGTCGACTTATGTGCCATGAAATTTTAATTAAAAATTATGAGTTAGGTATATGTGTCGAAACTATATAAATACTATAATATAAAAATATTTCGCGGTATCATAATTTGACATTTGAACCCAAACTTTACAGTTATATGTTAAAATATTGAAAATTTCTCAATTTCTTGTTATAATTCGAAATTTTATCCTAAAATTTAATTTTGTGAAACTTTAACTGTAAGTTTCTTGTAGTTCAACATTTAAAATAATTATGTAAGTTATTTTCATTTATATCGTGAAAATTTGTTCTTTGAAGTCCTAATAATTTAGGAACTTCTCTAGAAATAATGCTTATATTAAACGAAACAGTAACAACATTCCTCATTTCTCACCCAATACCCAAATTCGCATTATCTAAAAACTCATTGATTTTTTATAGTATTAAATCTTACAATCACTTGCTCCTGAACTTGATAACAATTGCTGTTGAAAAGTTCTTTAGACGAGCTTTCAAAAATGTTCTTAAGTTAAAAGTTGTAAACCTGCAGGAATTTTATGATAGCCCTCTATGTTAGTAGGTGTAATATTAGTATATGTATTTAACATTAGCTTTCTTTTTTACTTCCGCCGTAAAATGGAAGTATTGCAATTGTGAAAAAATGACCCCTGAGACTTTTGCAGTGTCAGTCTGTCAGCCTGACTGTCGTTCTATCTGTACGCGGTATAGCTCAAAAACTACTTATTCAGTTGACTTCAAATTTTAATCAAACATCGAAAATCGTAAGGAGATGAAATCGTTATATTTTAGTAAAAATGGATGGCGGATCAGAATGGCGGCGTCACAAAATGTAAAAAAAATCATTATTAGGAAACTAATTATCGAATCGACAAAATCTGCACAAAAATAAAGTGTGATTTAGGGATAAACTGTTAATTTTTTGTGTAAATTTATTATGGCGAATCAAAATGGCGTTCTAATGAAATTGACTTGAAATTCTACACAAAAATCAAGTGTTAAACATGGATAGACTGGTAAATTTTTAGTGCGAGTCCTAATAAAATGTTTTAATATTCGGTAAAATTCCATTTCCTGGAATAAAACCCTCTTTTTATGAACGAAAATAATAAACGTAAATAATGATATGGAAAATAAATATAAATATTAATATATACTAATAAGAAACTCAAAACTAAAATAAATTACAGTTTATATTTGTATAAAGTGGTTACCAGATAATTATATGCATATATAGACTGTTTAGTGTAAGCTGCTGAATTCTGTACGAGGAAAAGGTGAAGTCACCGATTTTTTATTCTTGTCTAAAATTATTATTATTATTATTATTGTATTGGTATCTTACTCTTTTCAAGTATTTTTTACTTTTTTAACACCCCAAGAAACGTGATAAAATCAATTTATATTTAAGGTTGCTTAAAAGTAGATTTATGATAGCGTTAATAAAGTTTTGGTTTTATCAATATCCCAGAAATGAAAATAATCACTTCAAATCAATATTTACTATAAAAAGTGTCTTGAAGATAAAAAAAAATATCTATAAGACATTTACCACACTTAATTCATAAGTGATTTTATTCTTAATCTAGCTTTATGAGCTACTACGTAAACACCATCTTAAACCTTTCTTTCCTTGAAAATCTATAAAAACTGATATGTTTTAAGTTTTCTTGTACCGAGACATTTAGGTTTTACTCTGTATTTATGCATATACTAAAGAATATTCATAAATATTCTCATAAGTACCTATATCAAGTCTTAGGATGCAATTACTTTGTATATATATCATTGGTTTTGATATGCGTAGATAAAAATACATCTAAGGAAACAATCACCTTATTATGGGCGCATTTAGGGGGAGTCCAGGGCAGTGAGGACCTTTTTTTTAAGTAACAACAAAAATAATGAGCCTGCCCCCTGATAAAAAATCCTAAATAGGCCACTGCACCTTATAAACCTAGTTCATAAGTTTATTATTGCTACGGGTTTTAAAATGTCTAAACCATCATACCTTTTAGGAAATGTACTTAATAAACATACTTCACTGATATTTTATTAATAATAAGTTTGCTTGGATAAACATTCAAAATCTTATTCAAATCAAATCATGTATAAAATTAAACAAAAGAGGAAATTTCAAAAGAAAAGTAAAATGTACTTACATAAACATTTTAAATAATACACATCCAAGCATTTAGATGAATCTATCCCTTCCAATTTGGGAATAGTGCGTCATGCTTAGCAACTGCGACATCTTACATCGACTTGGAAAATAGAATAATAATTGATCCTTCCCCAAAATTTTACGTGACAAATGAGAGTACCTAATAGGTTTTTAAGACTGGTTTGCTATGGGATAGAGGAAGTATATTTATACTAGATGAAGAACTATAGTCTTATGATAGCAAAAGTGTTATGATAGTAAATAGTGTAGAAGAACTACAGTCTTATGATAGTAAATAGTCTTAAAATCAAACAACGCCATTTTATTTGTTTAAGATTTTCTATTTTGAATAATTTTTTTTAAGTTTTTGGAAAAATGGTACATAAAAAAGTACAAGTAAACATTGATAAAAGAGTTTCGCAAATGCCGTTTTAACGTTTCTCAGCTAAAGTAAACATTCATTTTGATAAAAGAAAATCTTGCAGGAAAACCAAAAATTCGTTAAAATTCGATGCACAGAAAAAGTTGTCTTTTACGCAATAATTATAACTCGGGGATATTTAGAGAACATGTCACTACAATCATTTTTATTCGCGATATTAGTTTTCACAAATCTTCCTTAAGAGTTTTGGAGCTCAACCAGATAACTTTTAAATACATTAAGAGCGGATTTATGATATATTTTATGCAGATTATCTAACCCCGTTATGTAAAACGGGAACTTAATAATTCACATGATGGGTGCCAGATAATGTTCAGATAGTATAATAAATATTATCTAGTACACAGCAACCCTCCATATAGGCTTTAAATTATTTTTTCAATGTGATTGTTTACCCTATGATTAATAACCAAATATTATAACCATTCTGATGTCATTATTTATTGTGAGTATTAAGTTTATAACTATATATCTGCTATTAGCTTATATTTGTTATAATAAAAAGAAAGATAATTTGTTAAGTAGTTTATAAACCTAATCTCTACAAATTACTCTGAGTAATCTCAATATAGCTGAAAAAAGCTATGGGCTAGCGTTTATAAAAATATACTTACAACAAAATGTTAGAATTTATAAGAAGCTTTTACGTAGCGTTACAGATATTCGGTTTCCTTCTTTTTAATTGCCTAGTCAGTATATATTCCAGCATTGATTCAAAAGAGTCGGGATTTTTGTTTTATAATAAATTTGTTTCTGAAACTTAATTTTAATATTCAGGAATTTAGTTGCAGAATAACCAAAACAAAGGCAACAGGGGCGTCCTTTAACCCTTCTTGTGATTGGGAGGAGGGGGGAGGGCACAAAGAGAAAAATCAACTGACAAAAAAAAGGTCTGCAGGTTTTATTTCTACCACCAGCCAACTATCACCGATGGCAAAAAAAATCCTCGCATTTATATTACAGTAAATTTGGTACGTACATAAACTACTGTGGTTTGGCATAGATGTCGGTTCAGCTTGCTCGTAATTTGTCAATTCGAACACAATTTACCCAACTCAACCACAATTTAGCCAACTGCCTTAAGACATTGGGTGAGGGGCACCGTCTCCTATACACTCCTTAGTGACGTCTCTGGAAGGCAGTCTTGCAATAGTAATCAGCAGATGCTTACAGCTCAAGGTTTCTTTCGAAAAAAAAAGGGTAATAAAAGTTTAAGTACATTTTCCAAATTTGCCGAATCGCCTGTTAACGCAGATAATTTGTAAACCAGCTAGTAAAGTATAAAAAGTCTTTAAGTCAAAAATATTGAAGTAAAATCATTTTTTAATTTGTATCGTACAATCATACGTACACTAAGTACATAAAGAACATACGGTATTCAACAAAGCTCAAACGGTCGTTTTTGCAGCTTCACAGATCGCAAAATCTAGAACCGAAGAAAAAAATTACTATTGCAATAAAAACCAATAATTTATACGAACATAATATATAATTTACAAATAGCAAAATATAGTCTAATTTTTGTAGATGATCTATTCTATACAATGACATTACATTATAATAGTCCAGACAAATAATTAAAAATATTAGATATGCGGATTTTTAAGATGTGAACTAAAAGAATGAAAACTAGTTGTGCCCAATCCGTTCCCTATAGGTAACTTTATCTTATATAGTTCAATTTTGGGATTGGTATAAATCTCTAATTTTTTTTTACCTTAATTTATTTATAAAACTGTAATTTGAGTTATTCAATAACAATTTCGATTTTTTAAAATTATATCTCCTAAAGTGAGCCACAAAAAGTACATTTTACAAAATTATGTTTAGTTGAACGACAAAGTTGCAGGTTTTATTATGAATATGATATCACAATTGGCCTTGTTTTCAAATAAACGTTTTTCCACCTTGGTAAGAATCACAACATTCGATGAACAGCGAAGAGGTAGGGAAATGGAGATCATTCCAGATGGCGGACGTAAGGAGCATGTGCGCCAGCCTCGTAAATACTCCGTTAATTCTCGTAGGTTATGGTAGGTTCCAGTCAAAGGGAGAAAGGGGAACTTGACGGCAGATAACTAACAAAGCTTGCAATGTTGCCAGATTGAAATAATTCTGTGCAATCATTATGGATGGCCCAAATTTAGAATGTAATTTTAACTCATTGTATAGAGACATATTTTTGCAGACCTTAAACTTGCATTTTAGACTCTGAAAAACATGTTCTCTCATTCCCGTCGGTCTATCTAACATATAGCTCAAAACCTACTTACACGATTGTCTTCAAATTTTGGTTAAAAATCATATGCGTCATATTATGGGGATGGCCGATCCGACTGATTAGTTACATTTTGGTAAAAACCAATATACCTACTGCGGAACGAAATGGCGGGCCTCACAAAATATTTTAATAAAAATCAAGAAACTGCTTGTCCAGTGGGCATCAAATTAGACACAAAAATTAAATGTGATACAGGGGATAAACTGGTAAAGTTTTGGTGTGAAGCCATTCGATACCAAAAAAACTATGTACCTATCCAATTGATTTGAAATTTTGTACAAAAATCAATAAGTGTGAATCAGGGATAAATTATAGTGTGAATCCTATAGGGCAAAATAAAATGGCTGTCTATTAAATTTTTATGGGCTATGTAAATAAAAGTATATACAAAAGTAATAACAGAATAACAGTAGGTATAAAATCAAAAACAAATAAAAAAATGATAAATTCGCCTTTATTCCAATTTATCTCGCAAAGAATTCCACTACATAGAGACACCATATATTTTTTAAATCCATTTAGTTGTTTGGTCGTAATTAAAAAAAAATAAGTTACAGTTTTTAGGATTTATATAAAGTTTTTACCAAATTATGATTTGCATATATAGATAAACTGTGGAATTCTAAGTAAAAAAATAGCAGGTGCCGTATAGGATCAATCTTTACAATTTGCTGAATAACTTCCTTATAGATACAAAAAAACTGCTACTTTATTTTTCATTTTGAAAGAAATATATATAAACAAAAAACAAATAACATCCTTAGAATAAAAATATTTAAAAAAATGATATAGTTTTCATTAAAACCACGAATGCCAGAAGCACTGGCATAGCCAGAGAAATTATCTGGCGGCGGACAGAGGTCTAAAATTATATTGTTCATGGAATGTAAATTGAAATACAGATTTTCAGGGCCGTGTACAGATTATTTTGTTAACGGAGCAAGTTATAAAAAATACTTATTAAAAATTTTCCGGCCCAAGTAACTTTCGGTTGTTGTTTCCTTTCGTCGTATTTATACCATAAAATATATTTTTCTTTTCATACAAATTTCAAAGGCGTCTTGGAGGCGAGGGGGCAGAGAACTTTATCTTGTATTTAAAATCTATACTCAAGATGCTCTAAATGATGTTACAAACCAAATAAATGTTCTTAGAGGAGTAAATCTGCAGCAACACTGGTGGAAACTAGATATTGATCCTATCCTTTTCGCTAGGTTAAGTTCGTGACCTGGAATAACCCAGATATGCTGAAAAAGTGAAAGCTCTCATTTTTAGAAGGGCTTGTGATTCCTAGACTATACAAAATATAATATAAACACAGTACGTATATTAAAACATTTAAACTAGGCTTTTATATAATGTAGAAAAATTAAAAGATAAAATTTAGGAACAGATTTATAAAATGACAATAAATTTCGGGCAACATAAATTTATTACAGGGAAAATGCGTGAGGTGCCGATGAAGTGAAGAATATTGTACATGAGGTACTTTATCTTACTGTTACCCTCTGTCAGCAGCATTCTGGAGCCCCACGCTATTTTTCGTGTAATAAATTTATACATCTGTTGCCCAAAAGCAAAATATTTAAATGTAATTTTTATTTTACATATTTTAGTCTTGGAAAAGTAAAAGAAATTGGTTCCAGAAAACAAAACAAAACAAGAAATAAATAAATATACCTCGTTAATTTCATGTCACGCTAATGCATTGACACATCTAGGTAACAGTTTTCAGTTGATATTCTTTAAAAGGTGACTGAGATAATTTAGAAAAAAGATTTTGCATAATAGAGACAAATATTGTTACTGATTTTTGCCCGCTTTCACACCTCGCTTTAATTTGATCATGTAATCATTCGTCATAATTAAAAATATTTTTTTAATGCTGTTACGATATCATTCCAAGAGAAAAAGTTATCTGGAATAGCTCTATACTAAGTTAAAGCGGTGCCTTGAAATAAGTCAAAACAAGAATTAAGAAATCGGTAAATTTCCTCTACCCGGAACTTCCTTTGTTATGAATCTTTCCTTTTATTAGGAATAGGAATAGTGTGACCCGATTCAGTACATTGTCATTTAGTTTTCTACGAAATTTAAAGTCAATTGATATTGAATAAGATTTTTTTACCTTAAATTTTTAAAAATTGTGTTTGGCCTGTGTTTTGTTCCGCTATCTCGAATTTGTACCTCAAATTTAACGGTTTATATATAACAGTTAATGTTTGCACACAACTTAGATTAATTTCAAATTGATCTAATAAGTAGTGTTTTCAGGCAGATTTTTTAAATATTTTAAGAGACAACCATTTTGTTTTGCTATCTTATATTCATACCAAAATGTCACCAGTTCATTCCTATATAACACTTGATGTTTATGCAAAATTTGAGGTAAACTGAATAATTAGTTTTCTCAGTAATAATTTTTTTAACGTTTCCCTAGGTCGATTTTTCCCAAAATATTACCAGGTTATCCCCATATGACCCCTAATTTTTGACCAAAAATTGAAATTCAGAGTCCTGATGTAAATATTAACAGCTCAGCAAAAGTACTGAATTTTGGAGATTCTGTGTGTTTTTAAAGAAAACACCCTTTTGTCTTACAATAATTGTACTCCAAATTGTAGATACTGTTCCAACAATAGCTTATCTCCTCTCCAGTCGAAAAATGGAATTGTATATTTAAATTCAACAAAAGTTTAAAAAACATGCCTATTACCATATAATTTCTTTTTTCAATATTTAAATCAAATCCTGATAGAGAACGCCTTTTTTTACATGTTCGAAGCGTCATAGACCGACATAAAAAACAGGCTAATAAGTGATCACGATAAAATTTTAACTTTGAAACTGACAATAAGTCGATTCTTGTAACTATGTTCGTTTTAATAAAAACTTTCATACAAACAAATCCTATCTAGATTTTGATTAAGTGTTCTTTAAAAAAATATTTTATTACCTTTAAATTATTATCATTTAGTCATATTTACTTTCTAACCAGTGTTCTTATCTGATATTGTCTTTAGTTTATAGCACCAGTATTTTAGCTATACAAGACACTTAATAAGTAGCTAAATGTTCTTCCTATTTGACTTTATTGTGTTGTTTTTGGGGTAAGTTGTAATGTATGTTACTAGGTCTAAGTTCTTCATAAAGTACCTTAAGTACGGCGCACGAATTTGAGGCTTTAAAAAGAATGCAATTATCTATGGAAACGGTGCATTACTCATTAGTGATTGGCTAAAACATAGAAACGCTGTGCTTTTGACAAACCGCCCCCTTTCGTCGCGGCTTCAGACCCGTGCGGCGTACTGTACATATGTTTTAGCGGAAATAAATAATTTGCTAACCAGAATAAAAAACGTGCTACCATCATAATATATTGAAAAAACATCCCCAAATTTTAAACGCTTTTCTAGTATACACGCTACCATAAAAATAAATATTTAATTTAGCCCTTTTACCCTACTTTACTCTTAAAAAAATGTACTAAAATCCTGTGACCACCGCTATTTATAAACCAAACTCAACGAAAATATAGGTCCTGAGAGATACTCTACAAGGGCTTTAACATACCGTAAAAATAATAATTTAATTACCATCTTAGGAGCTACTTGACACTTAACAAAATTTACTAAAACCGTGCGTTACTGTTGAGAGGGCCAAAGTTATGATTTATGATATTAAGATTACTTTTTGTTCCTAGGACGTAAAAGTATGTTACGCCTTTTTTCCAGTTTTATGGAAGGCGAAAAATATGTTTGGGCTCTGAAAAGTCAATTTTATGGTATAAGGCGTCTTTTTTGTTATTTTATGCTCGATAGTGTATACAAAAACAATACCTAATTAATTAGATCCGTCAGGGTATATTTCAATTAAAACAGGAGTATACTTTCGTGAGTTTTGTTTATATAAATAGCGGTGGCCGCACGATTTTAGTAAAATTTTTTAAGAGTAAAGTAGCCCTTAAGGGCTAAATTAAATATTTATTTTTATGGTAGCGGGTACTGCTAGAAAAGATGTTGGCATATTTTTTATTTTGGTCAGCAAATTATGCACAACCCTGTTTTAGCTAAACTCGTAGACGCGAACTAGCAAAATATTATCACTAATTACTATTATTATCATATCTACGTTTTTTACATCTGTTCGCAAGTAAAAATTTATCTACTAATTATTATGGGGTTTGTTGCACTTTTCTATGTTGCAATAAAGAATTTTATTGCAACTATGAAAAATCAAATTTTTGAGTTGTACCCCAAATTATACCTGCCACATTTTGAGCTTTATAATAATAAATTAAAATTATCAATTATCATTTCCAGGGCAGGGCAACAATAAAAAAAGGTCATCCACTTGATATATAAATGTAATTCCAGAAGCGGCTGGAAAGAGATTAGATTTCGTCTAGGAGGGGGGCAAATTCATTTGTTTATCATAATAATATAACAATATACAATATTTGCATATTACAGAGGGGGCAAGCATCTCCCCCTGCCCCCCATCCAGGGTCCCACGGCAATAAATAAAAGGAAGATTTTGCATTTTTTTAAAACATTTTTTTTACCAGTTAAGTAGCAAAAAAATAAGACATTGATTGTCGTGTGTGAGTAAAGTACTTAATGGCTTAAAATTGGGCTGCACGCTATATTAAGTGCTGTATAATTAATAATAAAGAGGCATTTATTCAAAAAACATCTAACAGTTTTAGAGGCAAAATCAACAACTAAATAAATATAATGATAAAAACACGCTTAGTATTTTAATGTTATTATTTATTTAATTTGTTTTAGAGAATATTTTTTCCAAAGTTTCGCATGCGTTTTGGAGCATAATTTTATTTTAAGGATCAAAAAACAATCTTCATAGGTTTAGGTTTTGGATACATCGGTCCATTAATAACCTGTACGGATCCTTTTAAATAGACCCGGATTGTCCCTAGACACCCTTAAAAAGAGGACACTGTTCGGAAAAAACAGCACAGACGGCAACCCTAACTGGCATCTACATATAATAATTAATCATTTTTATATCGGTATTATAGCTTACGTGTTAGTGGTTTTGTATATTCGATGAGTACCTATAATAAATACTTTTTAATAAATGGAAATTGTACCTATTGACGAGAACGACTGGCAGTACATAATAATATTGAAAAAAATGTTAATATAACATTATTCACCTTACAATTACCGACCTAGGTACTTAAGTTTTTATTGAAGCAAGGCAAACAACTGTCAATTTTAAAAAATTATTTAGAAATAAATTATACATATTTAAAATAATGTACGTATTCCGGGATATAGGTACCTAATTTAGTTCCCAATCTTAAAAATGCCAGAGTTAGGGTAGGTACACATATTACATATCTAAAAAAATTATCCGTTTAGCAAAATATAAATTCCTTGGACTCAAGACCTCTCAACTTCAGCAATTCATACACAGTTTACGCTGCCCTTTATTTGACCTTGTCTGTCTGGCCGTTAGTTACCATGCGTGGTGCCTGCCAATCGATACGAAAATTCACAACACAGAAGAGGATGTTTTGTTATTCTTTTCGTTTTCATGTGCTATTTTTAGGCCAGATACTACGCCTGTATTGTGTTTTATATGGGAGAAATGAGAATTAGTAGCCAACTAACCAATGCATGCATGGAAGCTTTTGTGGTTTCGTATAACAGGTAGTATACCTATACGAATACCTGAAGATTCAAAGTAATAGTTATATGTACGTTTACAGAAGCTCGAGGGTTGCTACGTTATTATTGCAAAGCGAATAGAGTGTATTTGAATTTTTATCCCTAATCAAGAAAAAAAAATACACCTAAGAAAATAAAATTACTGATAAATATTTATTTATTTAGCTACATTTAATAAACATTAGTTTTCTTTAAACATTTCTGAAGCATTCCCCAATCTGAACACAAAATTATTTTTAATTTTTTTTTTTTTAATAAACTTGATTATTTAAAAAATTAAAACCACAAAAAAAACTCAAACGCTCCCGTAGCAAAGAAATGAAAAAATTAGAATACCAAACCTATAACATAATTAATGCGTAACATTAAAATAATTAAAAAAGTCTATTTTTCTTTGATTAAAACATGGCAAAAACTTGTTTAAATGTATGCTCAAAAGATAAAATCTGAGTATGGCTGTGGACGACTACTAAATGTTGTTAATTTACAAAAACTAGATTTAAAAAATGCAGTGCCAGCTGCAACCAACTGACATTAAAAGTTTATCATTCAGATATCTCAAAAAGCTTCTTTTTAACTGTTTGACGTCATTATAAAAGAAAGTTAAAGAAAGTGTCCCTTTAGTAGATCACCCCATTTCAAACTTTCAATGAAGTTTGTTTTTAATCCGACTAAATAGATTTTTATTTACGCTTATTTGGGATGGCCAGTTTAGCTGAAAATACATCAAAATATCTAGGAAGACCTTAGAAATTTATATTTTTTTGTAGTAGGTACTGACTACTGACTATTCTGGTTAGGTTGACATCTTCGAAACTAGCATATTTCTTCAGAAAAAGGTTAATAAAAATTCTTTCTATATATATATATATATATATATATATATATATATATATATATATATATATATATATATATTTATTGTGAACCAACATATCCAATTATTAAACAAAAATTGAAATTCCTTTTTTAATATTTGCCAAGTTCTAAAAAAGTCGCGAAAAAATTTCTGGGTATCAGATTGGAGCCATTGCACCTAGACTCACTAGGACTACTACCTACACTAGTTATGAATAAATAAACTTAATTACTATATAACATAGCTTACTGGCAGAGTTTTTTTACTCTTGCAGTACTAAACTCCACTGCGAACTACGGTATTAAAAGTTCAAATTAGTTTGCACTATCGTTAATAAAATAATGTAACATGAGATTGAAAATCAAAAAAGATAAAATTATTGAAGGACTTTTTGTTGCAAATGAATATCGGTGAGGATTTTTGTGGTTTAAACCCTCCCACTGATACTGGAAAAGTACATATTATTCATTACTTTTGATGTTTTAATTTGAAATTTGTAACATAACCCTTTTGTTAAATCACTGATTTTATTTTACGCTAGTGTAATTTTGTAGTAAAGAAAGAATTTTTATTAAGCCTTTTCTGAACAACTATGCTAGTGTTGAAGATCTCAACCTAATGAGAGTAGTCAATAGTCAGTACGTATTATTTCCTTGATACTTATTTAAATTATTTTTAAAATTTTGTAATCAAACTGTTTTAATGAAAACCATCCTGTCCCATTCCATGTTGATGAAAAGGTATTAACAAATTAATATTTAAAAAAAGAAGTTCAGTTAATATATTCCTAAAGAGAAAGAAATTTTCAATAAAAAAGTCTCGACTCCTTGAACTCTTATCTCTATTAATAAAATTTTAATTTAATATTAAAAATACAGCACTAGGCTGTTACGATACATGCCCCAAAACCGGCCGGCGGCCGTAATAGGGAGAAAAAACACTACTAAATATTAATTTAAACATTTTTAAAAATTGTGGTATTATCTAGACTCTTGAAGAAACGATATCTCGCTGAAAAAAATTATTGAAGATTTTTCATAAAATGAGCCTATTGTAAATTTACATTTTTTCGTTTAGATTTCAAGTCGGATAATTGTTAAACCAAAAGCCACTAAAATTATTTCCCTAGGTGGAGACTTTGTCACAACTATACCCTATGAGAATATGACATTGCGATGTTTTTAATTGTTATAAGCTATAAGTCATTAATTATTCAAGCTAAAAAAAACTAAAAATTAACGTTTTTTTGTTAGTTTCAATTATTAATAACTAAGAGATTATAAGAATTAAAAACATAGCTATATCATAATCTCATATAGATTAGTTGTGATAAAGTCTCCACGAAGCGAAATAATTTGAATAGCTTAGGAGTATTTTACAAGGTGTCCAGGAATGGGTTTCCGTTTTTAAATTGCAATAAGTTGACAATCCTTCAAAATGCGATCATGTTAACCAAGCTCGTTAGTGCGAAATATTGGCCAGAAGAGCATTGCGTGTTTATTATCGAGGGTAACTTTAGGGCTGACGATTCTTACACTTTTTTAATAACTTCAGTATTCGACGGTCAGCATTTAGCTCCCTGAGTAAAATTTTGGTAAAATCGTGAGTCAAAAGGGTTAGAGAAACATCGTGAGGCACCCATTTTTCCACCAAAAACCACGTGCTCGTCCGAGGCCAAAATCCACGCAGATTAGACTTTAAATATGCACAAGCTTTGTGTTTGTGCTAGTCACCTGGACACATATTTGAGAAAAGTTTTAAGAGTTTGGTTATCCAATTGGTGTAAAAACTAAGCGCAAATGACTTCACAGATATTATTTGGTTGAAGTCATAGTACGAGACTTGTTTTTTAAATAACCAGATCAATAACATTTTCTTCAGAGTGTGGAGAAAAATGGCGAAGAATCAAGAGATTACGTACGATTTTATTAAAATTTACAAACAACTCCGTACCTTGTAGGAATTAAAAACATGTGTCTCCATGCATATTAATGTTTCAAAACTCTATGATTAATTTTTCAAAGCTTGGCTATAGCACAACAGATATGTTTAAATCGTTTATGTTTCGCTCTATGTTAAAATTTTTAATATGTCTCCTGCTGTTATTTTATTTTTATTTTACTATTTTAATTGGAATTTTAGTTGGAACCGAAAGAAGTATTTATATATTCTCATATATTTTTTTAGACGTATTAAGTTTTGTTACTAAATTTAAATTGAAGTAAAAATTTCATCTAAAACCCAGTTTGCACTCATAATCACTTTTTGGGGGCTCCTGAGCCTAAAAAATAGAATTTTTTTATTTTTGAGAATTAATTAAATCGTTAGACCTCTGATAATTAAAAAAAATTTTCCTCGTTTACTAATGAGGTAATTATAATAAAAAGGTACATACGGTGAAGTGCAAATGCATATTTTGCTATTTGAAGAACGTCAACGGAAAATTCTACTCTGCGCCCTGTAATGGCATGGGGCATGGATCACCAAAAAAAGCCAACCACGGTATAACGTAAGGGAGGCATTATTCTTAGGCCTCAGGCCTTTGTGATATGCCCATATATATATATATATATATATATATATATATATATATATATATATATATATATATATATATATATATATATTAATTGCTGATTGCTTTAGAGCTTGTAACTTAATCAATAGTTTTTATTTTAATATCAAAAAAACAATTGCAGAAAATCAACAAAATATAATAGTACAGTATCTGGAGGGTTAAACCTCGGGATAATAATAATAATAATAATAATAATATATATATATATATATATATATATATATATATATATATATATATATATCTATATTATTCAAAGACAAATTCGCAACCTTTCTATGCATGTTTATTTTGACAAATAATTTAAATCGAAGATCATTTCGTGTATAAAAAAGTATTCAAATAGTAAATCGTTTTGTATTTAAATCTTTTCAAAAGATTTAAATCATTTCAAAATAATTAAATCATTTCAAAATATTTAAATAAGAAGCATCACTAAAAATAAATGGGTTTTATCTATTTTTTAAAAATTAAGTTTTCTTATCTAGTTTTTTTTTTCTATTTCTAGCTAAAAAATCTAGTTAGTTTAGTTATACGTATAGGGTTTTCTTTCTTTATTTATTTCAGACTGATTTTTCTCTGAAGTGTTTTTAATATTTTATAAATCCGTAATATATAACAGTTGCCATAAAATATTTCCATGTAGTCAACACACTTTTTGACGAATACTGTTTCTAGACACTTAAGCCAAGTCAAATTTCCGACCGTATTCGTATCCGCATTATGCTAAGCTCGATACGTTGACAGATTTAAGTTACGGACATAAATACACTGGATATGGATCTGTCAAGAGTCAAAAATATTTGGTCAAAAAAAGTTTTTTAAACCTAGTTTTTTTTGTATAAAAAAAAAACAAAAAATGGGTTATAAAACTGTCACTCTCAAAATATAAACGTGATATTTGAAAGTTCCGTATTCGTATGCGGATAGTCGGTGGCTTTAAGACATTATTCTACCATTTACGTAACTCGATACGTTATGTATACGTATACGGATACCGCAAAAAAATTACAGTTGGCTTTAAGTGTCTACTGTATAAATTATAAAGAACAAAAATGCACTTTTAAGCAATTTTATTTAAAAATATGAAAGAAAATATAATACTTAAATAATATAATTTTTGATAAAGATTTCAATTTAACGAACAATATAAGATTCAAAATAATATGTAAAGCGTTTATTTTAATATTCATAATTGCGTAATATTAGGAGACATTGACTAAACAGACTATAGGTTGGTTCATAAAGAAGTTTTTTTAATATTTTTAGAGATTTAAATCATTTAGAAAAGATTTAAATCTTAATTTTTAAGAGAGAAATAGTAGCCTTGGCTTTCCTTTTAAGCATCAAAAAAAATTTTTTTTTTGGTGGAATTAGATTGAAATACAAATTGTTCCAAATGAAATTTGTAAACTTTGGCTATATGTGATACAAATTAACAATAAAGGATGACAGGCACGTATCCACGGGTGTGGACCCCCCGAAACTTTGAAAATATTTTGGTATGGCATGCTTTTTACTAATTTTCCTGAGGTTTGATCGTTTGGACCCCCCTCCTGACCTAAATTTCTGGCTACATGCCTGAAAGGTGAGGAATGGGTAACAGAGGTGGAAATTTTGCGTCACGCATTTTATAGACAACAAAGGGCTCTACATTGCAATAAATAAATTTGGTAGCTTCTGTTGTTAATAATTATAGTAACTATTACTTTACAATTATACAGTGGGTTACACTTAAAACTCCAAAAACCGGTGATATCAACATTTGGCAATAAGCGTTGCTTTAGTAGAATAACTATTTCTTTCAATGATTATTTTTTCAAATAATATATGTTCTTTCTACATTTGATGTCGTGTTTTAAATCATATCTTTCTATAAATCAAAAGCGACTAAGATTTTTTTAATTATCTAAAAAAATCTCCCAACAAACAAATTACTTAACTGAAAAATATCGGCAAATTTCCTTTACCCGGAACTCGTTATGAATATTTCCCTTTACTAGGAATAGTCACGTGTGACCCAATTTAGTTCAGTACACAGTTATTTAGGAACACATATACTGTCTTTTCAAACATTTTTATTGGGCGCCATTTTGTTCCATCATATTGGATTCCTACCAATATTTTACCAGTTTTTACCTATGCCACACTTAACTTTTGGGCACAATTTCAAAAAAAATTTAATAAATAGTTTTTACAATGACACACTCCGCCATTTTGTTACGTCATGTTGCATTCGTACTAGTTTATCCCTATATCATATTTATTTTTTCTGCAAAACTTAAAGTCACTTAAATAAGATTTTTTTACGTTGACACAACTTTACCAGTTTATCTCTATATCACACTTAAGGCATCTACAAAACTTGAAATTAATCTAGTAAGTACTTTTTTCGGACTGATTTTTAAAATATTTTATTAGGACGCCATTTTATTTTGGTATCTTATATTCATACCAGTTTATTCCTTATATTTATGCAAAATTTCAAAATTTGAAGTAAATTAGATAATTAGTTTTTTTAGTAATATAACGTTTCACTAGGCCGCGATCTTGTTACCAAAATATTACCAGGTCATCTCCATATGACCCTTAATTTTTGACTAAAATTTGAAGACAATCTGTTAAGTAGTTTTTAAGCAATGTCGCGAACTGACAGACAGACAGACCGACGGAATTGATAAATCATATTGTTTTTGCATCTAGGGACGTTAAAACTCGAAAATATGTAAAACCTCAGAGGGTAATTTTTTCACGATTACAAACATTTTATTTAGCCGCTATTTTGTTCCCCCATCTTGAATTAGTACCACAGTTTTACTAATTCATCGTATTTGGTTCCGCCATCTTGGAATCGTACCGAAATATCACCATTGATTCCTACATAATACTTGATCTTTGTGCAAAATTTGAGATAAATTGGATAAGTAGTTTTTTAGTAATAGTTTTTTTGCCATTTCACTAGGCCGCCATTCCGTTTTGTCATCTTCATATGACCCTTAATTTTTGACCAAAAGTCAATCGGGTAAGTAGTTTTTTAGCTATGCCGCAAACAGTCAAACCGACTGACCCACAGACAGATCGACGGAACTGGCGAATGAGGAAACATGTTTTTCGGCATCTAGGGACCCTAAAACGTAAAGGTCTGAATAAATTTGGGACGGTGATTTTTTCACGATTATGACACTTACCAGGGAAGTAATAAATTTAATAAGTAGTTTTTACAGTGATATGTACCGTACTGTTAAATTTGTATCAGATAAATTCTGTATTATATTTAATTTTGATGCCATGCGATTTGAAGTCAATTGAATAAGAAGATTTTTTTACGTTTTTTAGAAATTTTATTTGGCCGCTATTTTGGTACTCCGTTTTGAATTCGTACCACAGTTTTGCAAGTTTGTCTCTATATCACACTCAAGGCTTGCCTAAATTTGAAATTTTTAAAGAAGTAGTTTTTTAGGCTCATTTTTTAAATGATTTCTTAGGGCGCCATTTTGTTTTGCTGTCTTGGATTCGTACCAAAATTTACAGGTTCATTCCTATGTAACACTTTATACTTTTTTTTTAGGAATAATTTTTTTTAATATTTCACTAGGCCTCCATTTTGTTCCGCAATATTGGATTTTTACCAAATTATTACCAGGTCATCCTCACATAACCTTTAAATTTTGACCATAATTTGAATCATGAAAGCAGTTTTTAGCTACGTCGCGAACTGACAAACAGACCAATAGTATTGAGAAAAGGGACGCTAAAAAGATGTATAAAACCAGCACATTTTTTCACGATTACAAACATTTCATTTGGCCGCCATTTTGTTCGGCCATTTTAAATTCGTACCACAGTTTTACCAGTTCATCTCTATACCACAATTAATTAATTCTTGCACAAAATTTGAAATCAATGTAATAAGTTGTTTTTGTCAGGCTGAATTTTTAAATATTTTATAAGCTGCCATTTTGTTTCGCCATCTTGGATTCGTACCAATATTTTACCAGTTGATTCCTACATAATACTCGACTTTTTGTGCAAAATTTGAGGTAAATTGGATAAGCAGTTTTTAATAATAATTTTTTTAACATTTCACTAGGCCGCCATTTTGTTTCTCTATATAGTATTTTTTCACAAATCACAATATCACAAATATTCCC
Source organism: Kuschelorhynchus macadamiae (assembly GCA_030620095.1). NCBI lineage: Eukaryota > Metazoa > Arthropoda > Insecta > Coleoptera > Curculionidae > Kuschelorhynchus > Kuschelorhynchus macadamiae. The sequence goes on from JAUTXW010000099.1 coordinate 1,598,795, forward strand.
ATATGACCCTTAATTTTTGACCGAAATTTGAAGTCAATCGGGTAAGTAGTTTTTAGCTATGCGGCGAACAAACAGACAGGCCGATGGAATTGAGAAAACATGTTTTTCGGTATCTAAAGACCCTGTAACGTAAAGATCTGAAAAAATATGTGAGGCACCGAACATAATTAAACTATGTCGGACGGTGATTTTTTGACGATTACAATATTTCCTTTTTATGTGGGAAGTAAAAAATATTACTAAAAAAAGTATTTATTCAATTTACAGACTAAAAGCACGCCCTGTTAATAAACTACTAAAATCTAATTAGAAATGTAATTGAATATTTCATTATACTCTATAAGTAATTTGTAATTTAATGATCACTTTTAAAAGTAATAATCGTGATCAGCTCTGATTATAATAATGTCATTTTTGCTTTTAAATATCATGAACTCTAAAAATATATATATATATATATATATATATATATATATATATATATATATATATATATATATATATACACATATAATTTCACAATACCTTTTAAAAAATTTATGAATTTTTTGTCCCAATTATTATTTAATGTTATGGAAATTTAAGATATTTGTATTTTTCTTATTGCTTAGATTCTCCACTTATTTAAGAAAAATATTTCTTAATTTTCTTTAAATAATAGCTTAGCTTTATACTTTATATATATTATATAATTATTAATATGTGTCAGTTTTCTTGATAAAGTGAAAATTTCGTTATGAGGAAAGTTCTGTTAGAAGGGCTTTACCTCTTTTTGTACCCAACCCGGAACTTACCTTATTTTTTATCAGTTCATCCCTGTTTAATACTTAATTTTTTGCAAAATTACAAGTTAATTGGATAAGTAGTGTTTGAATGCTAGTATTTTAAACATTTAATTAGGCCGGAGGCTGCCACTTTATTTGATCATAATGGCTCGTCACTAAAATTTTATAAGTTCATCCATATGCCACAATGTCGGGAGGGTGATTTTTTCACGATTACAATACTTTCCTTTACGATAAAAGTAATAAATGTGTAAAATACAATAACAAGCAGTGTTTATATGATTTTAATCTGTCAAAATAAATAGTTAATTCAGGATCTGAGCGTCCCGAGAAATAATTTAATTTTACTTTAAAATATAAAAGCTGGCTATCTTAAATTATTTCTTAAATTACGTCACACGTCAACACATACTATACATTTTCATGAAACCAAATTTTTAATTCCTAATATGTTATTTCGTAAATTACAGTAAATATTTGTTAGATCCTACATAAAATAGGTTTTTTCCCACAAATAAAACTCTTAGATTTTCGGAATTTTCTTTGATCTTGGCAATGTAGCAAGGTGCCCAGGTGTCGTCTTCGTTCCCTCTCTATTGCCTCCCATGTGGCCAGACTGCACGATTTAACGCAAATTGGGTGATTTTGAAAACAAAATTGCAAAAAATCGCAATTTGGCCGACATTATTTGTTATTTTTGTTTCCCACAAAACTAGTCAATTATATATATATATATATATATATCATATGTCCATTAAAACTTTCGGAGCAAATGCCTTCTCATTTAAATGTATTTTCGCAAATGAGAATTTTCTGACCTTTATATAGATTTTGCAGAATTGCAACATAGGCATAGGTTTTCAGAGAGAACTCTAAAACTCTAAAAAATGTTGCTGGTGAATTATCATTTGAAGACATTTCAATATTTGAATTTACCATTCTTAGTCCGTCTTCTTCTAATGCAACAGTTGAAAGTACTTTTTCGACTATAAATATTATAAAGTCTAAATTAGAAATAAAATGCTAGTATAAAACTGTTAAATGGTATAATGCTGTTGAGAGTATGTTTTGTTTTGTTGCAAGACATTAAAACTCACTTTGGGTTTTTGGATATGGTTGCAAAGTTTAATGCAAATATATATTAAGAAACCGAAAATACTGAAAAAAAAATAGAAACTCTAAAAATGGTATATACGAGATAATATACGTATAGACGAGATAATATACAATATATTTTTTTTTAATAAATAAAATAAAATATTTGTTTCTAAAATTGACAATATAGGATTTTTGGCTAGCGCTTTGGCTATATGTACATTAAGATCTCCATAGCGATCCAGGAGGATATTAATTTTAAACAAAAAAGTATTCATTAACATAAGTAGGACACTCGTATCGTTTTTGTGGATTAGGTTATGTTGTGTTTAAGTTTTCATTTGGCAAAAAAAATTCAGAGAATGGCTTAATTAAAGAGGCATTTTTAAAAGTGTTGCTTTTTTAAATTGGCGTATAACCAACATAAATCAAACTTCAGCACCTTTTATAAACTACGAAGTTTATATACTGTGACTTCAGTTTCAAATCTGGCGCCTTCTGATTTGCCTGGTTGCGCTTTTGAATAATTTTTGGCCTACGAGTTTGCGCCATAAGATATTTAAAAGCTGTCCACTCTACTTGCCGCGTACATCGGTCGTACGGCGCTGGCGCAAAAATATTCAATCATGATAGAAATGCACGGGTGGAGCTAAGTATGACGTATATCAGGTAAACAGTAAACACGATTAACAAATGGAAACCACACGGCATAACAGAATAAAGCCGGTACATTACGTTTTCTAGTAGGTATCTATAAATAGCAAATATCTTTGTTTATAATAATAGTGCTGCTGTGCTGCCATGGCCCTTTTGCCATATGGATATAATCAAGATTTGTTTAGGCCACATAGGTTTGGTCAATGGGCCGAACCAGATAATGACTGGCCTTTGATGTTTCCAACCAGGTATAATATACGTAGTTAATGAACTGATGATTGTTATCTTACAACGTAGCGTTAAGAATCGTTATTATAGAAAAATACATATTTCATTTCATCATTAACATAAACATATATAAGTACTTTACAATTTACAAGGATAGCTAGGTACTGTAACATGTGCAATATTATTAAGCAATGAATTATACAAAAAATACTGGTCAGTTTTCTAAATAAAATCATTTAGTCCGGGAAAATAAAGTTTTACGGACTAAATTAATAAGTTCTCATTTCAATTCTGTTATGCGTCTCCTCTAGCCAGCTCAAGGTTAGTCGGACGTTGAACTTAGGACTACGAGGTAACCGCTTATATGTATAAGGAGTTTTCGGGCTATTAAATAATTTAGAAACAAATTGAGTCTTTAGCTATTTTAGTATAGGCCGAGTTTACAGTAGTCTCTGGACTTGACTTTTTTAATATTATTTATACGAATTTTTCTGTTAAGGGCATGGATACATGCTTGCAAAACATAAATAAATATAGAACCTGTTTAAAACATTTGAAAAAATATAGCTTCATTTTTATTACACATTTCACCGGAAACAATTACAATTTTGCTACTTTGAGTGGCAACCCTAGTATGTATTTAAATTCTACCAGAAATTCTAAACATTTCCTATGTAACATGTCCTGTACCTAAACTGAATAGATTTTGAGTTATGGAGCTTTAAAATTTAACCTGATTTGAATGTTTCAAAAAACCAAGTGCGCTACGACCAATACAAATGATGCAATTTGTACTTTGATCGTGGCACTCTAGAATGGCGGAATAAAAAAACTGAAGTTAACAATTTTCAAAAATCGATATTTTCGATATGACAACCAAGACTTCCACTATCCAATCCTACTTTTATATTCTTTATCCATTTATATTTATATCCTCATTTTTCATTTTCAAACAACGGATAGTATTTCTTTTGTTATACCTATTGGATTTTTTAGAATAATCATATTAGCCATGCCACTGTCACAGGTCACGCTATGGTATTTAAAAACAATTGAATTTTGTCAGATAACTTTTTTATTACCTGTAAGTTTGGGCAGATTGTTCAAAGTTTACCCTATTTTGATTTATTTGGATTTTACAAAAGAAACGAAACATGCTGAGGCGAAAACAAATTATTCAATTTATATTTCAATCTCTGATTTCCTAAGAATTTATTTTGTTATATTACTTTATTGCATATGTACGTATAGGTAGGTACATGATTAGTAGGCGTAACTAATAATAAAAGAACTAAACCAAAAACGAACGAACCTAATCATAAATAAGATGTTCAAAAACACCACCTTCTTCTCGAATACAGGTCTCACACACTCTTCTACAATTTCACGTAGTACATTATCTTTTTGCGATATAATAATTTTATTAATAGTTGTAATAATTCCATTTCTGAAAGCATCTAGATTTTCAGGTGGAATTAAGTAGACTTTTTCATTGATATGACCCCAGAAGAAAAAATCTAGCGGCGTTAAATCTGGAGATCGGGCTGGCCACCTCACAGGCCCATTCATCCTTATCCAACGATTCTCAAACCACTTAATTAGTCACACAAATCCTAGCATTATGAGCCGGAGCGTCATCCTGTTGAAAATAAATACTGGAAATTTGGGCAAAAGGTGAATTGTTCATAAAATCATCATCTGTTGTTTCCAAAAAGTTAAAATAAACTTGGAATGTAAGAGGCTCGTTAAAAATATATTGGCCCCACAATTATCTCCCCTAAAACATCTAGCCATACATTAACACCTAAGCTTTCTTGAAAACATCCTTCCTTGAACAGACGTTGATTATTATTCGCCCAGTATCTCACATTGTTCTTGTTAAATATTCCCGAATTTGTGAAGCAGGACTCATCAGAAAACAGTATCATGCTACTAAAGTTATTATTATGGTTATAGTTCTCCATAAACCATCGCCATCGGCAATCTTGAACTCGCTCGACTTTGCTAAGTCGTTGATTCCCAATTGTTGGTGGATTTTGTATTCGTACTTATGTTTCTTTAAAAATGTTCTTGCTCTTTCTCTACTAACTCCGATTTCATTTTCAATATGACGCGTAAAAATGTTGGGATCAACATTCACACATGCTAGAACGTTTATTTCAGCCTCTTTCTTCAATAATAGTGAATTTTTGTTCATTTTCATTTTGGGGTACCGTTTTCACATGTTGTACCAGCAACGGAACCAGGGGTGTTTTATGTCGGGGTATCGTTCTGCATAGAATGTTTGAGAGCCTATCTATTTGTTCACCTCTAATAGAACCTGGCATTTTAAGAAAATTACAAAGAATTTTTACTTTACACCAAAAAAAATCACGAAATAAAGCACGAAAATTTACAAAAATTTGCAACAATCTACCAAACTCACAGGCAATAAATAAGTAACCTGTCAAAATTCAATAGTTATAAATATCATGGAAACCTGTAACAGTGGTAGGGCTAATATGATGATTCTAATAAACCCAAGGTATAACAAAAAAATAGTATCCGTGAAAGTCTTATGGTTGTATATTACATTATAAACAGATGAAAATTTTACAATCCTCATATCGAAAATATCGATTTTTGAAAATTGTTAACTTCAGTTTTTTTTATTCTGTCCTCCTAGAGTGCCTTGATTAAAGTACAATTTGCACCATTTTTTTTAGGGTAGCACACTTGGTTTTTTTTTGAAAAATTCAAATGTCAAATTAGGTTAAAATTTAGAGCTTCATAAGTTAAAATTTATAAGGTTTAGTTATACGACGTTTCGTCAAAATCGCATTTGGCATTTTCGAAGCTTTCTGTTTCGCGTGCGATTGAAGACTAGCCGAAGGTTATATCTAAACGGTCGTGCGTCATTGTTTATATTTTCAGGACGTTGTTGTTGGATTAACGCCGCTTGATTTTCTTGGGTTTTTGGTTGATATATGATTGATTTGCATACTGCTGGTAACTTTAATGATTCGTCCCTTTTATTTAAATAAATATGATCTTCAATCGCATGTGGAAACAGAAAGCTTCGAAAATGCCAAATGCGATTTTGGCGAAACGTCAGCAAAATTGTTTCAGAACGAAAGTGATGAAACGGATGTACACCCGGAATGAAAACACATGATATCTTTCCATCCGTGCAGGACTACGAATATATATATATATATATATATATATATATATATATATATATATATATATATATATATATAGGAAAAAGAAACAACTCTCTACATTTAGATACATTTATAACGTAATAAAGGAGTCGATAAAGATAACTATCGCAGTTTTAAATTCTTAAACATATTTTATTTTTAGATCAACTGAACATTTACGTGACTTAAGGAATCAAATCGCCCATTTTGATCAAGGCACTTCTTTAACGGTTGATAGGGACCATTTCCAGGCAAGCATTGATGTCCAACAATTTCAACCTGAGGAAATATCGGTTAAGTTAATGGACGATCATTCCGTTAAGATTGAAGCAAAGCACGAAGAACAGCAAGATGATCATGGATTTATTTCTCGGTATGTTTTTTTTTTTATTAAATTATATTGAGTGGGGGGCCAACACAGCAATTGCTGAGAAAAGCTTAATAAATACATCAGAAATCCTACCAATCACAAATTAAATTATTCAGTATGGTTCTAGTACAAACAAGTTTTGTTGAATCTTCAACGTGGGCTTCCTGGGTGAGTGGCAGTACTGACAGTTGTCAGTCGCCTTTGGATCCAGCACATATGTGTTCGAATCCCAGTTCAGACGAAAGACTTTTTTGGTTTTTTAATTGTAATCGTGAAAAAATCACCCTCTTCGAGATTTTTTCAGATTTTTATTCTAGAGGTCGAAAAACATGGTTTCTCAATTTCGTCGGTCTGTCTGTTCGCGGCATAGCTAAAAACAACTTACCCGATTAACTTCAAAAATTTCAATCCGGCATGGCAAAACAAAAATGAAATGTTAAAAAAATTATTGCTAAAAAACTACTTATCCAATTTATCTCAAATTTTGTACAAAAATCAAGTATTACATATAAATGAACTGGTAACATTTTGTTAAGAATATAAGAGACCAAAACAAAATGGCGACCTAATAAAATGCTTTTAATCGTGAAAAAAAAATCACCCCCTCAGGTTTTACATATCTTCACGTTTTAGCGTCCCTAGAGGCCAAAAAATATGTTTTATCAATCTCGTCGATTCGTTTGTCGGGCTGTCTGTCTGTTTCACAGTTTGCGGTATAGCTTAAAATCTACTTACCAGAATGACTTCAGATTTTAGTCAAAAACTAAGGGACATATGGGGACGACCTGGTAATATTTTGGTGAAAATCCAACAAGATGGCGGCTTAGTGAAATGTTAAAAAAAATATTACTAAAAACTTTCAATTTACCGCAAATTCTGTACAAAAATCAAGTGCTACATAGGAATGAATATTTACATTTTGGTATGATTATAAGAGAGTAAAACAAAATGGCGGCTTAATAAAATACCTATTTAATTTCAAATTTTGTGCATTAGGTGTGATATAGAGATAAGATGGCGGAACAAAATGGCGGCCAAATAATTTTTTAAAAAAATCAACGTAAAAAAATCTTATTCAATTGACTTTAAATTTTGCAGAAAAATTAAATGAGATATAGGGATAAACTGGTACGAGTTCAACATGACGTGACAAAATGGCGGTTTGTGTCGATGTAAAAACTTCTTATTGAATTTATTTTTAATTATACCCAAAAATCAAGTATGGCATAGATAAAAACTGGAAAAATATTGGGTAGGAGTCCAATATGATGGAACAAAATGGCGTCCAATAAAAATGTTTGAAAAGATAGTCTATATGTGTTTCTAAATGACTATGTACTGAACTAAATTGGGTCACACTTCTTTACTATAAAAAGAAAGATTCATAAAAGGGAAGTTCCGGGTAAAGGAAATTTACCGATTTTTTTTTCAACAAAACTTATAATTAATATATATATGTAGATTAGGTTAGGTTAGAATTGGTCAAGTTTTTTTGTTAACAAAACCTATACTGTTAGGTAGATCTGTCCCGTTAACGTTAGGTTAGCCTAGGTTCGTCAATAAAACCATCATTATAGCTATGCTATAACATCATTAAAGCCATAAGATCATATCTCAAATAATCGAAAATCAGATTTGGAATACGCACGTACTCTAAAGTGATGCAATTGGCAGTATTCCTGGTGGATTTAAGGTCTCGTCAATTGCTGTAATTGTTTAACTAGGGATGGACGATTTAATTCTGCGATGATAAATTTACCACACATAATATTATTCTTTCTTCTTATTAATAATAGAAACCTAAGCAACATTCGCTAATAAATTTTAAAACTCTTCCTTTTATTAGGATTAGCAGTGAATTGTGACCCAATAGTCATTTATTAACACATATATACTGTTTTTTCTTCAAACATTTTCATTGGGCTGCATTTTGTTTTACCATATTGGAATCATACCAAAAATTTACATTATATACATATGTGCAAATTTTAAAGTCAATTGTATAAATGTTTTTGACGTTAATTTTTTAAACATTTCGGTTGGCCGCCATTTTGTTCCCTAATTTTCGATCAAAATTTAAAGTTAATGGGGTAAGTAGTTTTTTAGCTACACTGCGAACAGACAGACAGACAAACCGACGGAATTGTGAAATAACATGAAATGGAATCGTTTCAATAAGTGTTTTTTCAGGAATATTTTTTAAACCGTCAGTCAATCGGATAAGTAGTTTTTTAGCTATGCCGCGAAGAGATTGATAGACAGACGTACAGACCGACGGAATTGGGAAAACATGGGATAAGAAACCTGAAGATCTGAAAAATCTCAAAGGGTGATTTTTTTTACGAGTACTTAATACTATAATACGGTATGAGTTTCAAGAAACACAGTTTGATTTCACCGGTAAAAGTAATGTTCTAACCTTAGATAATAAAAAACTATATGCGGTTCGTTCTAGCAATTTTATGAATCCATTTGACATTCATAATGACGATATTTTAAACGCCAAATGTATAAAATGAATTTAACAAAATGCGTGCAAATGTCTGTTTCCAATTTATATAAAAAAGTCATACAAAATAGAGTTAATCTCTAATATTTTTTAAATGTTCAATAAAACAGGCATATTCAATCGCCTGCACTATCGAGCAATTTACTCGCGAGAGTATTGGTATACCTGCTTTGAAATAAGGTATTGTAATGTACAGTGGCACAGATCTTCACGTTTCAGAGTCCCTAGATGACGAAAAACATGTTTTCTTTATTCCGTCGGTCTGTCTGTCTGTTCCCGCCGTAGATAAAAAACTACTTATCCGATTGACTTCAAATTTTAGTCAAAAGTTGAGGGTCATATGGGGATGACTTGGTAAAATTTTGGTAAAAATCCAATATGGCGAAACAAAACTAGAGAAATGTTAAAAAAATATTATTATACAACTGCTTACATAATTTATCTGAAATGTTGCACAATCATCAAAGTATTATCTTGGAATCAACTGGTAAAAATTGTGTGTCATAGCTAATTGTCGACAGGGGTCAACTAGTAAAATTGTGGTACTAATTCTAGATGGTCGAACAAAATGGCGGCCAAATAAAATGTTTGTAATCGTGAAAAAATCATCCTCTCAGGTTTTACATATCTTCACGTTTTAGCGTCCCTAGATGCCAAAAAATATGTTTTATCAATTCCGTCGGCCCATATGTCGGGCTGTCTGACATTTCGTGGGATAGCTTAAAAACTAATTCGATTGATTTCAAATTTTGAACTGAAATTAAGAGACATATGGGGATGACCCCTGGTAATATTTTGGTAAAAATCCAATATGGCAAAACAAAATAGCGGCCGAGTTCGCATAAACATCAAGAATTATGTTAAAATTAACTGGTCAAATTTTGGTACGAATCCAAGATGGCAGATCAAAATGGCGGTATAATAAAATATTTAAAAATTCAGCTTGAAAAAACTACTTAGTGGATTGATTTCAAATTGTGTGTCAACTAATTGTGGTATAGCGATCAACTAGTAAAACTGTGTTACTAATTCAAGTTGGTGGAACAAAATGGGGGCAAAATACAATTTTTGTAATCGTGAAAAAATAAGAAGTTTTACATATCTTTAAGTTTTAGCGTCCCTAGATACCAAAAAATATGTATTATCAATTCCGTCGGTCCGTCTGTCGGTCTGCCTGTCTGTCAGTTCACATCATAGTTTAAATACTACTTACCCGATTGACTTCAAATTATAACCAAAAATTGGGGGTCATATGGGGTTGACCTGGTAATATTTTCATAAAAATCCAGTATAGCGGAACAATGTTAAAAACATTTGTTATAGTAATGTATTTTTTGGGCTTAAGATCCAGTAAAAAAAAACAAGTTTTTTTAAAAATTTTCGACGTTTCGCAAGTTTATTGTTTCATCTTAGGGATATGTAGATTTTATATCCAGCATGAAACCCCTATTATCAGTCTTTACCTACTCCGTTAGTTCGCAGATATTTCACAGACATTAAGTTTCTAAATGATTTTCGTTAACGATCTTCTCGTTGTTATCTTAGAGTGGTGTATTATTTGGGGTTAGGAAATATCTGCGGACCAACGGAGTAGTAAATACTGATGATATGGGTTCCACCCAGGATATAGAATCTATATTTGTGTCCAGAGGATGCAACAATAAAGTTGCGAAACATTGACAATTTAAAAAAAGTCTTTTTTTACTGAATCCTAACCCCAATTCATACATCACTCCAATATAACAACAAAGGAGTTAACGAAAACAAAAATTATTACTAAAAAACTAATTATCCAATTTACCTCAAATTTTGCACAATTATCAAGTGTTGCATAGGAATTAATTGGTAATGACCCCCAAATAAATTTTTTTAAAAATGAACGTGAAAAAATCTTGTTTAATTGACTTTAAATGTACGTACGACTTAAACGACGTAACAAAATGGCAGTATGTGTCAATGTTAAAACTACTTATTGAATTTATTTTAAATTTTGCCCCAAAGTCAAGTGTGGCATAGGTAGAAAGAAACTGGTAAAATATTGGTAGGAATCTAATATGATGGAACAAAATGGCGCCCAATAAAAATGTTTCAAAAGACAATATATTTTTAGAAATATTTATAATCAGCAGCAAGTTCTGGCACGAGTGGGGAAAGAACCCGCACCTCCGGATCACTAGTCTAATGCTCTAACCAATTGCGCTATCGTACCACTGATAAGCAATTCGTTAGAACTTGTACATATTCAAACCGACCAGTATCATTACCATTGTTGATCCTGCCAAATATTCTAACCTTATGGCGCGGCGTTCCTGTCTGGACGTGAAATCTCACATCGCTATTAGGTACCGTCCATATTAGTAAATTTATAATTTTACGTTATGCCCGTATAAGCCAAATTTTGAATAGAAGTATTTTATCAGTTTGTTTTTAAACTGTGAAATATATACCGTACCATAACTTTTGCTGTTAATTATAAATATTTCTAAAAATATATTTCACAGTTTAAAAGCAAAACTATAAAATACTTCTATTCAAGACAATATGTGTAACACATAATAATAATATATACTGTGACAATGTACTTAACTAAATTGGGTCACACTTCACTATTCCTACCAATTGGAAAAATAATCATAACGAGGGAAGTTCCGAGTAAAGGAAGCTTACCGATTTTTTTTTAACTTATTAGAGATTGATTTCTTTCAAATAAAGGGTTTTTGCTTTAATAATTATTATGCGCCACAATCTTATTTCTTTAAAATTAGTTATAGTGAGCTGATCTTTGTGTATGTATTTAAAAAAAGTTGATTAAAAAAATAGGTTTACTAGCTACAACTTTAATTAAATCGATATTAAAAATATTAAAGTGGTGCATGGTGGCGCATTTATATCCAAAAACCCTTTACGTAAGAAAATTTTTAGTTATACTGTTCACTAAAAAATCAGCATCCCGATTTTTTATAAAACCTCCTGATTTTTAATCACATTGTTAAATAAAATTGCCGGTTTTTGCATAAACTGATCTTGCAACCCTAAGGGGGACGCAAAATCCGATGCTACGCACCTCTTCGTTTGATCCGACTAAGGTGGATTTGAAATGAAACAATTTTTTCACCAATATGTAAAGTTGCCATATTTAACCTGTTTGCAAAAGGCAAGAACTAATTTCGCATCGTGTTAGGTGTTTTTATTTTCTTGTGTGTTAATAATTATTTTTTAACCACACCTTGATGAAAAAAAATCCGTTTATGTCTCTGACACGAAAAAAGACTATCACGGTTTGTGTTTGTGCTTAAATATATATCAAAAGTAAATAATAGCAAATAATAAATAAAATATATCTTTAAGAAATAAATTCTAGATAGGAGTGGAAAGACGCTATTTGGGTTTATATAGATATATATATATATATATATATATATATATATATATATATATATATATATATATAATGTGTTTTCATTCCGGGTGTACATCCGTTCACTACTGTCGTTCTGAAAAGAACAGTTTTGCTGACGTTTCGCCAAAATCACATTTGGCATTTTCGAAGCTTTCTTTCTCGCGTCCGAATAGAGACTGAAGTGTTGGTGACTGCAACGCTTCCTTTTATACCCCCACTCGGGGCCGAAGGTTATATCTGCGCAGGCGTTGGTCGTTATTTATGTTTTCCGGATGGTGCTGTTGTTGATGCGCTAACTGCGCTTGAGTTTTTGCGATTTTAGATTTGTCGATTATTGTCTTCCATACTGTTGGTAGTTTTAATGATTCGTCCCTTTTATTTAAATAACGACCAACGCCTGCGCAGATATAACCTTCGGCCCCGAGTGGAGGTACAAAAGGAAGCGTCGCAGTCACCAACACTTCGAAAATGCCAAATGTGATTTTGGCGAAACGTCAGCAAAACTGTTCTTTTCAGAACGACAGTAGTGAATGGATGTACACCCGGAATGAAAACACATTGTATTTTTCCATCCGTGAAGAAGTAAAAATCAACATATATATATATATATATATATATATATATATATATATATATATATATATATATATATATATATATATATATCGCAATTAAAATCGGGCGCTTTTTAGAAATGTTGTTTTATTATCTTGCTGTTATATTTTTAAATATGTAACTAGTTGTGTTTGTGTAAATGTTTATTTATTTAGGAATTACCAAAATATTTTTTTATGGTTGCATAAATATTTTTTATAGTCTGTTTTTATAGGATGTAAATATTTTTACCAATAATTTCTTTAGGTTAAGATTATTTCTCGAATTATTTAACAAGTATGAGTATTTAAGTGCTTATTTGGTTGCAGCTATTACAGATATGTTATTATATCAGTGGCTTAAATAACTAGATGCTTATATGTATTATGATTTACAGAAAATTACTGTTTGACATTATATTATGAAACACTGTATATTCTGGATAATTAGTAACCTAAAACTATATACAGTGTAGTGGTAAAATGGAATAATGGAATTACCATCCTAAATATCGGATGTGTATTATTTTGTATGAAAAAACTATATGCAAATGCAATTTTATTTTTTGTTGGTTTTTAGTTGTATATTTTCGAGTTTTTTTTTATTTTAGGCTAAATATATCTTTAGTACCAAAACTCGAGATCTGAAGGGTAATAACTATAATTTTTCTTCCAGACATTTTGTAAGACGCTATCTTCTTCCGAAGGATTATGATGCAACAAAACTGCAATCCAGACTGTCTTCTGATGGAGTTTTAGTGATTTCTGCTCCAAAAAAGGTAGAAGATGATGAAGGTCAAGAAATTCCTATATTGCATACCAGAAGACCTCTGATAAGGAGACCACACTTGTGGCCTAGCCATCACAATGAGAGGAAAAGGAAGTTAAGCGCTACAAATTAAGAAAAAGTATCTGCATGCATGCTATTCGGTACCGGTTTAAGTTTCACATTAATGGTGAGGGCGAGTTCACTCATAATACCTTGAATGATTTTTTAATAGTTTTCGGATTAAAAATTTCCATGTTTATATCCCCATAAAAATTGTACAGTGGAAAGAGAGCTTGCTGTTACATTTTTTACACACTCTAGTATTCTATAGAAAATATTTATTTTGTAATGGTATGATATGAACTACTTTATTACTTAATTTCTAATGTATAATTTTGATTCTTATAATTTAATATATTACCTTTAATTGTTTTTCACAAGTAGCCTCTTAATTTTATATTATTTTACAGTCAAGAATAAAAATGTGCTATTAAGAAAATTTAGTTATTAAATTCAGTAAATGTGCGACAGGTAACACAGTGCGGTATCTTTTTATAATGTGTGAAAAGATCTTAAGGTAAATGGAAAAAAATTGAATACATAATGTATGTTTATTCTTTTTTATTTAAAGAAAATAAAGAATTGAATAGTTTTGAAATTGTGTGTTTTCTCTCTTTTTTGATTTTTTTGCAAAATTTGAGCTAAACTGGATAAATAGTATTAATTTTTTTAACATTTTACTACGTCGCCATTTTGTTTCGCAATATCAAATTTTTACCAAAATATTACCAGGTCATCCCCATGTGAACCTTAATTTTTTGGACCAAACTTTGAAGTTAATCGGCTAAGTAGTTTTTAGCTATGCCGTAAACGGGCAGACAGAACGACGGAATCCAGAAAACATAATTTTCGGCAAATAGCGATCTGAAAAAATCTCGGAGGGTAATTTTTTCACTACACCATACTTCCCCTTTACGAGAGAAGTAAAAATGAAATAAGTATGAAATAACCGTTTACCAAAAGTAAGGACCCGTTATGTTTATGCAGTATGTTACGTAAAAAAGCAAAAATCGAGGACTGTAGGAACTTTACCTTATGTTGATTATATATACAGTGTGATTCATTCAAACGGTATTATCAATTTTAATCAAACCCTGTATTTATTTAATTTGCTGAGTGTCGGCTGTTCATTAATTTTGATTTTTCATTAAATGTAGGAATTTTGGGCGACAAAACAAGAAATAAATAAATGGGATTTATACAGATTTTCCTTTAGAAATGTCATCATTTCTGAGCTTATTTTGGTTTAGTTTATCAGATTAGATTTTAGGATAGGATACGGCTTTACATATTAATATCGGCATTTATCGCCCAAAAGACCTATTTATCATACTTATACAGAGTACGTCGAATTTAAATTATTGGACAAAATTTTATAATTGTTTGATTTTTATATAGTCTCTTTGCTAGATGATAATTTCATTTATTTTTTCAATTATTTTTTAACGTATCTTATTAATAAAGCAGTTCAAATATTAAACTTTGTAGAAACCATTATTCAAGGTACCTTTGAAAACAAAATAATTTAAATTACTGTTTACAGGTTTTTTGTTTATACACATACACACTATAACATTAAAATGATTTAACTAAAAATTATAGATTAGTCTGTGAAAAACAATGCTAAAAGAGAAAACGTAACAAAATAAACAGTCCAGGAAAAGAAGCTCATGTAAAAAAATAATATATAATTTGAAGTAATTATGTAGATTCCTATATGGCCAAAAAAAAAATTTTTTCAAGGGAAATTTTATTAACATTAACTGAATCGTAAATCTAACTAAGAATAATTAAATCTTTATGCTTTGATTTTAATACTCATATGAAGAATGTGAAATACTTCTCAAGAAATTACTTTACTTAGGTCCTATGATTTATAAAAGCCAATTAACACATCTGTTTTTTTTTAAGAACAATAATCTAGGTACATCAAACAACTAGCAAGTATGATAAATTTTGTTTTGTATGTTATATTTTTCTTAAATACAAAATAAAAATTGAGCACTCATCCAAACTACTGCGTCGGATTGCCCAAAAACCATAAATAGTACCTAGGAAGTGTTTAATACTCATTAATAAAACAATTTGCGGTTGTTTATAAGGGGCTCACACATATTTATTCGTACACTTAAACTTCGTACATTGAAAAAGCAAAATATGTCGATACCTTAAGTTTGTGCGATTAGTTTTGCTTTTAACAAAAAATATACCTACAAATATTTTAACAATGACGTCATTTTAAAAACAAAAATTATGTATTCTTTAACCTATTATGTGTTTCACTGTCTGCCTGCTTTCTGCACCCAAATATTTTCAATATTATGTATATATATATATATATATATATATATATATATATATATATATATATATATATATATATATATATATATATATATATATATATATATATATATATATATATATATATATATATATATATATATATATATATATATTATATTTATAAAAATAATGCCATTTGATATACTGGGTACGAAATAAATTTAAAAATAAAAGTTTGCCAAATAAAAAAATTTTGAAATATAAACTTTTAAGACAGCTAAATTAAAGAGCCTGCAAATACAAGTCAAAAAGCTTTTAAATGTTTTTTGATAGTAGAGAAAATTAATGGTGAATATAAAAAAATTAAATTTTTTTACATATTCACTATTAATTTTCTCAAAAAATAAGTAGTAGGTAAGTATCAAAAAATAGTTTTTTGACTTGTGTTTGTATCAAAAAATAGCTTTTTGCTTGTGGCTCTTTAATTTAGCTATCTAGCTAGCTTTAATAAAGCAGCTCCATAGCCCCCCACCCCTTAAATTATATGCTGATTAACAGCCGTGCAACTTTTAAGAAAATCACGGCGAATTCGGCGTTGAAATGGCTTATCTACGTGTTATTTTACCAAGCTTTCGAAAATTTCTACATCATGAATCATGAGTCCTTAAAATTTAAAGAATTTGATTTACTTAATAATATATGCTTCTAGACTTACGTAATAAAAACAGAAAAGATTCGAAGTTTTGTTTATTCAATAAAGAAAAAGTAAGGCACCCAAATCATTAAATGGATTAAATTTTTCAATTTTTGCCATACTTCAATAATAAGAAGAAAATTATGTATTGTTATTTGACATCAACATTTTATGTAGAAATATCATATTTAAACTACCATTTTTCTCAAAATCTACAATTCTTTTTCCTTTTTATTATATGCAACAATGAGTCACTGATATGTATGTCAAGAATAAATTGTTTATATTTTAAGAACTCATGAAGAAGAAACAAATTACATACATATATATATATATATATATATATATATATATATATACCACGGTAGCAGATTGGCACCTTGGCCCTGGAAACAAACATAGCGTCATGTTTTGGTCGATTCTCGACAAAATGGTGAAGGAGTAATCCTTACCGTTACTGGTTTCGTATATATATATATATATATATATATATATATATATATATATATATATATATATATATATATATATATATATATATATATATATATATATATATATATATATATATATATATATATATATATATATATATATATATATATATATATATATATATATGTATATATATATATATATATATATATATATATATTTAGTATATATATATATATATATATACATATATATATTTATGTATATATATATATATATATATATATATATATATATAGATATATTTATACTACACTTTTACTGTTTCAATAAAACTACAAAATCAATTTATTATATTTTTTATTTAGGTATTAAGATTTAAAACAAAATAATAAATTAACAGATTTTTCTATTGTTTAGATTAAAAGGAATAACATCAGTCTTAAAACAAAAATGTAACTCTATGGATTAAATATTAAGACCAACTATAAAACTAAGAAATCTGCTAGAAATGACAAAAAAATCTATGGTTATCATTATCGAGCTTAGGCCTTTTGAACATCGACTTCTTTTTGCTTCTGCTCTACCCTTCGTATTGGTCCTGTTTTGATTATAGGAATATTTTTATATTCGACTTGCTTACTCTCCGGTTTTTTAGGGGCCGAAACACTCAATACTCCATCACTCGACAATTTGGACTGCAATTTCTTGACATCGCAATCTTCAGGAAGCACGTACCTTCTCACGAAATGTCTGGAAATATACCCATGTTCATCTTGTTTCTCTTCATGTTTACCCTCTACAGTTATTGTGTTGTCACCATTTAACTTCACGCTAATTTCTTCAGGTTTGAATTGTTGCACGTCAATATTGGCTTGAAACTTGTCTTTATCAAACGTGATAGAAGTATCTCTGTCTATATTGGCTAGTTGATTTAGAATTCTCAGAGGGTGGAGTGCTTCATCTTGTGAAAATAAAGATGCCAAATCTCTTCGGGAGAGAACAGGAGACTCGTCCAACAAGTATGGTAACAACGACATTTTCTTACGCACAGTGTAAAGAAAAAATTGTTAAAATGAGACAATTGGAAAACTGCGAAAACGCTCTCGAAAACCCCACGACTATACTTTCGCTTTTACTAGTCGACGTGTCGATCAAATATGGTGGCAATCTCTCAGCCGCTAGTATTTATGATGCGACAGACAACGCCTAGACAATTCTAGATTTTTACGGTACGTGCCTGTCGAACGCAATGAATCGGCGCCGCAGGTCGGAATATTGCCCCAGCTCGGAAACAGATTACACCAATGTAAAGCAGTGGGCTGGATATAAAAATATTCCGCCAAAAATTGGCATCTTTAATTTTACTTAAATAAATAAACGATTCGTATTTGCATTATACTCTGAAACATTCATAGCAAGAGAGGAGAGAATTTAAAAAAAAAATCTTGTAAAGAATGTTCTACCACAATTCAAGATATTCTATGTTTCTTGTATCAATATCTCATATTCGTTCTAGTAGGAATATTTATTTTGGAACTCTGTCTTTAAATATGATTCTGAGACAATTTAGTAAGACTATAGCAATATGTTCTTTAATATTTTTGTCACAAAAAATGTTGGACATGGATATCTCCACGAATTTGTAACTTTATGTATAGAATTTTGTTGTTTCTCCCGTTATTGGTTCAAAAATAATACCTTTATATGTATAAAAGAAGGTACTATATCCAAATATATATCAGGTTCTAATTTTCAAATAGATACTTTCATATATATATATATATATATATATATATATATATATATATATATATATATATATATATATATATATATATATATATATATATATATATATATATATATATATATATATATATATATATATATATATATATATATATATATATATATATATATATATATATATATATATATATATATATATATATATATATATATATATATATATATATATATATATATATATATATATATATATATATATATATATATATATATATATATATATATATATATATATATGTATTTATATTCGGGGATTCGTGGGATAATGTGGATTTTAATGTGTTTTAAGAGTTATAAGTAGTGGAAAAAATAAATTGAAAAAAATATTTTCTAAAAAAAGCTTTCATTTATAAACTATTGAACCGAAAAGTAAATTAATTCAACTCACATATTTATTTCAAGTGACATGCCTCAAGCTTTTAAGAAAATATTAAATTTTTTAAAAGTTTTGTGTTTATGTAAGTTTAATTATTTTTTACTTTTCAGTTCAATAGGTTATAAACAAAAGCTTTCTTTAAAAATATTGTCTACATTTATTTTATTTCATACTTTTTAGCATTATTTTTTAGGCATCCTCATTAAATTATAAAAAGGCAAAAACAAACAACGATTATGCTTGATTAACTGTGGATTTTCTGTATAATATCCCAGGCCGAGCTTTAGTGGTGTAGCTACAAATTTTGCCTTTTTGCCCCCCTTCCCCGCAGTTTTGATCAAAGGGCCCCCATATATATACTTTCCCACAGAAAATAACTGATGACTAAAAAAAGGCCATTCATATTTTTGCATAAATATCAAATTCAACAGGGCAGGAAACTAGGTGATGATTAAAAAAAGGGTCATGCATAGTTTTCCTTCAATCACTCTCCGAGATTTTTTTAAATCTTTACGTTGACATTTTCTCAGGCCCGTCTGTCGCGAATGACTTCAAATTTTAGTAAAAAATTAAGGGTTACATGGAAATGAATTGGTAACATTTTCGTAAAAATCCAATATGGCAAAACAAAATCGCGTCCTAGTGAAATGTTAAAAAAATTATTACTAATAAACTTTTATTGTATATATTTTTGTTCTTAAGTAATTAGGAATAAGTTTGGCGCCAACATAACACAGTAAACTTATCCAGAAGAATAAAATAATATTTTCACTCTTTAGTGCATTTTTTGAAATCAATTTTATTTTGTTATAAAATTTTTTATTTTATCTTAAGGTATGACTTTGATTACTCCGCGATTGTTTGATGCATGAAACTGTCAGGGAAAATTCAGGATGTTACCGGAGTGGTCGCATAGCAAGCATATTGAAAAAATGATAAAAATGGTGGAATGACAGCATTTTAAACTATTGTCTTGATGCTACATTGAACAATATATGTGTTTAAAAATAAGTTCACCATTCTGTCAGGAAGAAAAAGTATGTATGTTACCATTGTATAATAAGACATATGCAGTGGACCCATTGGCTATTTGTTAAACTTGACTTTTACGATAAAACTCGTATAAATAGAACTAAAAACGATGAATTAAAAACATTTATCAAAAAGATATATCCGACTTCAAAAAAATGCAATAAAAGTCAACCATATTTTTATTCATCTGGAAAATTTTACTCTGTGAAATCAGCGTCAAACTAATAAACACAGTGAGGCATTATATTCGGGGTATTAGACATCAAAACATTCAGTACATAAATATATTATTAAATATTTAAGAATTTGAAGAAAAGAAGTTTGGTGCCGACTTCGCACAGTAAAATTTTCCAATGAAATAAAATATTATTTTTCACTTTTTAGTTCGTTTTTAAAAATCGTTTTTTTATAAAAATGTTTATCCTTGTTCCTCTTTTTTTATTTTTTCTTCTAGATTGCGGGTTTTCGATGTCTAAAGTTCTTCCAATTGAAATTTTAAGGGGTAAAATTATCACTTTGTTGAATATGATTACAATTAGCAGTTTTTGATTTTATTGTATGTGATCATTTATTGGCGTTAATTAATTTCGACCATACTTCGGTAATATCTTGTTTTAAGTTAGTTGGGTATTCGGCAATCTGTTAGGTAAATTTGATACATTTATTTATTTGCTAATGAACAATTGCTAGCAGTAATTAGAATTTTGTTACTATTTTCAAAATGAATATCTCTGTTTCTATATTATGACGAAATTAAACAAGGAAAACCATCTTTAAACTTGCGGACGATTTAAATTTTTCGAAACTTTGCACGATATTTTATAATAATCTGTAATATGGCAGTTGTAATACAGATCTGTTTTCTACACCATAGATATTTGGTTCTTTATGAGTAGCAAATGTTTCCAAAAATGAATATATTCTTTTGAGTAAAATTAATGTTTGTCATAATAATTATGAGATTCATATTGCTCGAATAATTTTAGATTCACGAAGTGAGTCTTGCTTTATATGCTAAGAATTTTGTGAATTTTTTAAATGAAATGTAGTAATGTGTGTTGTACTAGTACTTCAATATCAAACTTAACGAATCATCTAAAGCCCAGTTTAAAGCTTAAGATACCGAATAATAAGGATATAATTTTGAATATAACATATTACTCTACCGATGTAATTCAAATCGGTAGTATTTTAGATACCTATTGACTATAAAATAATATCTAATACATTTGGTATGTCATCCCACTGTATTCCAGAATTCTACCTACCTGTTCATGGAATGCTGAGAACTAATTCTAGAGATTTCGGGCAAGACCTTAATTTTCATGCAGAACATGCCAGTCAGATCACTTTAGAGTAAGGGGGGAATTTCAATTCTGATTTTCATTGATTTGTGATGTAATTTTATGGCTTCAAAGATGGTTTATAGCTTTAATGATGACTTTATCAACGAACCTGGGTTCTAGCTACGCTAACGTTACTACAAAACCACCTAACACTAAAAAATCCTGGTTAATATAGAAAAAATCCTTGTTTTAATAATTTTGTTGGCGCGCTACCACGCGGTTTCTTTAAGCAAATCTAACCAATCTTATTTATAATTATAATTATAAGTTTCATTAAAACAAACTTGAGAAAAATTATTCCTGAACGGGGATTCAAACATATGCGCCGCATCCAAAGCCGTGTATCCTACCACCGAGCCAGGAAGCTCATGCTGAACTTCTTTATTACATTAACATTAAATTATTTACATTTAACATTAAAATACGTACTTCGTTTCATAATTTATTTGATACATAGTTAAACAGATCTTTATCAAAAAAATCACATAATAAGCATGAAAAAAATTGTGTAAATAATTCACTTATATTTTTTAAATAAACTGTTACCAGTGACGCACCGAGGGGAAGTGATTTAAAGTCGTTATCCACCCTATTCTTCGAGCCTAACCCTTAACTTTAAATACAAAATCTTTAAAATCCAAGACGAGTTTTTCTCCGATTTCGGCAACAGCACACTTATCCAAATTGGACTCAACCCACAGAGGTGTTATTATTAATGACTATTTATTTTTATTGTAATTTTCACATAGAAAAACAAAGATGGCACAAAGCCAGCGTAGAGTTACCGCCTCTGTGAAAGAATATCCTGTACGTGATTTGTCCTTGTCTTAACACATTTTAAATCGGGAAATAACCCTTAAGAAGGATAAGATGGCAACGCTGTGCTGCCCCGCATTTGTCAGCCTAACTACTTAAAAATCCTCGACTAAATCCGACTGGTTATCTGGTTTCTGTTAATTTTCCTTTTAAGGAGTCTGTCGGTCGGGGATATTAACACGATATAAAATTATCCTGTTTAGAGGTCATTATTAGGAGTCTCGTCGGTTTGAATATTACTTATATTTGACTAATTCTAGAATTGTTTAACGTACTATGTTCGTTATTATAGGCGAAACTCATAGCCCAAAAGCAATCAGATCAGTGGCGTATATAGACATTGCTTCTGGGGGTGGGGGGGTTTTAAACTATAACATACTACTACTCCTAGAAGCGAGGAGACGATAGAAACATTTGAACAACCAAACAAAAAAATTACTTTATTTTTGTTAACGTAATATATATATATATATATATATATATATATATATATATATATATATATATATATATATACAGTGTGTATCAGCCAAATGGAATAAATTCGATAATAAATAAATGGGGGCGTTTGGAAAAAGCTTGGACCCGTCGATTTGTATTTTTAGTTGCTCATTTTCTCCAATAAAAACTTTTTATACAGGATGTGTCCTGTAACAGTGGTCAATGCCAACTTTCTTATTTCAAATGCAACACCCCGGATATTATTTAATTTTTGGATTCTTTAGGAGATTCTAAACATATTTTATGTTCAATGTCCTATACCTATCTTCAACTATTTCGGCAATATTAAGTGTTTTCAAATTTATTTTTATTTTATTTATTTCGAACTTATTATTATTCATGAAAGTGGCCCTGGTTACTGAACTATTTATTTGATTACAAAAATTCGCTACAACACACTCAATACTTATTTACCCTTTAGGTCTTCATATTAAGAATGTAAGCAAAAACCTTTTTAGCGTTCTTTTTTATTGATATGGAACAAAAAGAGCCAGTTTTGTTTACTTTTAAGTTTTGTTTACTTTTGTGTAAAATGCCTGGCCTTTCTCTTTGCAAGACAGTAGTTGTCAGTGTCATTGTCATAGTCTTTTGAATTTCGTTAACTGCATAATACCTAATATCAGAAAAATGGTTCATTTAACAGAAATGCATAAAATAACAATTCTACAAATGATTGGTTATGGAGATAACACACGAACACAAGTGGAAGTTGCTCGCTTATTTCATGAAAAATTTCCAAATTTGCCGCATATATTCCAAGGGACAATTAGTAAAATAGAAAAGCAGTTTCGCGAGCTTGGACATGTGAGGTAGATAAAAAAAGCAGCTGCCAATTCAATAAATGATGATTGGTCTAGGGAAAATCCTCACTGGATCAGCGAAGAACATACTCAATATCCTGAAAAGGTTAATGTTTGGGCAGGAATTGTTAGGGATTATATCATAGGCCCCTTTTTATTGACGGCAATTTGAATGGCGATAATTATTTAGCACTGCTCCAAAATAATGTCGTGCCAACTTTGACACATTTGTATCCGGATAGCAAACCCACAAGTTCCAGCGAATATGATATGGTTTCAGTAAGATGGAGCACCGCCCCATTACCAAATTAATGTCCGGCAGTACCTCAACGGAATATTTCCAAATCGGTGGATAGGGAGACGAGGATCGATAGAATGGCCAGCGCGATCCCCTGATTTGACGCCATTAGACTTTTTCTTATGGGGACATATTAAAAATGTTGTATACAAAACTAAACCCCTCGACTTAGCTGACTTAAGAAGACGAATAACGCTCGCGATTAGATCGGTCACGCCTGAGATGCTAAATAACGTTAGAAGAAATTTCTATTTAGATTAGGAATATAGACGTTCGCGGCGAGCATATTCAACAGTTCCTAAATTAACTTTTTACTTTTGTTTATACATTATGAAGAAATAAATAATTTTATTTTTTTAATCTTATTTATATAAATTTGAAAACACTTAATATTGCTGAAATAGTTGAAGATAGGTATAGGACATTGAACATAAAATATGTTTAGAATCTCCTAAATATCCAAAAATTAAATAATATCCGGGGTGTTGCATTTGAAATAAGAAAGTTGGCATTGACCACTGTTACAGGACACACCCTGTATAAAAAGTTTTTATTGGAGAAAATGATACTAAAAATACCAATCGACGGGTCCAAGCGTTTATATATATTTATTTATATATTTATCCATATATGATACATATGTATATATATATATATATATATATATATATATATATATATATATACATATACATATATTTGGAAACCTTATTTTTTTGTGCCTAGGTTAATAGTAAAACACAATTTTTCATATCAAGTCAACGTCTCGCTCATTATGTTGAGCTTTCTCAAGATTTTATTTTAATCTGCTTGATCTCTAAAAAAGTATTTTTTACATTAAAACAAAAAACACAGAAAATATATATACAAAGACGCAAACATTATATACATACTAGAAACATTAAAAGGTTTAAAAACTTAAAATTGTTACATTAATAATATTACATATGCTACTTTTGGTAAAATAAAATATTTAGTTTTGACAAAACACACATATTTAAGGGCACAAATTTAAAACAAACATTTAACACTTATTATACTTAACACAATGAGCGAAACGTTGACTAGATACGAAAAATTGGGTTTTACTATTAACCTAGGCCTAAGAAAATAAGGTTTCCGAATATAAATATAAGGTTAAACAAATATATATATATATATATATATATATATATATATATATATATATATATATATATATATATATATATATATATATATATATATATATATATATATATATATATATATATATATATATATATATATATATATATATATAAATATATATATTTATACGAACGATTTCTTAGGTCTGCCCATCATTTTATGTCCTCCTGAACTGCTAGCTTCTGATTCTGATTTCTCGTGATTTTTTCTACCCTACTTCGAGATCGACTGTTCTTTCCTACAAATCCTCAAGTTTTTAACAAAAAAGATGGCTTTTTTGCTTTAAACAGTTTTCATTTTCTTCTAAAATGTCGTCTTTTATATTTAAAAATGTTTTTATTTAAAAAAAAACACCGCTTTCTTTATTACTTGAACTGTTTAGTAGCCATTCCTAAAATAACATTATTTTTGGTATCTCATAAGAGGCATCTAAAAAATATAATAACTAAGAAGGGGGCAGATTGGGGCATGACAAACAAGTTGAATATTAAAGCACAGTAATAGGGGTAATATATTCCAAAAAATCTTTGAGGACATATGAGGACATTTTTTAAAAAGTTTGACTAAAGATGCCATATAACATACTTTTGACAAAAATTTTAGTTCAATAAAAGAAAAACAAGTAAATGCCTATTTCTTAATATTATTAATTATGCATTACCAGTGGAATATAGTACGTACCTTTAGAATTGAAATCCATATTTGGACACTGTCGCAAAACACTTTATAACTGCAGTAAAATTAAAGTGGAACTGCTACAAGTAAACAAAAATGTATATATTCTCGTACACAGATATATTTTCCTTATCAGTTCTAAACCATACAGTTTTTTTTATAGATGCATTGGAATTTGAAATATTTGACATATTTTAGGTCGTTAGACTATTTTTAATAAAAATTGGTGTATTTTGTTTGTTAAAAGTAGGTTTTAATTTTTTAATTTTGTTAATGAAGCCCCTGGTAGAACTAACTGCTAAGGACACGACGAGCAATGTTTCTACTCTGTAAATAACGAATCATCACGTTTATTTTAAAAACAATATTTAATTAAATACCTGTTCGACTTTTTTTTAAATAGTTTTAATTTAATTACACTAACTAGTTAATAAGAACTCATTATTTTACGTTGGTTGGCATACTACTTTACGTACTGTCTATCAACATAAAATTTCCTAAAATATTTTGTGTTTCATATCCTTTTTATATTATACTGTGCTAGTGTTTTTTGTACTGATGTATAGAGCAAATATGCCGGATAATGAAAGAATAACTGCAGCAAATGCAGGAGCAGCGGTAGCAGTAATCGAACCTTATAAACTTTCCGAGATTTGTTATATTATCCCCGAATTCGAAGGTGATCAAATATTTTTACAAACCTTCTTAAGTGCCTGCGAATGTGCATATGATATGTCTACGGGTAACCAAAAAGATCTTTTAATGATTTATATAAAAAATAGGTTGCGAGGGAGAGCAGCGCAGCTGATAAGTTCTCGAAATCCACTTTCTTTTCTAGAGACAAAGCAATTACTTAATTCTCACTTCGGAGATAACGCGAGATCTATCTTCGCTTATTCAGGATTTGCGAAGAATGAGACAACTACCAAATTAATCTCCTCTGACCTTCTCTAACAGACTTCAAGTCTTAAAATCTAAAATGCACGCCAACATACAAAAATCCATACTCGTACCCAGTGAAAAGGCAGCCCAAATAACATTAATCGGATCAATGTCTCTGAATAGCCTACTTACTGGCCTGGAACCCCAAATTGACCATATAATGCGTGCAGGAAATCCACCCAATCTTTTGGAAGCTCAAATTTGCATAAGACGCGAGCTCCAACTATCATATTTTGAGTCCCAGAAATCTTCTAGGCCTAATCCGAATGCTAGACCTATTCAGTCTAATAAAAGACCTAAATGTCATAGCTGTGGTCGCAATGGTCACTTAGCAAATGAATGCAGATCGCAACAACGTCCCAATGGTTATACTTTCCAGAATTTTGGCAATTTCCAAAGGCCTAATACCATGACCGCAGTACACACCCCATAACCAATCAAACCAAAACAATTTCCAACGTCAAACACCATTTAACAATTTCCAACGTAATTCAGTAATACAAAATAACCCCCAAAATCGTGCTCATGTTGTCAATTTCGACAATTACCAATATTCCACCGATAACTATTCCGAAGCCCAATATGACGAGTATTGTAACCAATACGAAGGAATGTATAACCCCGATTACGAGTATCGAAATGTTGAAAATATTGATCAACCTGATAAAACAAATTACGATGAATATCAGGATTTTCTTCCCACTTCGAATCAAAACCATCCACCCAATCGAACAATTTCAAATACCGTTGCCATGACGGAAATCCAAAATCAAATACAAACCCTGAATTTGGACGAGATGAACCCGTCATTGAATTTCCCAGAACAACATTTTCTTTAAATCCCCTTCTTGCTGTTAACCCGAAAAATCTATATTACATAAAAGACACATCCAACACTTTTAAACTACTTATAGATTCCGGAGCAGGAATTACGATATTTAAAGAAAATACAGTAAAACAATTTCCTCAATGTTTTTCCGAAAACGTTATGATTCAAGGCATCACAGACCAAAAACTTCTCATCACCGAATTAACCCTAGTTCTTTTTCAAGCCAGAAACCCACATAAAGTTTACATATACGATTTAGATATTGATTTCGATGGTATTCTAGAACTCGACTTTTTAGAACACTATGAATGCACCATCGACTTAAAAATAAACGACTTGTTATAAATTTTAAAACTTTACCATTGTTTAAGGCAGAAGAAAACCTCGAACAAAAAAATAAAATAACTAACGTAAACTCTAATGAAATTAAGATTGATGGTAGGACCGAACAATTTTTTAAATTACGTTGTGATTTAGTCAACACCGATGCTATACTATCTAGGCAAAAAATCGAAGAAGTTCACATTCCAAACGCAATTGTCCATG
Source organism: Kuschelorhynchus macadamiae (assembly GCA_030620095.1). NCBI lineage: Eukaryota > Metazoa > Arthropoda > Insecta > Coleoptera > Curculionidae > Kuschelorhynchus > Kuschelorhynchus macadamiae. Next base: position 1,627,004 of record JAUTXW010000099.1, read on the forward strand.
TCAATGAGAAAGGCGAATTTCTAACTTCTGTGGTTAATGCAAATGCCATCCCGAAAACCATTAATTTTTCAGATATCGAACCTTTTTCTTCTCATTCGCTACTCAACTACAATTTATCAGATAAACAGCTAGCTTCTAATCGCATTCGCAACATTAAGTCCCAACTTCGTCTAGAACATCTTAACGAAGAAGAAAAAGAAATAATTACCAATCTTTGCGTAGATTTTGAGGACATATTTTACCTCGAAGGTGACAATCTTACCCTTACCAACAAAGTTAAATATCAAATTGACACCAATGGTGCAAAGCCTGTTTTCACCAAATCATACAGGTATCCCCATATTCACAAAGAAGAGGTAAAAACTCAGATTAATAAAACGTTAGAACAAGGAATCATAAAACCTTCTATTTCACCTTGGTCATCTCCAGTTTTGGTCGTCCTCTAGAAACTTGACTCCTCAGGCAAACAAAAATGGAAAGTAGTCATAAATTATCGGAAATTAAATGAATCCACGGTAGACGATAAGTACCCACTTCCCAATATTTCCTATTTTCTGGATCAGCTACGCAAGCGCCAGTATTTTACAACCCTAGATCTAGCTTCAGGATTTCACCAGATCGAGATAGACCCTAAAGATATTCCCAAAACTGCTTTCCCTGTCGAGAACGGACACTACGAATTTATAAGAATGTCCTTTGGCTTTAAAAATGCCCCGTCCATTTTCCAGAGAGTAATGGAAAACATCCTTCGAGGCATTCTCAATGAACGTTGTTCACTCAGGACGGAGTTAAACCTAACCCCGCTAAAATCGATTGTATACAGAAATTTCCAGAACCAAAAAATCCAAAAGACATAAAATCCTTTCTGGGTTTAGCTGGTTACTATCGTAGGTTTATTCCAAATTTTGCGAAAATATCAAAACCCCTTACCAGATTGTTGAAAAAAGATACCAAATTTGATTTCGACTCAGATTGTCGTCAATCTTTCGACGAACTAAAACAATTATTGACTTCTAACCCAATTCTCATCTATCCAAATGTTGATGAGCATTTGCGCTGTACTTTCCCAAGGTCCCATTGGCAAAGATTTACCCATTGGTTATGCCTCCAGAATATTATGTAAAGCCAAAACCAACTACTCGACAATAGAGAGAGAACTACTTGCAATTGTATGGGCCGTGAAATATTTCCGTGCATATTTATTTGGGAGAAAGTTCATTTTAGTCACAGATCACCGTCCTCTTACTTGGTTACTTTCTCTTAAAGACCCAGGTAGTAGGTTAGCACGATGGCGGCTAAAACTAGGAGAATATCAGTACGAAATTGTTTATAAACCGGGAAAAATTAATAAAAACGCTGATGCTTTATCTCGAATAAAAGTAAATCATTTCCAAGAATGCGCAAAGTTTCAAATAAAAATATCTGTTTTTGCATCAAATGAGACAGATTCCGAAGACCCTATCAAAGAACCTAAAACCTACGACGACGATGTAATAGCCAAAGAATACAATAAATTCCTAAGTCTTTACGAAACCAGATCCCTGATCCATTATTCTAAAATCGAAACAACCAACGACCAGCTGTTGGATAAATCACACAAAAATATTACATTCTTTCGACAAAATAAATTAGAAGAACTACATCATAATATTCTTGACGATATTTTCGAGGAAAACACGGAATTTAATCCAAAACAAATAAATATTTTCTCCTGCAAATCAACAAAAATCGTAAATATTACATTATTCCTCTCCCGTTTAACCCAGAAACTGTCACACAACTTCTCTTCAACATTCTTTATACCGGTCAAGACTAACTTGGCATCTCTTGTACTTATTTCATTGAAAACAGACTCGAACTTCGTATCCTTGAAATATTTTCGTATATGTTTGCAGACAAAAATATAAAATTAAGTATTTACCACAACATCACAAAAACCCCTAATGAATACGAAATACCTCAGATCTTAGATCATTACCATCGCGTAAAAACCAACTTACATTACGGAATTAACGAGACGTTAAGACGCAGAAAAGAAAAGTACAATTGGCCAGACGTAATAAAAGCCGTAGAAAACTTTATTAAAAGTTGCGAACCTTGCCAAAAAGTAAAAATCTGTCGTAAAAATTTAAGCAGTCCCCTAGTCGTAACAGAAACGCCCAAAACACCTTTTGAAAGAATAAATATAGACGTATTTGAATACCCAACCCGAAATTACGCTTTAACAGTACGTGACCAACCAACAAAATTTACACAAGCTTACCCTATAGAGGATAACACAGCAAAATCTGTTGTTAATACACTTCTTGCATTTTTTCAAGATTACGGAACCCCGTATTACGTATACATTGTGATTATGGCCGAGAATTCAAAAACACCTTAAAGAATGACCTCTGGGAGCTTTAAGATATCAAACTAACTTTCTCTACGGTAGGACACCCTCAATCAAATGGCTCTGTTGAGAGATTTCACGCGACACTTAGTGAAATGATATTAGCTAATCCAACCGAAAACCCTGACGAACACCCGTTTAATGTTCTTCCTTATGCAATTATATGTTATAACAATACCAAAAATAAAACGCACGGTTTCAACACCTTACGAACTTATTTTTGGACACACCTCATCTAGACCTAGAGATATAAGGTATACATTAAAGAATCACAAATCAAGGACAAAAGCCAAAATAAATTTACCGGTCCATTCGAAATAATCGAAATTTTACAGAATTCAGCAATTCTGATAAACCCCGAAACTAAACAAAAATCTAAAATAAATTTTGACACACTGAAACCATACTATGAGTAAATTTTCACTTCTAGGTTCTTGGCACTTTTAACAGCCACTCAGTTTCAATACATTCTAACACCAATAAACAACACCTTAGGAATTTTCTTTCATGAAGAAGCGACCGTAAAAATCTCGAATGATAAATGGACGCTCCTTGTTTACAAAGACCTCGGACCAATCAAAGAAACAATCAGTAATAATGACAAAATATTAGAAAGCTTATTAAACACTATAGACGAAGTCGTACCGCAAATGAAAGCCTTTAAGCCGCAAGTTCAAACTCAGGTTAGTCTCCTTAAATAAATATCAAACGCCCTTATCCAAAAGTACACTGAAATAATGGGCGACACTAAAAAGTACATTTTTAGAGAAAAACGTGGTATTTCTAATGGTATTAGAACCATTTGGAAATCAATAACTGGTAATCTTGACGCCTCCGATGGTGAATATTTCAATGAGTGCATCGAAAAGTTAACCCACGATGAATACCAAATAGAAAATCTTTTGAAAAATCAAATATCTGTAACTACCTCTGTTATCAAAAGCTTTAACGAAACCATTCAAAACCTCAAATCGACGAGGAAACCTTTAATAATGATATTAAAGAAATTCGCGAATCAATTATGGATATTTTCGATCATCTCAAATTTTATCAATCACAACTCGATATTCTAGACTTGTGCGAATCACTAACAGAAAGTTATTCATTTATCATCAATCATCACTCCATATGATTTAGTAGAATTAAAGCATATATCGCAAGAATTAAAGCATATATCGCAGTCATTGCAGAAGAATAATCTTCCCTTACCGATATATTTTTCAAACGTATCTCAATATCTCGACATAATAGAATTAAAGGCATATCAATTAGATACTAGAATAATTTTTGTACTAGAAATACCTTTAGTGGAACCTGAAAAATACACTCTATATCACTTATATCCTACACCGATTCTGGATAATCGAACAGGCCGTCAACACATTTTGTCTAACTAATAAACTAACTGTGCGAAATGATGATTCTTTACTTTATACAATCATTTGCAATATGAAGTCCTGCAAACCACTAGGCTATCGTATGTTCATCTGTTCCAACATCCTGCTATACCTAATTGATACTGATGCAGTCTGCGAGGCTCAGCTTCTGATCTTCTGAGACTTGATCATCTACCCAGAACATGCCAAGTTTTAGTAATTCTTGCCAAAGACTATAACATTCAAGAAATCAACCAGAATCTATGGTTGATAGCTGTTGCAGACCCTCTGCCCGTCACAATAAAATGTAGATCCAGAGACATAAAGACTCAGATCATCAACACAAATACTTTGATGAAACTTCAACCTGAGTGTAGTTCCTTCGTCGGGAGTACAAAAATTCGTGCCCAGAAATCAGTCGATGTTTACGACAACGTAACCTACAATTACCACCCAGTCAACATCCCTTTTGACTGCTGTAATCATATGCCAGAGAATATCCAGATTTGAAGCCTCTGAAGCTAAATAAAATAGATGTAGAGGACCTGAACATAGCTCAGCACAAGCTAAATTAGTATGCCGATTAGCTGGATCAATTGGTCAATCAACCGTTCGTGAAGAAACACATGAGTTGGTTCACGATCCTTACAATAACACTCATTGTGGCACTGATTGCCTTATACATATTTTGCAAATGTCGAAGACGAACACGTAACATCGAGTTTGGAGTAGTCACTAACGAGGATCTAACGTTATACAATGGAGAAGAATAATTCCCAGAAGGAGATCCAGCATCCGCCTTGGCGACTCGATTGAAGAAAGTGAAGAGATTGAACTCAACCTCAATAAGCAGAGGACCTGAAAGTTGTCACCACGCGTCAACTTTCATTTTAATGGGAGAGTTGTTATATCCTTTCTCACGAGCAATGTCACCTTCAAGCACGATGCCCTTGATTCCCATCGTATCAGATGTCGGTTATCTCAAGGAGACGGCGAGTACCGAGAAGCGTCGTCAGCAGAATCTGCCCAGCAAGCAAGTTCCCACTGACGCAGCATTCGTCTTGCATATAAATAGTGTAAATTGTAAATAAAATTATGATTCGTTTTTAAGCTTCCATACTGTTAGTTTAATTTTTGATTTTGTGAATAAAAATATTTTTTTAAAAAGTGAATTTTAAGTCGAGTGATATAATATATATATATATATATATATATATATATATATATATATATATATATATATATGTATATAACAATTCTCCGAATTCAAGTATAAACGAAATCTCTAAAAAAAATATTAATTAACAATAGGCTCATTTTATGAAAATCAGTGAAATAATTCGATTTTTATCAAAATATTATCAGGTCATCCCCATATGACCCTTAATTTTTGACCAAAATTTGAAGTTAATCGGATAAGTAGTTTTTTAGCTATGCTTCGTATTGACAACCGACAGACAGGAACTGAGAAAACATATTCTTTTGGCATTTAGGGACGAAAAACGTGAATCTATGTAAAACCTGGGAGGATGATTTTTGTCAGAATTACAAATATTTTATTTGGCCGCCATTTTATTCCGCCACCTTGAATTCGTTTCACAGTTCTACAACTTTAACTTTATTTCTATATTACAATTAATTCTTGCACAAAATTTGCAATCAATCCATTAAATAGTTTTTCAGGCTGGATTTTTAATATTTTATTTATTACTTCCCTCGTAAAGGGGAAATATTGTAATCGTGAAAAAAATCACCTTCCGAGCTTTTTTTAGATCTTTACGATTCATTATCGCTCTAATATATAAAATACAACCCATGAACAGTTGTTTATTTCTAGCAGCCTATTGATTAATTTTCCGTAGAAATCAGGAACTGTCTAGAATTCTGTCGCCATATAAAATACTTCGTTCGCTATTTTCCGGCCATTGCCAGACGCGAATCACCAACGATTGTGTAAACTATAAAGTATTCTAAGAGGTTTTTAAAAGGGATACGTATAATATATTTTTAAAAACATGGATCTCCTTTTACCATTCTTGTTAGAAGAACCAGTTATTCGTGTGAATGTCAGACCATCTAGACTTTTGGAACAGCATTTTGGGATGAGCTTAGACCAAGAAAATTTCTTGCAGCCCGTAAACTTGAACAAGCGGGAAGACTCCCGCAGGTTACCTCAGGCGATGGCGTTCGAGAGACTCCACGACAGACTCAGGGTCTACCGTAGTTTCTGACAAGGATAAGTTCCAGGCTAACTTAGATGTCCAACAGTTCCAGAAGAAATTACTGTAAAAGTTACTGGGGACAACGTTTTGAATGTTGAAGGCAAACATGAAGAGAAAGAAGACGAGCATGGTTATATTTCCAGACATTTCGTTAGAAGATATGTTTTACCAAAAAGTTATGACGTATCTAAAGTGGAGTCGAAATTATCTACTGATGGAGTGTTGACAATCACAGCACCAGCTATTGAAGCCGACAGAGTTGAACATAAGAGCATACCAATAACGCAAACTGGGGAACCAGCCAAGCCTCAACTCACCGAGCAGAAGAAAGAACAACAACACTAATTTATATTAATCATATTGTTATTTATTGATTACTTGTTCATGTTAAATAAATTTGTTTTTAATATGTGATGTTTAGTATGTAGCAAAAGGGGCTTCCTCATTTCGATACTTTATAATTTATTTAATGCAAAATCTCTAAAAATCGTTTTTTTGTAACTTGATATTTCGTCACTGTTACCGTAGATTTTTGCCAGAGTTCCAAAATGGTAGGTTCGTTTATTTTTTTCAATTTATGGTTAAGTGCTAAATGATTTGAGAACTAGAGGCACTAACAAACAAGCCACGGTTTTCAAGCTAATCTACTAATTCACAACGGTCGCATACCCAATAAAGTGCTTTCTTCAAAAATTGTTTAAGTTATAGTTAACTCTAACCTATGAAAGAACTCTAATAAAGACTCTACTGGGGCTCTACTAACAGGTAGAAATTAACAAGAAACGCTTTTAATAAATAAGGAATAGTAAATTTTTTCAAAAATATTTGAACCAGCTAACTACAGCTTTTAATTTATTTATAGGTGATTTGCAAAGTTTACCAGCATACCATTCCCATACATGGAACTACAGACAAAATAGGACGATTACTTCGGCGGTCCAACATACGTGCAATCTTCAATACATATAAGAAGATTGGACAATTCCATCATTGGATTACTACCAATGTTTTACCAGTTTCTTATTAAGCCACAATTGACTTACGGGCCAGTTTGTTACGTCTAAGTTAAAAGAATTCAACATTTCCCACCAGTTTAACCCATTTTAATATTTATTTTTTCTGCAAAATTAAAGTCAATTAAACAAGATCTTTTTACGTTGATTTTTTAAAACTTTAGTAGTATTTTCAGGCCGATTTTTTAAATATTTTATTAAGCCGCTTGGATTCATATCAAAATGTTACTAGTTCATTCCTCGATTTTTGTGCAAAATTTGAGGTAACTTGAATAATTAGTTTTTTAGTAAAACATTTGGATTCGATTTAAAATTTTACCAAGTTTTTCTACCATAATATTTTGGTATTTGTGCAAAATTTGAGATAAGTCGTATAAATAGTTTTTTAATAATAATTTTTTTTTAACATTTAACTAGGCCGCCATTTTGTTTCTCCATACTGGATTTTGCCAAAATATCAGCAAGTCATCCCCATATGACCCTTAATTTTTGATCATAGTTTGAAGTTAATCTGGTAAGTAGTTTTATTCTTGAATTTCAGCCATTTTATTTTGCCATATTGGATTTTTATATAAATATTACCAGGTGACCCTTAATTTTTGATCAAAATTCAAAGTTTATCGGCTGAGTAGTTTTTAATCTGCGCCGCGAACTGACAGACAGACAACAGACCGACAAACGCAATAATAATGGTTTGTAATTGTGAAAAAATATTACCCTCTCAGGTTTCACTTGTCTTCATGTTTTAGCGTCCCTAGATGTCAAAAAATATGTTTTATCAATTTCGTCGGTCCTTATGTCGGACTGTCCAAATTGATTGACTTCAAATTTTAGTAAAAAATCCAATATAGTGGAACAAGGTGGCGGCCTAGTGAAACGTTAAAAAAATGTTTTACTTAAAAAACTAATTATGCAATATACCTCAAATTTTGCACAAAAATCAAGCATTATATAAGAATGAACTGATAACATTTTGATATGAATCCAAGCGACCTAATAAAATATTTTAAAAATCAGCCTGAAAATTCTACTAAATTTTTAAAAAATCAACGTAAAAAGATCTTGTTTAATTGACTTTAATTTTGCAGAAAAAATAAATATTAAAATGGGTTCAACTGGTAGGAGGTCAACATGCCGTAACAAAAAGGCGTGTGTGTCAATGAAAAATTTACTTATTGAATTTATTTTAAATTATGACCCAAAGACAATTGTGGCGTAATAAGAAACTGGTAAAATATTGGTAGTAAGTTCTTGGGATTAGACTGTGGCAAACTGGAAGTACTATTTGACGTTTCGTCTTTGAATGCACGAGGCATCAGGGATCTTTACTAAACCAGATCTCAACACTTAATGAGCTCGAAGAGTTTCAGGCCGACTTTTATACCCGACTTCTGCTCGCCGAACCGTGACCCTGTGTTAAGATCGGTTTCCGCGTGTGATGTAGACCGTAACCCGTATCTCTTTTGAATTTTTTTTATGTTTAAAAATTTCAACAGATTCTCTAATTTGTCGTGTATAAAATCCTAAAACCGTTGGTAGAACCTTGCTTTCCACTACATACATAATATGGCCAGTGGTGTGCTAGTGTTCAGCTACAGCAGATTGAACAATTTGTTTTTAATACATCGTTCATATTCCGTAAGTCTAGTTGATATCGAGGGTCGTCTTTTTCTCACATACACTTCTCCACAGAAACAAGGAATTTTCCAATCTTCTTATGTGCAATGAAGATTGTACGTATGTTGGACCGCCGAAGTAATCGTCCTACTTTGTCTGTAGTGTTATGTATGGAAATGGTATGCTGGTAAACTTTGTAAATCACCTATAAATAAATTAAAAGCTGCACTCACCTGGTTCAAATATTTTTGAAAAAATTTACTATTCCTTAATTAATTAAAGCATTTCTTGTAAAATCTTCTAAATGACAAGCTCTCTATGAGCCCCAGTAAGGTTTTTATTAGAGTTAGTTAACTATAAGTTATACAATTTTTCAAGAAAACAATTTAGTGGGTATGCGACGGTTGTGAATTAGTGGGTTATCTTGAAAACTTGGTGGCTTGCTTTTTAATGCCTCTAGTTCTCAAGTCATTTAGCAATCAATCATAAATTGAAAAAATAAACGAACATATCATTCTCGAACTCTGGCAAGAACCTACAGTAACAGTGACGAAATATCAAGTGACAAAGAACCGATTTTTAGAGATTTTTGCCTTAAAGAAATTATAAATTATCGAAATTTGGAAACCTTCAGGGAAAATCACGTATTAAAAACAAATTTATTTAACATGCACAAGTAATCAATAAATAACAATATAATTAATATGAATTAGTGTTGTTGTTCTTTCTTCTGCACGGTGAGTTGAGGTTTGGCTGGTTCCCCGGTTTGCGTTATTGGTATACTCTTATGTTTAACTCTGTCGACTTCAGTAGCTGGTGCCGTGATTGTCAACACTCCATCAGTAGATAATTTCGATTCCACTTTAGATACATCATAACTTTTTGGTAAAACATATCTTCTAACGAAATGTCTGAAAATATAACCATGCTCGTCTTCTTTCTCTTCATGTTTGCCTTCAACATTCAAAACGTTGCCCCCAGTAACTTTTACAGTAATTTCTTCTGGTTTGAACTGTTGGACATCTAAGTTAGCCTGGAACTTATCCTTGTCAGAAACTACGGTAGACCCTGAGTCTGTCGTGGAGTCTCTTGAACGCCATCGCCTGAGGTAACCCGCCGGAGTCCTAGTCACATCCCGCTTATTCAAGTTTACAGGCTGCAAGAAATCTTCTTGGTCTAAGCCAATTCCAAAATGCTGTTCCAAAAGTCTAGATGGTCTGACATTCACACGAATAACTGGTTCTTCTAACAAGAATGGTAAAAGGAGATCCATATTTTAAAAAATATCCGCTTTTAAAAACCACTTAGAATACTTTATAGTTTACACAATCGTTGGTGATTCGCGCCTGGCAATGGTTGGAAAATAGCGGGCGAAGTATTTTATATGGCGGCAGAATTCTAGACAGTTCCTGATTTCGACGGAGAATTAATCATTATGCTGCTAGAAATAAACAACTGTTCATGGGTTGTATTTGATATATTAGAGCGATAATGGTTATTCACACTTTTCATTAGCCAGAATTAATATTTTTTAATATATTTTTCTCGACATAAGTACTTGTCGTTTGAAAGATTTTAATAAATATAATTGTGATCTTTGAAAGTATACATACGCTGATAACAGCAATTTGGGCTGTAAGGACTAAATATAAAAACTTGCCTTACATTATTTTTAAATCGTATGCTATATGCAAGAAGATTATAATGAATATATTGTAGTAAAAAATATTTTATTTCCGAATTTATTTTAATAAGAACTTGAAATGGCCAAACCTTGATATTAACCGATATTCTTCTAATTGCTTCTTGAACGCAAATATAAATCATGATAAAAACAAGAATACAGTGGCATACTACTTATATATCACCAATTATGGCAAACTAAAACATTAAGGTAAATCTTCGTATATTTTTTTAAATTTTTAAATTATGCCTGTTTGTTTAATGCAGTTTCAATGAGAATGGTTAGATATAAAGGTTTAAATATCCTAAATGTATCTACATAATTTTTCAATCGAAGAGTCGATATTTGAAATGCGTAAATGTAATATCTATAAAACTATTAAATATAAGTTTTTGAAATTTAACTCTTTGACTATTTTTATAAAAATAATGGGAAAACTGCCTTTTATACTTTAAAAAACTTTAGAAATTAGGTTTAACGTCTAAAAAAATTTAGAAAATAGGACAATCATGTAATAGAATACATTTAAAAAATATACTTGATAGTCTATTAAGTTGTTAAAATAAACCTCAATAGCTACGTCACTGTAACAGTTATGCCTAATGCAAATTACTAATACTGAAATAGAACTGAGAATATATTTAAATCTTTTTACCGGTCAGGTCTACTGCCTATAGCATGAAAGATTATCTAAGAACGGTATTACGTAAATTCTCTGAAAATGTAATCGAAGGCGAAATATCGGAAAATAATACCATTTTGAGATGGCTTAATAACTAACACTAATTCTTTAATTTGCTAAAGCTCTGAAAGTTTTTGTTCTATGTTAACACATCTTACTTCTTCATAACAAGACCTGCTTTGTGTAAAACCTCTGAAAAGTAAATTATTTTCCAATATTTATAATGTACACATTTTTGCTACCCTTTATTTTTTCTCTTTTGAGTAAATAGTAAACATATTATTATTAATATTTTTATTATTATTATTATTTCCTGATTTGTTGTTGTGTTATTACTATTATTATTATTTTTATTTATATAATACGTGTTAAATTTTTACAAAATTGGTGACAAATATCGAGGGTAAAGTAACTTTATTTAAAAAGATATGGATAGGTGATATTAAAAAAATGGTTAGGCGTTAGAAGTTATATTTAAATATAAAATATCCGTCTCCTACTACATAATTTGAAGAAAAATACGTTTTTGTAGTAATGATTACGTTTTAACTTCGTAACAACATTTTCACCTCGTATACCTCCATCAATCAACAATGTTATGCCACTGTCATGGTATTATCTGTCATGTGAAACAGCCTCATATTACTAGTTTTTTAAATGTTAACCATCGTTCATATCGAACAATAAAAACCCATCAGGGTTTTCATTGTTCGATATTATGGTTTGGGAGAGGGCATTTCCTATAGTGCAGTAACAATGATTTTTCATTAAAAATGGCGCAACAAGTTTGTTTTAAAATTTAGTAGACAGGAAGCATTGTAGAAATAAAAAGTGAACAATCTACTTACAATGAGGAAGAAAATGCTGCGGCTGCGTTAGCCATGGACTCAGTAAGAAGATATCCGAAAATATCTTTAAGATTTAGAGCACAAGAGATCGGGCATATGAGCAAATCACATTCACAAGTTATATATAAATCCAATAAAATCCGACCGTATAAGGTTAAGTTCAATCACACTTTAGAAGAAAGGTGATGAAAGACTAGATTTTTGTTTGTGTTTTGGATAAAAACAAATTAGACTATTTTAAGAACATTATTTTGATAATGAATCCTCATTTTCAACTAATGGAGTTGTAAGGTCGCAAAATGTGCGCTACTGGGCTAAACTCCGAATTTTAAGATTCACACCAGAGGGTAGTTTTCTAAGAGCTAATGTATGGTATGGTGTTTCCTACGATGGAGTTATGGGACTTTCCTTTTTCGAGGAAAATATTAATCAGTACAGATATCTTGAGATGTTAAAAACTGTTGTTTTGGATCATTTAGCATATTTAGATAGTATGCCTCTTAATACAAGACAAGAAGCATACTTTCAGCAGGATGGCCACCCAACTCATTCAATGCATATTGTGCGTGAATGGCTGGATCTACATTTTCCTAGGCGGTTGATCGGACGTTATGGTCCAAACAAACCCCTGGCCACCTAGAAGCGCTGATCTTACAATTAGGGGTTTTTACTTATAGGGTTATCTGCAACAAAAGATCTATGCAACGTTAAATAAATTTAGACAATTTGAAAGAAAGAATTAGGGAAACCATACATGTATTCCAATTACAGAGATTAGAACTACGTATAGAGCATTTGCCGAAAAAAATCAAAAGTGCGAGATTATTTGTGGCGACACATTGGAATATAATAAATAATTTTTAATCTTTCTAGCTTTTTTTATTAAAGTGTTAATTATTATTATTTTTATAATATTAGAAAGATAATAATGTACATACTTGTTTTCAAAGTCTTATTTTTTTTATTTCCAAGAAAAATAAAAAAAACTCCCCAGGTAAAATAACTGATTTAGTTTGAAACAACATTTCTCAGTCAAGGGAAGCTCGATTGAGATGCCGCTACTCTAGTTCAATACAGTTATTCTGCTTGTACAATATGGAGTTTTACAGCTAATCGAATTTTTATTAACTATCAGTTATTTAGGGTGTTACCTGCAAAATGGTCAAAGTTTGCCTAAGCATTGGCTCAACGTTATTCTAAATTAATACTCCAAGACGTTTTAAGAATTTTAACTTTCTCTCATTTCTTATAAGAAATGACCTAGTTTTATGAAAATGATTCATTTTACCACCATAGTTTTGTATCTTTTAAAGCTTACTTTGTAGCTGCATCCTTACTATAATTAAATAAAAAGTGGTTATTAACAATAATTCTGTTTTAATTATCTCTCAGGCTTATTTAAAAGGTGTTTAAATATAAAAATTGGATTTTGCTCAATAGCTAACAATTGAGCTCAACTACTTAACACATTTTTTTTCTTGGTTCCCCATTTCAACCACTAGGATGTTTCCGAAACTTTAATTATATTATTATATTATAAAGACTTATTATATTATATCTCAATATTCATGTTACGGCTTTGTATCTAACAAATGTGTCTTACTTTGTTGCTACACACTTGCCACAATTTAATGACAAAAAAGAAAATTCTGGTAAGTGTGGTTTAATATTATTGATCAACAGTAAGGGGTGTGCTTGAGGATTGTTCAATAAACGTAGTTGTACCATCTGGAGAAAAAATCGAAAATTTCTTTTACCCGGAACTTTTTTCGTTATGAATTTATCCTTTTATTAGGATTAGTGAAGTGTGGCCCAATTTAGTTCAGTACATAGCCATTTAGTAACACATATATACTGTCTTTTAAAACATTTTTATTCGGCGCCATTTTGTTCCATCATATTGGATTCCTACCAATATTTTACCAATTTCAACACATGCCACATTTAATTTTTGGGTATTATTTAAAATAAATTCGATAGGTAGTTTTTACATTAACACACACCGCCATTTTGTTACATCATGTTAAATTCGTACCAGTATATCACATTTAATTTTTCTGCAAATTAAAATCAATTAAATAAAATTTTTTTACGTTGATTTTTATAAAAATTTTATTTTGCCGCCGTTTTGTTCCGCTATCTTGAATTCGTACCACAACTTTACCAGTTTATCACATTATTTTTTGGCATCTAGGAACACTAAAACGTGAAGATATGTACAAATATTTTATTTAGCCGCCATCTTGAATTACCACAGTATACAGATGAACTAGTGTTCATCTGTATACCACAATTATTTATGGCACACAATTTGAAATCTATCCATTAAGTAGTTTAATTTTTAAATATTTTATTAAACCGCCGTTTTGTTCTGCCATCTTGGATTCTTACCAACATTTTACCAGTTCATTCCTTTATAATACTTGATTTTATTGGATTTTTACTAAAATGTTACCAGTTCATCCCCATATGACCCTTAATTTTTTGACCAAAATTTAAAGTCGGGTAAGTAGTTTTTTAGCAATGCCGCGAACAGACAGACCGACGGAATTAAGAAAACATGTTTTTCTCCATCTAGGGACCCTGAAACGTAAAGATCTGAAAAAATTTCGGAGGGTAATTTTTTCACGATCACAATACTTTCCTTTTACGAGGGGAGTAAAAAATCGTAGGGTGGTTAAGTTATAATTTTTAGCCAATCTTTAACCATTAGCTATACCTATTTTCTTAGATTTAAACACATTGTTTAGTATGTAACTGCCTCATAATAGATAAAACGCTTGACATAGATAGCTATTTTTATCAAATTGTCGTAAGTGTCCAAATGAACTTAAATTTAGAACATACAAAGATGCTGCAGTAAAATGCATAAGGATATCTCCTAGAAGAAATGATAGAAACTTACTAATGTCAAAAACGCCTGAGGTACTGATCTTAGTAATTAAAATGACGTGCTAAGAAAAATGTGTCAATCTGTTGAACTGTAGTTCTTAACCAAACTTTTACTAATAATCAGAATCCAGTTTTCTTACATTTTAAGACTATTTCAGTACAACCCGGACAAATAATGAATAACATTGATTGACATTTGACACTGACGAGAAATAAGGTTTGAAATAAGTCAATTAACATTTTTATACACCTGCGAAAAATATTAAAAAAAATATATATATATATATATATATATATATATATATATATATATATATATATATATATATATATATATATATATATATATATATATATATATATATATATATATATATACATATATATATATATATATATATATATATATATATATATATATATATATATATCAACCCCCTTCAATCCGGCCCCCGAGAGAAATTTTAAATAACGCGCTAAAAATTAAAGATTTAACACAAACAGTTTATTTGTAATTACTGCCAACCAACCTAAGACTGTATTCTTTAAATCATAAAGACTAAAATCGATAATTTTGTTAAGCGTACGCAGTGGAACGCCACAGGACAGGACGAGTCAGAAATAGTCGTTCGAAAGAGAAACAGATAAATATTCGAGAAGCCGCCCGATGACCATAAAGCGCTCACAGCGATGTATTATGAATAATAGTCGGCTCTGAACACTCGCATCGCATATTCGCGTACGATCGAGACTCTCGATTTGAGAGTATTCTAGTTCCTCATTGCGGGTAATATATAAACCGCTCAATGCACGTGTCAACTCATTACTTCTTAACAACTGATAGGAAAAGACGCGGAAAGGTTTATGTAAATTCAGAAGAAAAAAGTCTATCAAGATGTTTGGTTTAAAAAAGCGGAAAGTGGATACAGAATGTCGTCAATGATGAATACTTTTTTATCATGCACAGTGGTAAACCCATGTGTTTGAAAAGAATACAATATGAGGCTGCATTACTCCAGCAAGCATTTTGCTCAATATAGTTTACTTACGGGCCAGTTAAGAAGGATAAAATTAAAAAACTCATTACCGATTTAGGGAAACAGCAACAAACATTCCATTCACAAAGATCAAATCTAGACAGTGTTGTTAAAGCCAGTTTTATAGTTAGTTGAAAAATAGCGAAAACATCGAAGTCATTTTCTGAGGGAGAGTTTGTTAGAGAGTGCCTAGTAGATGTTGCAGAACTTTTGTGCCCAGAAAAGAAGAAAGAGTTTAAGAAAGGGAGCTTATCGAGAGGTACTGTTGTTCGACGTATAGATATGATGGCTAGTGATATCAAAACAACATTGACTGATGAATAGCTGGTTTTCAAGCATTTTCGATTGTTTTGGATGAGAGTTCCGAGTAATCTATCACAGTCCAGTTAGGTATTTTTTTTAACATTATCTAGTAACGAACACATTGAATACGGTCGCCATGCTGAAAAACTGAAACTACTCTAAAAGCAATTCACTGATCGGTTTTCCGATTTTAAGAATATGAATAGCCCTTTCAATATTTTTTCAAATAATTGTAAGTGTAATGTGGAAGATGCTCCCCTTCACCTACAAAAAATGGAGTTGATCGAGATTCAAGAAAACTCATATTTGAAGTCTAAATTTGATGATGTGGAGCTAAGCGATTTTTACAGAACATACCTTTCCGAAGAAAAATATCCACAGTACATTCGGTAGCACGTATAAATGTGAGCAGCTTTTTTCAATCATGAAAATTAATAAAAACAAGCTTACAGATGTTAATTTAGGAAACACTTTGCGCCTATGTACGAGTGATATTGACCCCAATATTGATTATCTTGTTTCTCAGCTTCAAACTCAAGTCTCTTATTAATTTTTATGAGATTTTTCTATCTGTTTTTGTTAATTTGTTTCGAATTTTTACCGCTTTTTTATTCACTAGTACCTACTTATTTCTTACCTATGGCCCGCGACCTGATTAAGTCCCGAAATTAATATATTATACACTCACCGGCACAAAATTCCGCCACTCTAAAATTTTGACTAAGTTCAATGTTTTATAACTTTTTTATTTTTTATCCGATTTTCATGATTTTGTTATCAGTTTGTAGATCCATTTAATGTGTTTTTCTTTATTTATTTTGTAAAGTAGCATTTTTCGATTAGACTATATTATACAGGAGTAGATCAAACTGTTGTTTTTTGTCGTCACTTCAAAACACCCTGTAGAAAAATTGAGGTAGATAATTTTATTTACATACTGTTTCTGGTAATCAATAATGTATTCTAAACATTTCGTTTTTTGATTTATACCGTTACCTCATTTCTGCTTCGAGCTGCAGATTTTTTATTAAAACAATGTTATTTTTAGAAAATGCATGTCAAGCTTTCGGTTAAAAATTATCTACGTTGGCTAAGTAGGTGACAGAATGTTTGACAGTGACAATATTATAATTTGTTGTATGTTGTATGTCAATATGGTATTAACTCCAGCAGACGTGGGTAAAATTGTTGCGTTAATAGAGGATGGCCGTAGCAAAAGTTATGTCGCTCGTACTCTGAGAATTCCGAGGTCTACAGTTCGAGATGCCTGGAATAGGTACTTACAGACGGGAACTTTTACAAGGCGGCAAGGCTCTGGCAGAAAAAGAAAAACCACTGCAGTTGATGATCACTTTGTCGTCGTCAGTTCTTTAAGAGATCGAAGATCTACTGCTGTGTGTGTAAAAAATGACTTGCAAATGACTAGTGGAGTAAATGTAAGTGAAAAAACGATACGTAGAAGATTGGCAGAAGCTGGTCTTCATTCACGAAGGCCAGCAGTATGTCCACAACTCCTTCCTCGTCATCGGCAACAGCGACTAAGGTTTGCAAGATTGCATTCTGACTGGACTCTAGAACAGTGGGGAAACGTACTATTCACAGATGAATCCAGGGTTTGTTTGAGGTCGCCAGATGGTCGTGAGCGGGTATACAGACGTAGGAATGAAAGACATGCTGACTGCACCATATCAGAACGAATCTCATATCATGGCGGTTCAGTTATGATTTGGGCGGGTATTTCTACCGAAGCACGAACCGATCTTGTATTTGTTGAAAATGGAACCCTAACCGCACAGCGTTACATTGAGGAAATAATCCAGGAAGTGGTTGTTCCATTTGCTCCTTTCATTGGGAACCAATTTACATTAATGCATGATAATGCTAGACCTCACGTTGCACGTATAGTGAGCGAATATCTGGATGAAGTTGGACTTCCAAGATTGGAATGGCCCGCATGTAGCGCGGATCTCAACCCAATCGAACATCTCTGGGATCAACTTAAAAGGGCCGTACGGCGTCGTCCTGTGCAACCACAAACTTTGCAAGACTTACGACTGGCGCTGGCCGAAGAATATCAGGCTATTCCTCAGGAAAGAATAAGTAACCTTATTCAATCGATGCCACGAAGACTGCAAGCTGTAATTGCCGCGAGAGGAGGAAATACACGTTATTGAATTTTTATTGTTAATTATCTTTGTGATATACCTTGTGTTTTTCTTAATAAAAATAGGCTTCAAATCAGCGTTCCTTTTAAAATTTTGCAGCTCGAAGCAGAAATGAGGTAACGGTATAAATCAAAAAACGAAATGTTTAGAATACATTATTGATTACCAGAAACAGTATGCAAATAAAATTATCTACCTCAATTTTTCTACAGGGTGTTTTGAAGGGACGACAAAAAACAACAGTTTGATCTACTCCTGTATAATATAGTCTAATCGAAAAATGCTACTTTACAAAATAAATGAAGAAAAACACATTAAATGGATCTACAAACTGATAACAAAATCATGAAAATCGGATAAAAAATAAAAAAGTTATAAAACATTGAACTTAGTCAAAATTTTAGAGTGGCGGAATTTTGTGCTGGTGAGTGTATATGTATATATATATATATATATATATATATATATATATATATATATATATATATATATATATAAAGCTCATTTTAATTTTGTGGAAAACTATGTAGAATGAATTTCATATCTATAACGTTAAGAGTTAATCCATAAATTCAATGAACAGTTAATTAGGTTCTAGAAAATGTTTACATTGTGTGGCCGTACTGACCTACCTGAAGTGTCTGCACTATTCTAGACATTATGACCTCTATTTTATATTTAGAATAATTATCACTATAAACATTATGCATTGTTGCATTTTATTCATTTGTGAATGACTAAGCTAACGATATCTATTTTAAAAATAGAAATTTAGACAGAATACAGAACTTTTAATTTTTGCTTTTAAAAATTCCCAGTGTTAAGTGCCATCATATATATAGGTACATATGTACATATTTAAGACAATATCAGCAAGGATTTAAGACTTGGGAAAAATATAGCTAATATTCAGTAAACTTTGACTTGGGGAGCAATGAGTGTCGGATCGAAAAAAAGCTAACTGACAAAAAAATACGTTGCCTTTAATGATAGAACTTCCCAAACCTAATGGCTAAAAATTACAAGTTCCCTTATATCTTTAATTTCCCAACTGATGAAATTTAAAGGATGGTCATGAAATATTTACAAAAATCAATTCAAATATTATTTAAACAAATGTAATTTATAGATCCTCCGCATGACTAAATATGTTTATGTTTATATAAAGAGCACGAAAGCAATTAAGAATAAAAAGTGCTGTGTGTGAATGGGACGGATGGCTTGGTTGTTTTCTTAAGAAAAGAAATAATAGTTAGTCGTTTTTCTTGATACCTTCCTGATGCGTTCTAAGAGCGAATAAATAAGTTTTATTTTAAAAGGCTAACCACTGTGTAATTATTTTATCCTTATAACACAACTGGTTATGGGCCCAGGTTACGAAGTGGCTTAATAAAATTCGCGTTGGCGTAGGACATAATTGAAACAGACTTTTTTAGCACTTAGTGAAATTAGGTTAATGTGTAGTTACTTGTGAGAAAATGACTTGAGTTTAAAACAATGGAAAGCAAACGTGCTAATAGAAATATTAAACCGTTTTGTGGTGAAAAGTACGGTGTGTGTGAATTTAGAATTAGGGCGATTCTAAATGAACTTAACGTGATAAAAGTGTGAGACGCAGAAATGCCTGATCCAATGACTGAAGAGTGGCTTAATCTAGATCTATTGCGAAAAGCGTTTTGGTGGAGTCCCTCTCGGACTCATTTTTTAATTTTGCTAAAAAAGAGAGCACTGCTAAGGAGATTTTGCAAAGTTTGGATAACATCTACGAGCGTAAAAGTGTTACATCGCAGTTGGCATTGAGAAAAAGATTGCTAGGATTAAAACTATAGGGTGACACATCATTGATGCTGCAGTTTACGATGTTTGATGACCTGATCGGCGAATTATTAGCAACTGAAGCTAAGTTGGCAGAAACTGACAAAGTGTCGTATTTGCTACTGACACTTTCGAACTCCTAAGATGGGGTCATAACTACCATTGAAACATTATCTGAGGATAATTTGTGTTTGGCTTTTGTCAAAACCCGATTGCTTGACCACGAAGTAAAATTGTCAAGTGAGAGCTGAGACACAAGCAGCAAAGTTCTCGTATGTGACAAGGCAACAGAAGAAATTTGTCATAAGATTTCAAAGTCGCAGTTTTAAAAACATCGCACCCCGATCCGAAGATATCCCGAAGGCAATCGTTTTAAAATTAACAAAAAGGCAAGCAGTGTTAAGTGTCATCACTGTGGAAGGCCTGGACATTTTATAAGATATTGTCTGCATTTTAAAAAATTACAAGAATACAAACAATCAGAAAGGCAAAGAACAGTTTAAACTATGCACATAAACGAAATTAAAAAGCAAGGGTTTGAATTTATGCTTGGAAGGCAACAGTACACCAGTGCAGACAAAAATAAAGTTTCGTTTATTTTGGATTCTAGTACTTCCGTTCACGTTGTTAACCGACCTGACCTAACGGCTCATTTTTCAACTTTATCGATATCAATAAAAATATCCGTCCCGAAAAATGGCCAATACATCACAGCAACGAAGAAGGGCTGGAGGTTTTAAGCAGCTTGGGAATCAAGGAACTTTGGAAGATGTGCTGTACTGCTCAAATGTCCCCTACAATTTGCAATATTTAAAGGCTAGGTTATACAAGCACAAGTACGCCTGTAGGGTGATAAACATCAATAAAAAAGAAAAAACTGCATTATCGGAACATCACTTTTCCACAGGCCACAATTTTAATTTTCAAGGTACCACCGTACTAGACAGAAAAAAACATTATATCAAAAGAAATATAAGTAAAATGATACACATACAATTAAATAATTCGGTGAATCACAGAATTGATACTCAAGGCTTAAGTGTTCAATATAACCATCTTTTGAAGCGCTATAGAGAAAGTACTTCTTGTCTTGACATGCTCCAGTAAACAAACCGTAGCCCTAATAATTGTCCCTTTTTTATTTGCAAATACTGATAAGAATTATTAATTTATAAACCATACCATTAGTCGTCGTTTCGCTGCAGTGCGTTCCGGAGTTGTTTATTTGCATTTTTTGTTTTTCTGAATAATCCTTTTTGATTGTTTTTAAAGCTCCGAGACCTGCTAAATATCCTTTGTTCTTTTACTTGTTTGCCATCATTTGTGTTCTATGGAGAAGTCTAATTATATTAGTTGTATTGTTTACGTGAGTCTCTACTTTCAAGGAATTAGGTAAGTGAAATGTCACAAATAACATTACTTATGAACCCTAGGTTTCCTTTTATTATTGTTATTTAATTTGTTGTTGTTGTGGTTACCTTTTTGTTCGTGTTTATTTGTTTTCCATATGCATGTGTTTCATATTATTTAAGAAAAAAATGTATTTAAAAATAAAAAATAATAATTCTTCAATACCGAATAATTATATTTCCTAAGACTAAACAAACATTTTTTTAGATTAATCTCAAAATATTCAGTTATTGTTAGCCTTGTTATATTTTTTAAATTTTTGTTTGTATACTATGAGCGGCCATACTGTAATAAAAAAATGATCTCTTTCAGCCTTGAAAAAGACGACAAATAAATCGACGAAACGTCGGCCAATTTTTATAAACTGAGGTTTGATTTATGTCCCTAACCCGCTAAACACCAGTAAGAAGTAACAGGATTTGTTTCGATCAAAGTGTCTAATGTATCTAATGACCTGCACGAGACCCGATTTAAGTGTAGTAGTAAATATTTTAAGTAGATTTATGAATAAAAATAAGGAAGAACTCTGGAAATGCACAAAAAGGGCTTTACGATATTTAAAGGGTTCAATGAATTTAAATTAACAACACGGTATTTATTTAGGTTATTTGAAAATTGTGCTATATGTTGGAAAACCAGGCGACAAAATTCAGTAGCTGTTTCATCGACAGAAGGTGAATACATGGCTTAATTTGAAGCTGTCTGAGAGGCAGTGTGGTTAAAATCTTTAGCAAGCAGTATTAACATAAGTATTGTTAAACCAATAATAATTTATAAGGATAATAATGGTTGTATTAATATCGTTAAAAATCCAAGAAGTCAATCAATCCACACAACACATAGACATTAAATATTATTTTTCTAGAGAACAAGTTGTGAAAAAGGTAATTGAAGTTACCTATGTTTCCACAGGTAGTCAACTTACCAACACCAACATTTCTGGAGTGTAGAGTTAAGAGTCTGGATTTCCCTAATCCTGAGTAGAACTCACAACGAATATTGGGCCATATTGTAAGTTTCTTCAGGTGAATTAGGAAGTTATTTAAGAATAAAATATAAATGTTAATGAAATAAAGAAGTATTGTCAAGCTTATAGTAATAATTTTTGAATGGGCGTGTTGGAATATTTACAATAATCAATTCAAATATTATTTAAACAAATATAATTTATAGATCCGCAGCAAGACTAAATATGTTTATGTTTATATAAAGAGCACAAAAGCAATTAAGATTAAAAAGTGTGTGTTGTTTTTCTTGATACCTTCCTGATGCGTTCTAAAAGCGAATAAATAAGTTCTATTTTAAAAGGCTAACACTGTGTAATTATTTTATCCCCATAACCCAACAGCTCAGGATGGCCTATTTCATATTAATAATACCATTGACTTTATTTACGAGTCAATGATAGAACTTGTAGGTAACAGTAAATAGTAATATTAGAAGTAAATAGTTTTTCGATTCTGTATAAAATTTTCAATTTTTAGTTAGTTTTATTTGAAAAACTAGAAACATATAAAAAAGTCAGTTGTATAAGATATACTTATAACTTGACTTTTTTTGTTATACAGCCTGTAATTTTTACTTTCAGTATATATGTCTCTTTTTCATGTTTCTAAATATACTCCGTTTAATACTTTGATTTTAACAAATAAACGAGAAAATTAACAAAAGCTGACACGGATTTTCTTATATTTTTCTTTTGGCGAAGTTTTTCTCCATTCTCTCGTTTATTTACAGGACCTTTGATTTAAAAATTTTCTCTCGCAAAAGGCAAGTATTGTAATCTTGAAAAATTACTTTCCGGGATATTTTCAGATGTCGAAAATCATGTTTTCTCGATTTCACCGGTCTCTCTGTTTGTTCACGGCATAGCTAAAAAACTATTTATTCGATGGACATCAAATTTTTGTGAAAATGCAGTATGGCCAAACAAAATAGCTGCTTAGTGAAATGTTAAAAAATTATTAGTAAAAATCAAGTGTTACATTTACATAGGAATGAGCTGGTAAAGTAAATACGATTTCAATTGAAATTATTAAAAAAAACTTGGAAAAAGAAATTCTTTATATCCGCTATACCCCTAGCTTGCGCGCAGTGGTGGCGTCGTTTATTATTGAATATATGATTGAATATATTATATATAATATTTCTGTTCGAACAAATGAAAAAGTAATCTTAGTTGAGTTGCGAAATACAAATGTTAAATGATGTTGAATAATACCTCAGTAAAAAAAGGTACTTTTATTAAATACTTGTCCGTGTGTCCCACCTTATTATAGTTATGATAATATTTTAAAAATAAAAATGATTCAAAATACAATATACGTGTTACCGAATGACTCTGTGCGGAACTAAATTTGCCCACACTTTACTATTCCTACTAAAAAGAAAAAATCAAAACGAGGGAAGTTACGGGTAAAGGACATTTACAGATTTTCTTTATATTGCAAAGGGAAAATAAAGAATGGTTAAAAAAATAATTGACAGTATTAAAACAGAGAATATTATGTAAATACCTCTAACTTCCGAAAGAACGTTTAACGGACGTTCAGGGTACATACATCGACATCTGAATTTTCTGAACTTGAATCACTATTTGGGTTAATTATAAGTGGATTAACTGGCGGTAAAATACAATATTCATTTTCTTTATTTATAACATGAGAAATACACTTTTTCCACAGGTTTCCGCCATTTACTTCGTTTACAATCGTTCGTATGTTGTTCAAAACACAACACTGATTGTGTTTTTTTAACTTCCCCTTAATAGCTGCCCATATCATTTCAATGGGGTTAAAAACGCAATAATACATTTGTTTCACACAGCTTATCAACTACATATTCTTTTTTAAACTTCTTTGCTTTAATGGCCTCTAATAATATTTTTTTGTCGCCATCTAAGGGATTTCCATACTTTTTATATTCATAAATCTAATTATATCATCTTTCTTCGTACTATTGTTCGGACTTTTATTTAATAGACGAGAATGGTAAGATGCATTGTCCATAACAATTACTGAATTTGCTGGGAAATTCAGGGGCAACTGTTCACTAATTCATTTTTCAAATAAAAAAGTAGTCATGTCGTCATGAAAATCTGCAGAAGATTGGGTTATAGTTTTGGCCGAAAGTAACAGTCCATTTGGAACGAAACCATTATTACTTCCAGCGTGAAGGATAATGATGCGTTTGCCTCTATTACAAGGTGCATTTAACTTGCATCGGTTACTATCGTCCACCCAACCATATTGTATGACGTCATGTGTGTGTCAAACCACGAATCATCTAGGTATACTATGGCTCTATTAGCATTCCGATATTCTTTTATTTGACGTAAAAACTCTTGCCTATGTGCAATAATACGTGGAGATTCCATAATGACCATACTTTTGTCTAACTTTTTGTATTTAAATCCACAGTTAATTATAATATTTCTCAGCGTATCTGGTGACTTATTATAATTATAATCAGGATAATTTTGTAATTTATCCCGGATCAATTCCAAAGTTGGAACAACATTGTTATAGTAAAATTCATAGACAAATCCACGAATATTTTCTTTAAAAGCCTCATCAATTTTGTTTAGTTTTTGGCCAACACGTTTTTGTTTTATAGAGTGGTCTATAACATCTCCAGCTTTAACTACTCTATAAATGGTAGAAAAAGAAAGTTGAGTCAACTCACAAATTCTGTTTATAATGTCTTTTAACAAATAATTGTTTGTTTCGCTTTTTAAACAAGAATAAATATTGAAAATGATTCTTTGAGTTTGCACATGCAAGTCTTTATTTTTCAATTCCACCGTTAATTGTTGCGAATCATCAATGTCCGTTTCTTGATCGCTTACCTCAAAAGGCCTCCAAAATGCCATTATTTTAACAAATTATTGCTAATAATGTTTAAAAATTAAAATATTCAATAACAATAACAACGAAAGCACCAACAAGAACGATAAATACACAACAATAAATATATAAAAAAATGCGAATATATGTAAAATTACAACTAGAACAAAAACAATTTAAACAATAACATTAAACGAATAAACAACTGGCCCGATGATACATATGTAATTGAACGAAATAAATTTGCGAGATTTATTTTACCTTCTTAGACGCCTATGACTGGGCCTAGGAATTCAAATGTTTTGTTCCGTTCAATCACCTGTACTGCAAGAAATGTCTGAATATTTCGAACAAATTAAAACCTGTTATTGACCAATAGAATGCATCGTATTGAATTATTCGCTGACAGGCACAAATCAAGTCCACGTTGACTCGATTCCGACAAATATGAGGAGCGGTCGTTAAAAATAGTGTAATTTATTTAAAATGTGTTTTGTGGTAAATTGATCGTACCCCGATTTTTGAGCAGTTTCAATTGACTTCCTATAAACTTTAACATTTTGCTCCGAATCCAATAACAAAACAAAATGGCGGCTTGAATCAGCCTGAAAAGCTACTTATTAGATTAATTTTTATAGAGATAAAATGGTAACATTGTGGTGAGAATTCAAGATGGCTAAAAAAATGGCGGCTAAATCAGATGTTAAAAAATAAACGAGAGAAAATCTTTTTATGCAATTGAATTCAAATTTTTATTATGTAGAAATCATGAAAGATGTTTTAATTGTATGAAAATTTGCCTCTAAATTTAATTTGAATATTTTAAAAACACTGTAAGTAATTTAAAATACCACCAATCTTTTTACATAATTCTCAGTGTTTAAAATCCGTAAATATTTACGTTTAGCTTGAGTTTTTGACCTACTGTAACAACTAGAATTTTCGAGGTCTAAACAACTGTTCATAAGTTGTTGATTTTTTATGCATATCACGATTTTAATTTTTCCTTGTGTCATGAATCAGTTTCCTTTGCTTTTTAAAATATTTAATTATTTAATCATAAGTAATAAATTATTTGTATAAGCAATTCCTTGAACAGTTATAGAGCCCCGATTTGTGTTGACCAATTATAACGTACTTTGCGAGCCGTTC
This sequence comes from Kuschelorhynchus macadamiae, assembly GCA_030620095.1. Classification (NCBI taxonomy): domain Eukaryota; kingdom Metazoa; phylum Arthropoda; class Insecta; order Coleoptera; family Curculionidae; genus Kuschelorhynchus; species Kuschelorhynchus macadamiae. The sequence goes on from JAUTXW010000099.1 coordinate 1,653,457, forward strand.
AGTTTTTGACCCGTCCGTTAATTAGCCTTTTCTAATATATAGGTTTATTTCGGCGGAATATAAACAAGGTTCATCAAAATTTCGTTGTAAAGCCTGCTACATCAGATTATCATCGTAAAGATGATCCTGTGTTCCAATCCCGGTTCGGGTGATGGCTTTTTTTTAGTTTTTTTTAACAAAACTTGTAAATTGTTGTCGTGTTTTGGAAAACGGATTGCGTTTTGGTTAGCCCGGGTTAGGATTAGGTTTTTTTTTGTTTAAAAAATTAACGCAAAAAAATCTTCTTAGTCATTTGACATATTTTGAAGAAAAATTAAATATGATATAGGGATAAATTGGTACAGTAGAACAAAATGGCGGTCTTAAAAAAATCAATATAAAAATTACTTATTCAATTTATTTTAACCCAAAAATCAAGTGTGGCATACCAGTTTCTGGTATATTGTATAGCTTTGTCAGATTAATTTGTGTCACACTTCACTATTCCTAATCAAAGGAAAAATTCAGCGAGGGAAGTCCCGGGTAAAAGAAATTTACCGATTTTTATTCAAGAAATATAGTTTAAGAATTCATTTTAGTAAATGTCCCGGAGTTAAGGTTAAGTTTATAACAACAAATAAAAAATAAGACAAGCAAGTGAAAATCACTGACATAAATAAAGCTGTTAGCTACTTGCGGACCTCAGAGTTGTAAAATGTCGTTTTTCCACTGCCGATAACTCGAAAAAGCTTATACTTAGGTTAATCGAAGGAATAATCCTAAAATTTCAAATATAATCTGTTAGAATTTATGAGGTTTCTCATAAAAAAATTATTTATTTTTAATGGATCCTAATTTTTTTGCGTCTGGCGTAATATGAACGTTATGCAAAACAAGATTTTTTAAGTTAAGGGTGGTACTCAAATTCTGACAAAGCTATACAATATTCAGTTATTACTCTTGATCATAACTGATATAAAAGGCAAGTGTTTAATTTTAATGCATAGGTACCCAGAGGCTGACAAAAGCAAAATGTTTTTTTTGGTACTTAAGCCTAGATTCTTTGTGCTAAGAAGGAACGTTAAAACATCTTATTTTATAATATTTTTTGTTTAAGAAAAAAATTGTAAACATACGAGGTTTTACATAACACTCTGTATATCCGGCTGATTGTTGAACTCCTAATTGATATATTGATATTTATTTCTCTTTAAATTTAAATACAAAGTTTTAATGTTTCAAAGTTTATAAGTTAGTCGTATATACCTTAGATTATTTGGTTTAACTAAATTTTCAATTATTTTTTAACAAACAATTTTTTTGTAATATTCTGGGAATACAAAATATAGCTATGGGTATGAATGAATGAAAAAATAACATATATTAATCATTATATTTTATTTCTGATATAAACTAAAACATTTAACATTTAAATATATTTAATTTAAAAAATAAGCATACATAATAACACTATAAATGGTAATAGTCTAGAATTTAATAACGTTTACAATATGTGCTTTAAAACAGTCTGAAATAAAACTAAATTTAAAAAAAAATGCGGTACTTATGCTTTCTTGACTTCGATTTTGTTTTCTTTGGATTCATCACCTCGCACTGGGCCCGTCAGAGAAATGGGGATATCTTTACTTTCCACTTGTTTGCCTTCAGGTTTTTTTGGTGCCGAAATACTTAATACTCCGTCACTTGACAACTTAGATTGTAATTTCTGGCCCTCGTAGTCTTCAGGTAATACATATCTTCGCACAAAATGTCTAGAAATAAATCCATGCTCGTCCTGTTTCTCTTCGTGCTTGCCTTCTACGATTACAGTGTTATCTCCTTCCAACTTGACAGTAATTTCGTTTGGCTTAAACTGCTGGACGTCAATATTCGTCTGGAAACTATCCTTGTCTATTGTAATGGATGTGTCTTTTTCTACATTAACCAGTTGGTTTAAAACGCTTCTTAAGGGATGCAGTGTTTCTTCAGGTGAAAAAAGGGATATCCAATTCCGACGTGATGGTGGATTTACAGGACAGAAGTCATCAAACAAATATGGGATCAAAGCCATTTTGACTGATTGATTTTCTCGATATTCTATAGCCGTAAAATACTTATTTCATTGGCTAGTTTCATTCAGTTTGCGGTCGAAGCCGGGCCACCGAGTATTTATATCGAAAGCGCGTGGCGTCTAGAAACATCGAGGAACGATCATGGAACGTTATTTTTAGAATCTCTGTTCAACGAATGTTTTCGTTAGGCTTGTTTTTTCTAGATTGTAGATGTGTTTCCGACAAAACATTTGTGAAGATTTTTTTCGAGAAATCAGTTAATATACGCAACTATTTATACAGTTTTATTTTAAATGAGTTGTAGATGGAAAACATATAATAATTATATTCCTTTTCAGGGCTAATAATGGAACATTTATGTTAAACAAATAAATATATCAATAAAAAATATTCAACCTACTGCTAGGTGAAATTAATAAAAAAGAACTTTTCTCAAGAAACGTTTTAAAAGTGTATAAATACTAAATAATATTATAAACATATCAAGTGTAATAAAAAGACTGGCCAAAAAATTTATATGACTGTCAATTTTTGTGGATATCAAGTTAGAAATAACAGGTGAATTTATATTGTTAACTTATGGTATGTTCCAAACTTAAATTTTATAACAATTAAATATATATAACTCTACATTTTACATATACATAAAAAATAAAAATAAAATTAATTTAATATCTCTTTTTATTAATAGATTTTGCATTCGAAAAAATTTCAACCATCTTTAAAAACAATCTTTTATCACAGTTCATTTCATTACATAAAATTTTTGTTTCATTACACTTAAAAATTGTCCTAGTCTATTAGTGTGTCCTCTGAGGGAACACGTGTTTTTATTTAATCTATAGTCACTGTTATGTGTTGTTAATTTGACTTCTAAAATTCTGGATGTTTGACCCATATATATTCCTTTACATTCTGAACAAGGAATACTATATATCACATTAGACTTTTGTACTGTTGTGTCTTTGTCTTTAAGTTTAGTAAATAATATTTCTATAATTTTGCTATGTTAATAAAAAATCAGACAAGACTTTAGTGTCATTTACTTTATTTGTTTAATATAAATGTTTAATTTTTAGCCCTGAAGAAAAAAATAAAAATTTTCGAAAGCTTGGTTAGCTAAAAGTTTTCCTTTTCCAGCCCTCCTAGACCGATACACCAATTATTATTTCTTTGCTGTATTATCAGTCGGTAAAGATTACGTTCCTCTTTCTTTTATATATATATATATATATATATATATATATATATATATATATATATATATATATATAAATCAGGACAAATTAGGAATCTTACTTCTCGAACAGTTCAAAGTACCTGTGAAATTTTGATTTAATCGATATTTGATTTAAACATATTTTGAGATAATAACCTAAAAGCTTAGTAAAAAAAAATCTAGTTCAAGGAATAATTTGCTTTTATTTGAACAAAAAAATAATACAAGAAACAAGATGTTCAGTGCTAAAACCCAATACGTCGTAAAACGCACTAAAGTGAAAAGTCATGTTTCCCTCCCTAATTAATGTCATAATGTGTAAAGTTTCCTTAAAAGGTTTTAGGAGTATTATTTGGGTGTTTTGTTGGATGCGTTAGTAATTCAAAAACCTCTTTTTGCTTTTATGTAGTAACTGATTAATAACTCTTTCCGTGCGTTGCTTTATTCATCTGTTGGCATAATGGTGCAACCTTGGAGTAAGAAAAATTGTTTCTTACACTATGGTTGCATCTACCTGTGGTCAATTTCACCAACCCATCCAACTGAGGGCAACTGACCAGGTTGGTGCTTTTTTACAACATTCTTGCAACTCTGCATTCTTTTTTTGTTGATGGATGTGTTGTGTTTGTTTATTTCTGCTGAAAACTAAAGTTAATTATTATTTTTGTTTTGAAATTGTTTTCATAATAAATGTAGTTTGGTTTATAATAGTTAATTAGGGCAAATATGTGATTAATAAACTTCTTGTTGGTTTTAAGAATTTATGTGGATTATAAATTTGTTTTTTTTTTATAAAATTAATTCACATATAGATATATACGAGATACACGATATGTGTATTTTTATTAAGTTTTTCGATTTAGTATATAACTAAGTCAAATATTTTTTAAAGAAATAATGAAAACATAATTTAATTATGAATAACTCGAAATAAAAATAGTGCCAAAAATATTACTACAGATGCGAGTTCAGCCTCCCATCATCCAACAGCGAACCAAAATTATTTATAATCGGCCAGAATATCCTTAAAGACATATTTACTAAATTATAGTGAGAATAAGGGCCCATTTAAGTAAGATTAATTTTATTTATTATGTTTAATTTTAGATACACTTAGGCATAACAGAGACGCTGCTTTAGTTGCTTGTATTAATGGATTATGAAGGCATGGTTCACCTTATATAAAATTATAATAATCACGAATTTTCAGCATTTGTCACTTGGATTTATTAAGAATTTTAGAAGCAGGTCAGCAAATATATTAATCAAATTTTGTCAAAACCTCTTTACATTTCATCAAGGTGTGAGATTGCAAATTCCTTGGTTTTGAGTGATAACTAATTTTCTCTAATAGCATTTTTTAAATGAAACAAAATAAATCATAAGTAGTTAAAAATGCACATTTTAGTATATGTACCTATTTACATCTACTATAATAGAGAAAAGGATAAAAAATTATTTTCAAGTTAAAAGTTAAAATGTTTGTTTTATTTTTTTAAGTTTCCTAAGTATACCTGAAAAAGTTCTTATTCGTAGAGTTTCTACGCAAAATTAGTATATCAAGAGAAAGAGAATTTGAAGAAAATAAGTATATTGGCAAGATGCACCAATTTTGTTAACCGAAACTCGATTGAGCATGGGAAAAAAGTTTCCAAGACCGACTTGTGCGAAAAGGAAAATGTGGACAATAGAAGGCCATTTCTAAAAAAAATTAAAATGAAAAATGTGAATAAGACGCCTGTGATAACAAGTACTGAAACCTATTAGTGTTAACCAAAAAATGCAACACTGAATTGGGAAAGGGACTATTTATTATGAGTGAATATTTGGAAATATTGATACAATATTAGGACATAAGGAATCCCCTCATCCATCCTTCAACTCATGACAGGAAAAAGAATCAACTCAAGATTTACAAATTTCAACATTTATTTTATTTTACATAATGAGTTTTTCTGTCTTGTGACTGGACTTGGACATATACAAGTACTATAAAAGGTAATTTTTTTTTAAGTGATACTAGGTGGTTTGAAGAGAAATAACCATTGATCAGCATTAGCTGAAGTACCATTAGAACCTGCTTGATAATTGTGGAAGATATTTCAGTTGGTAAGTATTAATTCTGATTGTTTTATGTTTAGGAAGTATCTACTGCATGGTCCAATGGACCCTATAAGATTTCAAATTGCTTTAGAATTTTCATACCTCAATATTATATTTTAAGAAATAACTATTTCATTATGTTCATTACTTTTATGAAATGTTTTTGTTTATTTGTAAATACGTTCTGCTTCAAATACAGGAGAAATATTTTGAAAATTAGGCAGAGCCATAGACTTTATATAAGAGATAAAACCAATGGTACAGCTATATAGCTGTTAAAAAATGCTACCTATAATTTATATCTCGACCAAACTTTGCAAACTCTTTTGCTAGGGGGTGGCAAACATCAAAGATGTAATAAAAAATCATTTATTTCTAAAAGTGCAATACTTCTTTTATAATTACCTCAAATTATACAAAATTGTGCGGACAGATGGAGTAATATACACTTAATACATGGTCTCTTCCTAGGCGCGGTGGCAAACGACAGGGGCGGAGTAAAAAATTAATGTATTTCTAAAATTGCAATGTCTTTCTTGGCTTAACTTGCAATTAAACGAAATTCTGCAAGCTGATGGAGTAATATACTTTTAATATATGGTCTTTTCCTAGGTGGGGTGGCAAACGACAGGGGCAGAGTAATTAATTTTTTATTCAAAATCCAATATTTCTTTTTTCATTACCCAAAAAATTTAACGAAATTTTGCAGACAGATGAAATAATGTACACTTAATATAGGGTTCTTTCCTGGGGTGGCAAACGACAGGTTCCATCCTGGAATTAGCTTTCTGGTATATTTATATTATGGCCAAGTTTATATGGTCCGCTGTAAAATTTTGTTGCTGGCTCCTTGTTGCTAGCTACAAGGAGCTGGCTTGACGGATATATAAAATATTAATTTTAAACTCATACCAATAGTTTGAGATGAGTTTTGGCTCTTTTGGGTTGGGTAAAATATTGTTTTCTTGATATTAATCTTAAGTATATTTGATAGTACAACAAATAAATCGACCAAAAATTTAATTATTATTCATAAAAAATATGATTTTTCTTAAACAAATATACTTTTTATATTGAGAAACTTTATTTTTGTACACTTAAGTCAGTTAACGTTACTTTATTTGGCTTTTTCAATTTTAATCAACTTTTAATTTATACAGGATGTCCTCAAATGGTACAAGGTGACGCTTCAGTTTTTTTTTAATAGATCACTCCATTTATATGATATATTTAGGTTTAATGATTAATTGTATAATTTTTTTTTATAAAATAGGTCTTGAACTACAGCATATAAAAAATTTAGCGAATTTCACTGAAAATAGTTTTCCATAAGGTATCCCCCGCACAATTCCTATAAGCTTCGTTCAACATGATTTTTAAAATACCATTACAACTAGAATAATACTACATAATTCAATAAGTAATTGCTTCTTAAGGATTGACCTTTAATGTTTGTCTGAAAACTTACTGTAAAAAAGCATGTTGCACCTATAACATCATAAAATGTTTCTTTATGTTTAGGTTCACATAACTGTTCATTATTTTTTTTTATTTAGGGCAAAGAATTTGGAAAACATAAATTTAAAATTTTTCTATCCTTTGGGATATTTAATTGTCTGTTTGCTCATGTAATAAATAATAATACAAGAGTACAATATTATTTCAGTCAACTAAAGGGACAATTAAGTTTATTATGGCTTTAAAATGTATAGATTTTTGAAGTAGTACTTTGTTACCTTTTAAGCAAAACAATAGTAACAGATAGAATAAAAATAATAATAGTGAAGTTTGTGTTAATAAAACTTTGTTTATTAACAGAGATAATTTTTATACTTTGCAGGTGATTCTTAGAAAAGTAGTTTTTCTTATATTAGATTTTGTGTTTCTAATTTTAGGTATTTCAAGCTGACTTAAGTCCTTTGGTCCCTTGTAAAAAAATAACACCACCTTACATATCATCAGAAATCAGCAGCATATTTCAGCTTGTAATTACTCGAACGATAAATTATTTTAAATCATAATATTTTTTTTTTATTTTGAAAATAAATTACTTTTTTTAAGAGCTTTAAAAAACGAATACATCAAACTAGAATATTTGACTTACTTATAAGATAAGAATAACTATTTCATTTATAACTGGAAAGATTTGTGACTACACCTAAACCTAGAAAATTACTTATTTTTACGCATTTTGAGTAGATATACTGAGAGACAGTGGCGTATAAAGAGGGGGGGGGGTTGGTGTTAACCTCCGAGCCACTTTTATTTAAGCTAAAATGATAGAAATAGTATAAAGTAATGACCTTTTTTTAGAAATTGGAGGGTAATACCCCCAGAGCCAGTTTTATAAAATGAAGTAACGTTTCTGTATCATATTATTTAAGCTAGATTGTACTGAAATTTTTTTTTCTAATTCTTTTGATTACAATAAAAATATTGAAATTACTGCATTAAAATCTAAACATGTCTAGAATAATTATTTTGGAATTACAAATAAATTAAAATTGAGCCTTCGGAAATTTTCCTTAGGTACCAAGAGAAATAGTTCCACTTTTGTCTGCCAACTTTTGGAAATAGGCTTAGTGATTTATAAATAAAATTTAACTTAGTAGAGAGATCATTAATCTCCAACTCTGCATATCTCTCAGCAGTGGCGTATATAGGAATTGCTTTTGGGGGGATTTTGAGACAATGAAGATTTTCAACAACCAAAATAAAGAAAAAAATGTCTTCACTTCTTGTTATTTACACAAGTAATATTATTTAATTCACTGTAAATTGTGGAGAAAAATTAAATATGATTTAGTGTAGACCAGGGCTTAAAGTCACGTGGGTAAAAAGTCACAAGGTCGGAAACTTAATTTGGCTGTACGGCTATGCCGTATACACTTCCCGCCGAAAGCAATAGCCATCTACGACATTAGAAATATTTTGTATGCCATATTTTCTATTTTGTATTAGAAAATGAGACATTCTAATTATATTCAATATACTTAGGTATTACCTAAAAAACTGATTGCTTCAACATATTTTAAGGTTATGTTGATATTTCATGAAAGGGAAAGAATACAGTTCGGGGTAAAATGTTACACATACTATGCCGCATGTTATTGTGTGACTTTTTGCCCCAACATGTATTTTAGGCGGGATTTTTTTGCAGATGGTTAGAACTTATGAAGAGAAGACAACTCGGGGAAATTTCAATGTAGAAATGCCTTGCATGTAAAAAATGAAAATGTCTCTGTTCGACAAGCCGTAAAAAACTTTTGCTTAATTTAAAAGACTTTGGGAGGATATTGCAACAAACTCTCAGATGATCAGACCTCGTATTATATTAACTCAAGAAAGAGAAATGAGCTAAAAATATACTTGCTGCAGTCGGCAGAAATATACTTTGGCCTTTGCCCTAAGGAAATTAGCATTTCAATTTGCTATTTCCAATAATCTGGCGGTTTCTGATTCCTAGCCACGGGATCAAATGGCTGGACCCGAATGGTTTACGTTATTTATGAAAAGAAATACTGAATTGTTACTCCAAACTCCGGAGCCTACGAATTTTGAGCGAGCTACGAATTAAAGTAAACGTAAATAGTTTTTTTGATAATTTAGAAAGAGTTTTAACAAAATACAATTTTGATGCTTCTTCCATATGGAACACGGATGAAACTGGACCGACAACAGTCCAGAAGCCGAGTAAACTTGTGGCTCGAAAAGGTATTAAACAAATTGGATCCCTAACATCCGGAGAACGGGGAAGGTTGGTGACAGTGGCCTGAGCTGTGTCTACGCTTGGAAATAGCATTCCATCATTCTTTATTTTTCCACGGGTCCATTTTAAAAAGTTTTGGTTATCAGGGGGTCCAGCTGCGTGTAAAAGTACAACAAATGCTAGCGGATGGATGATTGAGGAAAATTTTGTTCAATTTTTACATCATTTCATGAACTTTTCAAAATGTTCTAAATCCCATCTTTCTATTGAATGACTAAATTTAGCAGAAGCAAACGGGGTAGTGATGTTATCATTCCTCCCTCATTGTTCACATAAACTGCAACCTTTAGATAGGTCAGTTTACGGGTCATTAAAAAAAACACTACAACTCTGCTTTTGATGTTTGAATGATTAATCATCCCGAACAAACGATGGCGATATACGATATTCCAGCTTTAGTAGCACAAAGCAATCTTTCGGCAGCTACACCTAATGACATTCAATCTGGCTTTCGAGTTTCTGGAATATTCCCATTCAACCAAAGTGTTTTTGAAGAGTGGGAATTTAACCCATCTAAAGTAACAGAGAGGGATTTAGACCTTGAACAAGTAACATACAATCAGAAAAATGAAGAGCCGGGAACTAGTAGATGGTCAACGATTTGTAGTCCTCCTAAAGCTGGAACAAGTGGATTATCCCTAAAGAAAATTAGCGAGAAGTATGAAGCGAACAAACTCTTAGTAACATCGTGTAAGTCTTTTTATGTTTGATATGTATCTAACATATTCAATGCTAAATCTTTTCGACTTCGAATATATATCTATAATCTATTCTTAGATTAATTGCAATATTTACTAATTTTGAAAATAATTTTCAGATCCAAAACGTGAATCACCTAACCCTAAATGAAAATTATGATCAGTCCAGCGAGATCCTAAAAGGAGTGATGCAAAAGTCAGTGACGAACATCAAGTCATTTCAACTTTTGATAATCAACAACAAGGTCCTTACCAAAAGCTGGTAATAATTATTTTAAGTTTTTAAATCTTTAGAATAAACCAAGTTTTTTTTAGAATGAAAACTAGAAAAAAAAGGAAGTCTGCTGTATTAAATGAAACTCTTAAAAAAAAGAGTTGGAGACCGAATATATTAAAGAAAGTCTGTTACAAAAAACTTAAGTAGATAAATGACAGGGTCTACCAAAAAAGGTAAAAAAAGGCGACTAAAAAGGTTCAACAGGAAGATTCGGACGATGAAGACGAATATTTTCGTCTTGTTTGTCTTGAAGCATTTTCTAACAGTTTACGTTAGCCAGAATTGTGATGGAAGTGATGATCATACTTGAGGGACCCAGATGAAAAAATAGCGATGTTTTTGGTCTTTCCTTCCTATTTCCGCTTAATAATGATAAGATAATTTAAATAGTTTGATTTTAAAAAAATATTTGGAGATAGCTTTAAGTTTGGGTATTATGATAATGTTGACAAAATTGGCCCCCCTAAAATATATAAAAAGAAAAAAATATTTAGTTATAACTTGTGACTTCTAGCCCCGGTTTCCCCTAAAGATAAACTGGTGCGAATTTAACAAGACCAAATCAACAATGTGCCAAATGCGAATGATGTATTTCTTGATCTAGTTTTTGTGAACGATCCAAAACAGAAAGTGGAAATTGCTGACAATATAATTTTGGACTGCGATGGGCATCATCCAACATTACATATTTCTATAACATGTGATAAAAAGAATACCATTAATATATTAGAACATGAAGATGAAATACTAGATTTTAAGAACTGTAATTATAATATGATAAATGAATTTTTGTTAAATGTTTATTGAGATAATGTCTTAAATTTTAAAGGAATCGTAGTCGACTCTATATATATATATATATATATATATATATATATATATATATTGATTTCTCCAAAGCTTTTGACAGGGTTGATCATTCACCGTATTCACGTATGACGTATGGTGAGTAAGTTGTCGGAGTATGGCCTAAGAGGATCTTTGCTCTCTTAGCTACAGGCATATCTTGAAGGGAGTCAAGAAATAGTAAAAATTAATGCATCTAAGTCTGAGATTATAGAGGTAACTTCTGGAGTGCCCCAAGGGGGTCATTTTGAGCCTCTACTTTTCAACCTTTTTATTAATGACATAACAACTTGCTTCCAACATTCCAATCTATGTGCAGATGACTTAAAAATATTTAAATGGATTGACACCGAAGGTGCAATAGTAGCGCTGCGAGATGACCTTCGTAGTTTTGAGATTTGGTGCACCCAGAACGCAATGATCCTTAATTAGATAAACGTAAATATATTCAATTCTCGAGAGAAAAAATAACTAATATAAATAAACATACTTTGATTGTGAATTAATGTGAACATTAATGCAATATAACGGGTTCAGAAAAAATTTCTGAGGTATATTGGAACACCTTTTGGGACTTGAGTCTCTTAGTGATCGTCGTAAACATATGGACCAGTTACTAATTTTTAAATTACTGTCAAATCAGATTGAATGTCTTGAACTATTGTCATATTCAAACATACATGTTCCAAGCAGAAGCCTGAGGGATGTAATCAACTTTATGCCTGAAAAGCACAAAACTCTATTAATAGGGCAAGCAATGACTCTTGCCAACAGTTTGCGTCTTTTTTCAATTAATACTAATAATACTCTACTTAAGGTATTTAGTTTTTAAGTTTATTAATATATAGTATAGTGTAATTATCTATTGAGGAGTTTCTGTGATATGTTATTGTTTTACGTCATGTTAATTACAAAAAAAAGAAATCTTATAATGTTAATGTTTTATATATTTTGTTATATATGTGTGTATTTTAAACTGTTGTTTATAGATTTTATTTTAAATTGACTCTTTTGTTTTTTTTAAAACCAGCTTTTAAGATAATATCTTGATTGTGATAATTGTACATTGTCCGTTAATAAAATAAAATAAAAAAAATAAAATAACAAATTTGCGGTGCGTGTCTGTGGTGTAAAAATTAATTATTGAATTCATTTTAAATTAAGCCCAAAAACATGGGTGGCATAGTTAAGAACTGGTAAAATATTGGTAGGGATCGAATAGTGGAACAAAATTGCGTCCAATAAAAATATTTGTAAAGGCAGTATATATGTGTTCCTAAATAACTATGTACTGAACTAAATTGGTTCACACTTCACTATTCCTAATAAAAGAAAATATTCATAATGAAAGTTGCCGATTTTTAAAAATATCAACTTTTTGAATAATTAATGCACGACTAAAAAACGTGTCCAAAAATTTCAATCACAAATGTAAAATCTAAAATTTTAAAACTTAAAACTGTAGCGCCTGGAATCAAATATTTCGAGTTCTAGAATGAGCCATATGTTAAAAAATAATTCCAAGGTTGACGTTACAAATTCGGCAAAATGAATATTAAAAAATAACCGCCTAATTTTAGCTTTTTATAAATACGTCATGTTTGCCTTACAAATTGCTGGTGTGAACGACATTGTATAATTTGCAAATAAAAAAATTGTTTGGCTTCATAAACGTTTTGTTTACGAACACTTATTTTCCGTCTGCTTATTGGCCTTTATCAAAGCCCCCTCCAGTAGAAGGCTTTTTTATCATTTAAAGTTTTTACAGGTTAGTACTTTGATGGTTTCACTTAAGAGTGTGAAAACCTGGAATAGGTTTTGTTTACCCAGTCCGCATCAATATACTCTTACATTTCCTGCATTTGTCAGACACAAATCAATAGTATTTTTCAAACTGAATATCTTTTTTAGCGAAAGTCCAATCTTCATCAGTATGACAATTTTTGAACTAGCAATAACATGTTTTGTGGTGACACATAAATACATTAGTGTCATTATCAGTTGTTGATATCGCACATCTGTACAAATATTGCTTTATAAGAAAATTTATTATTTGATGTAATGTTGCATCTGATTTGGCATCTAACAATCCAATTTGGACAAAACGGAAAGTATGTATCTTTTCTTTCATTTTTACTTCCCTCGTAAAAGGGCAGTATTGCAATTGCGAAAAAATCACCCTCCGAGACTTTTGTAGATTTTTACTTTTCACGGTCCCTAGATGCCCCTTACAAGTTTTACATATTTTTACAATTTACCGCACCTAGGTGTCTGTCGGTATGTATGGCTATCTGAAAGAAAACGTAACATTTTGGTACGAATTCAAAATAACAAAACAAAATGGTGTCCTAATAAAATATTTAAAAATCAGCCTAAAGAAATACTTATTAGATTGATTGATTGATTCAAATTTTGGTGTGATATAGACATAAACTGGTAAAATTGTGGTATGGATTCAAGATGGTGGACCAAAATGGGGGTCAAGTAAAATGTTTAAAAATTCAAAGTAAAACATAGCTTTTTATTCAATAGGCTTTCAAATTTTGCACAAAATTTAAATGAGATATAGGGATAGACTGGTTCGAATTCAAAATTATGGAACGAAATTGCGGTCTTAAAAAAATCAGTGTAATAACTAATTATATAATTTAATTTAAAGTATGCCCAACAATCAAGTGATGCAGTGGTAGAAACTGTTTAGTACGAATCCAGTATGGTGGAACAAAATGGTACCCTCAACAAAAACGTTTGACAGTACATAAGTGTTAATAAATGACTATATGCGGAACTAAATTGGGTACCACTTCACTATTTCTCATAAAAGGAACGATGTATGTTATTTTTAACGAATTTTTTATTAAGGAAAACTGTCTCTATATCTAAATGATTAATCTCTGGGTTTAATGTTACTGACGATTGAACTGTAACGTATAACAGGCAAGTAATCAGTTCGCTTTCAGTCTAGCTATATATTATATTGTTTTACCTCCACTGCCTTTTTCTGCTTTATTTCCCTTAACACAGCATATTACAATAATAATTAATGAAGTCGGATAAATCTTTTTTTTGTCTTTGAGGATATAGTCAACAGGTTTCTTCGATTATTTGTCTTTCTTAAATTCATAAGTCATGAGAATGGTCATTTACGGACATTTGGTCTTCTACTACTGGTTCTAGTTCATCAATTTCTGATACTTTTTCTTAAAGATCTTTTAGGAGACCATGTAGGTTGTAGGTTTTATATCTTTATTTATCAGTTCTGATTCGTACGTCTTGACATTACCTGTTTCACAGATCAATAAATTCACATCCCCGGATTCAATCACTTTGCGAGTGAAGGGATCAAAAACCTATACGTGTTACTGTTTTCACAGTACCCAACAAAAAGTCTCATCTTATTTCCGATCTTAGGGATATATGTGCATGCATCAGGATTAAACATATATTGACCTTTTGAACATCCCTCCAAATTTTTTGAAAAGTTTTCTCTTTGTATGAGAATTTTTTATTCATTTTCCATACAGCTTCTTCGGCTCACATCGTCTTATCACATTTAGCGTTAATCATCATAGACCAAGCAGCCTTTTCTCTTATGTCCTATTTAATCGCTCTGCTACACCATTGTGTTGTGGAGAGTAAGTACTGAAGTTTGATGTTTGATACCTCGATCTTTACAATTGCAGTACTTGGAAACATGTTTGTCCCGAAAACTTTCACTTTCTTCTCAAACTCTCAAACAAACATGCTTTCCTCACCTTTTGATTCAATTAAATCTATAACCTATAAGAAATCATGGTTTTTCGGATTAGATTGTGTGCCGATGGAATCACTTTCCGACGTTTCGCTTCGATTATACGGGGCATATTCAGAGATCTTTACCTATTTCACGCTTATCTCACAAACCAAGATTTCTGATAGTTGATCAAAGCCGTGAAAACTATATATAACTTCTTTCCGGCTATGACAATCAATAGTTAGGTCGCCAGGTCATTCTTAACTAAACTAAATTAATACGATTAAGATGGTTTAATCTTCTATGCCATATCGACACTTATCATTTTGCCTTTTAACTGATAAAACTGCAGACTCGATGACACTTGATTGAGACACCTATCAGTGTCGAATACTGAATAACCTTTTTAAATATTAAACTGACTGACAATTATTATTAGATAATTTGAAACACAAGTTACATTAGATATTTTAGGAATCTTACCTGTTTCTAATTCTACCGCTATATCGTCAGTACCACTACTATATAACTATATTATAATTCCTTTTTGTCTCACACTAAAATTATCTATAGTCATCACTTTCACTCATGTGATTAGTAGCTTCGAGTCAATGTACCAGCAGTGGCGCAGTGGTTGATGGGAGCCACCTTAAACCTGCTAGTCTAGGGGGACAAATTTGGACTAAAAAATCCTAGCCATTTGATGAACATGTTACCGATCATCGTGGTATTAAAAGTTCAACAAAAATTCTTTTATCAAAATGACATAACAAGAACGTCGAAATTCGAGATGTTTTCTTAGTTTTTTTTAGATGTCAGGAGAAACTGGCGTTGACAAGGTAAAGTATATTTTACAGGAGTTGTAGATATGCAGTTTTGTAGGGCTCAGGTATACGATAATGTTGAATTAAGGCCTGGAATAAATTGTGGAGTTACGAAAAAATCCTTGAGATAAATTCCAAAGCGTTATTAACTTCTTGTCCATGTCAATTACTAACCACTGAAAGTGTACGTTTTTTCGCATGCGTTCCTTCTAGTGTTATAGCTCAATAAAAAAATGTATTTATTTTTCTATATTTCTACCAATAGATAATACTAAAATATATTGTAAAATGTCAGACACAGCTTTAAAAAATATGGGATAGAGGTTGCAGTGCTGATCATGATTGCATGCAGGTAGTAAGAGATTATTGTCTAGAACAGATGGTAAACATGTAAACAAAAATCTTAAAATCGATTAGTAATGAACGAAACAAGTGACAATAAAGAAGTCGTTTTGTCGATAATATGGCGTATTCCTACTTTTAAATGATGCCTCCTGTCTGTATTTACATCGCCCCGTGGCAACAAAATTTTATATAACCGAATGGTATTTATTCGCAGTCTCTGTTCCATTTTTCATTTATTAGGTTTTGTTTATATGTATAACTCTGTGAAATATAAGTGTATGATACGTCAAAATCTATGAAAGGAATAGCGAAGGGTGGAAATTACCCCTATGTCATCCTTACTAAAAGCATTTCAAATAAAGTAGCTAGAAATGTTACACAAATGACATATTGCAGACTGCAAAAAAGTAATAAATAAATAAATTAATTAATTAAGGGGAGAACTAATCCTCCAACCTGCAACATATTTAAAAAAAATTAAAACCCTTATATGCCAATTTAAAGCTATTTTATTCCCCTACCTCTAAAATAACCTATTTTGGGAAGGATTGAGAATACATATAATGATATATGAGACAAAAAATGCTTACATTGCTTGTCCAAAATAAAGAAATTAGTATTAGTTTCAGGAACAATCGGAAGATACATGTAAGACCTTTCAGTGTTGCTTGATGGCGGCCGCTCTTCAGGGACTCCAAGTAGCAGGGGCAGATATTACCAGAACATTCAAAAGGGCTAAAATTTAGCGCGGAGATTCAGCGCAAAAGCACCTAAAAAATATTTTGAACGACTCTATAGAATGGCTGGCGCCTTTGAATATGCAAATGCCCCTTTGCACTCCCTACCGCCGCAGCATGGTCCTTTTAGGTGTGCAGGCTTAGCTCTTGTTTTTTTATTTATTGTTTTTATTTGTTTTTATATTTTTGTTAACTGTTGCAGTCGTGAAAAATTTACTATCGCAGGTTTTGACAGATCTCCACGTTTTAGGTTCTCTAGATACAGAAAAACATGGTTTCTCATTTTCGTCAGCCTGTCTGTCATAGCTAAAAACTTACTTACCCGATTCACTTCAAATTTTAGTCAAACATTAAGGTTCGTATAAGAAAGGCAGAAAAGTATAAGAAAATCAATGTAAAAAACTCTACTTACTCAAAAACCTCAAATTTTGTATAAAAAAATCAAGTGCTATTTAGGAAGAAACTAGTAATATTTTGGTACGAATCTAGTACGGTGGCCTAATGAAATGTTTAAAATAAAAACCGCGTGAAAAATCAACTTATCCGATTGATTTCGAATTTTGCACAAAAATCAAATAATATATAGGGATAAAATGGTAAAATTCCCGTAATTTGTGAGAGTCTGAAAAACTTAAAAAGAACAGTGCTTATGTATGTTCAAAATTTTTCATAGTCAGAAAATATCTTTGACTACGAAGGAAATTTTTCTGTAATTCTTCATTACGGAAACTATTTTTTTATGCGTCTTCCTCCTGGACCAGAAAACCTAGAATAAGGGGAGTCACTTTCCGACGTTTCGTCTTGAATTGCACGAGGCATCTTAAGAGATCTTTACTTCACGGGATCGGAACACTGTAGCCCATATCTTCATTAAAATTATTAGGGTACTTTTAATTTTCAATAGTTTTTCAGTTTATAGAATCCTGAAACCAACGCAAGAACTTTGGTTTCTTTTGCATTTTGAATTACAGTGGAATGCTAGTGTTGAGATACAGCAAATTGTATAATTTGTTCTAATTCTAATATATCAATCATGTTCCTTAACAATTTGAATAAGTGGATATGGATCGTCCAGTTTCTCCAATATAGACATCACAAGAAGAACAAGGAATTGCATATACTCTTTCTGTTTGGAGGGGAATAATGTCATTTGGCGATTGTAAATATTGTCTAATTTTCTTCTGTGTGTTGAAGATGGTACATATGTTGGTCCGGCGAAGTAACCTTGCAATTTTGTCTGTGGCACCGAGTATATATGGAATAACTACATTTTCTATCGATATCTTTTTATTAGTTTTATGTCGCAGAGTAGGATTATTACGATTTCTAATTGACCATCTAATATCTTCAGTGCAATATCTATTTCCTCTTAAAGCTTAAGTCAATTTCTCTGTTTGGGATTGAAATGAAATTGGATCACAATTCGCTAGGGCTCTATAAATGAAAGAAATAATAACTAATTTGTTTCTCTGTCGGGTGATGATGGGAATGTCCATGTAGGTACCTATTATGTGAATGTGTTGGTCTTCTATATAAAGAATGTCTTGCGGAACAATTTACTTCCCTTTATGCGAGAATGTCTAGGAAAAGAATCGTGCCTTCTGATTTAATTTTCACTGTAATTTTTATATTAGGGAGTTGCTGATTTAAATGATCAAGGAACAGGGTGAGATTCTCTGGCCATATGACAAAAATATTGTCTACATATCTGAACCACGATTTTGGTTTTAATGGAGACAAACCTAAAGTTTTTTCCTCAAAGTAAAGATATTGGCTACCACAAGTGACAACGGAGAATGCTTTAATGATTAGTTAATAGGTACATAGCGATTTTACATCGAAACTGACTAAGAAAACTTTTGAATCTAACTTGATTTTTTAAAATTTTTCTACAAAATCCGTAGGGTTTCTAATATATGAATGTGATTTTCCTGTAAAATTATTAAGAATATTTGAATGATATTTACCGATTTTGTAAGTGAGCAATCCTATTGCAGTATGGCACCTACGGAAGAAGTGGTATATAACTTTGAGTAATTTAGATAGACTGTAGAACCGAAGTATCTTACAGCTTCTTGGTCTTAATGTCGTCTTTTTCTTTGTTGGCAGGTTGGAGGTGTAACTTTAAAAATTGCTTTGTCATTGGGTCCATCTATGGAAATCTGAATTTCTTTAGTAAATTCCATAACTTCTCCATGAACATCCAAATGACTTCTCCAGCTATTCCAGATCAAAGGACACCAGTAAAAGGAATTTTTATGAACTATGCAATTGTTGAATATTTCACTTACCAAATTTATTTTCTTAATAAAAGTTACATATATTTATAAATCTACAATCTTATAGAAACAAGGTATACATATATAGACATCCCGCCTCTATTGGGCCGGACGGAAACATTAGCCAGTGGAGTCAAAGTTAATAACTTGACTTGAAAGCTTCAGAGTTCAGACCCATATTATTTTGTCATTTTTGGCAGCTTCACCGCTGCCAATTCTAAATGTAAAAACGTGAATATCAAAACCATAATGCAGTGCGCAAAAACGCCATCTAATAATAAGAACCCAAATCGATATGCAAAAAAATATAATAAATTGTTTGTGTTTTATTGTTTCTTATTAAATATTATTAATTTCTGAGATAAAAAATATATCTTCACTTTTAAAGAGATGTTTTACTCTCTTAGAATCACCCTGTGGTCGAGAAGAAATTTATATCCAAACCTGTTTTTAAGGTTTGGCGTATTTCACCCCTTAAAATAAAAACCTAAAATTTTAATTTTATTTTTAGAGAGCAGTTTCACCTCCTTACACTAAACCTATATATTAAAAATTGCCTGGGTATGCAAAAGAAAATAAATTTACCATGTTTTACTACCTTGCATAGTGGAAATAAATGTTTATAAATAAAAAGTGATAAACACCGTTTTTTAGGCAAATATACTGTTTCTGGAAGACATTTTTTTATTTTCAGGTAACTGCTTCATCCCCCTAGGGCTACCCTGCATAGTTGAAGAAATGTTTTTTATTAAAAAAAAATATATAAAAAATTTTTTCAAAAACATGTTAGCTGTTTCATCGTTTTTTGAATATTTTGGTTCGACTTCTGGAGATGCCTGATCATTTTAGAACTGCCTTGTATGGATGGTGAACAAAACATATTTGATTTACAAAAAATTATATACATTTTAGGTATTTTCCCTTTTTTCGAAATTAGACTCTCTATTCGGACGCGAGAAAGAAAGCTTCGAAAGGTCAGCGAAAGTGTTCTTTTCAGAACGACAGTGGTGAATGGATGTACACAGTCCGGACAAACAAGAAAAAATTAAAAATGAAAATATTTTATCACTTCCATATATACAGGGGCTTTCTGACAAATTTCAATCAATTATAATAAAGGTTACAATCTTTTGAAAAAAAATTAGCTCATTAAAAAGTAAAACTCATAAAAACAAAAAAGCCCACGTTATATACCAAATACCATGTACCGATTGTCCAAGTGTTTACATTGGTCAGACGTCACAATATCTGCAAAACCGTTTAAATGGTCACAAATTTGACAAAAAAAAAACTTACCATCTTTAAGTAAACATCAAAAAGTATGACTAATCATACATTTAATCTCTCGGAAACCAATATATTGCAGACAGAACCTAATCAAAGAAAACGAGAATTCCTGGAGATGTTTTATATACAAAATCCGAGAACTCTATTAACGATAAAACACATAAAAAAATCTAAACAAAATATACTCATGAACATCTTAAATAATTAATACTAGTATTATAAAAATCCTATATTAAGCATTTTCTACCAATTGAATAACTTAATAATAATAAATTTTAAAATGTCAAATACATACCAATAATAGTTTCTTGAAACCCATCTTTTTTTCAGCACAAAAAGAAAGGAAATAATAAAGACATACGTAAATAACTCTATAGGCATACATTTTTGATAAATAAATATACAGTACCGTTTTTAATATGTAGTAATCTATATGTGTGATTTGTATTTTAAAAAATTTTTAAACATGAATGTTATAACGCTGTGAATTGTCTTAAATAGATTAAGGTAAGCCTAAAAAAGATTACTTTTACAAACTTTGAAAGAAAGATTTTTTTATAAGTATATATATATATATATATATATATATATATATATATATATATATATATATATAAAACTGTTCTTTAACGACAGTAGTGAACGGATGTACACCCGGAATGAAAACACATATATATATATATATATATATATATATATATATATATATATATATATATATATATATACAGTGACTGCAAACTAATTGGAAACGATACCTTACTAAAATCAGAACCATTGCTAGTAAGAAATTATTACAATTGTTTTGAATCAGTATTTTCTAACAACTGTCAAGTAGGTCTATTTTAAAATTGAAAATCAACATTTCTAACAAAAAGGCTTATTTTAAAATTGACAATCGTTACCATAGAGCTTTAGTGGGTTGGTGATTTCCGTTCCTGTTAATAATTTAATGTTATTTTTTTTCTAATTTCTGCAAATATGGGTTCGCGAAGAAGTTGTAACGAAAATGAACGATAAGTCATTAGTAATCTTCATAGGAAAAGCTATTGGTATCAAAATATCGCAGAAATGCTTAATCGTTCCAAAAAGGCGGTGTTTAACGCTGTTCATCATGTTAGAATTCATGGAGTCACTAGACCTGTTCCTAGGAAAGGACGTCCCGGAAAAACGACTATGGAAACAGATCGTCGAATTGTTCGCATTTCGAAGGCAGACCCTCATATATCAGCAGTTGATATTTGGAAAGAAATTTTTATTGAAAATCCGAAGGAATTTAGTGTTCGAAGTGTTCGTAATCGTTTGAACAAGACACAACTTTTTGGCAGGGTACCAAGGAATAAGCCTCATCTTTCTGAAGTGAATCGATGGTGCCGTTTGGAATTTGCTAGAAATCACCTTCCTTAGAATGTCCAACAATGGAAGCAGATACTATGGTCAGAGGAATCCAAGGTAAATTTGGTTTTGATGGAAAACGTTTTGTTTGGCGTCCACCAAATAAAGAATTTGACTCGCGCTACACCATGAAAACAGTGATATTTGGTGGTGGTTGTATAATGGAATGGGGCTGCTTCTCTTTTAAAGGTGTTGGACCTCTTTATAGAATATCCGATACTATGGATCAGTATGAATACATTAACATACTGGAAAACGTGATGCAACTATATGCAGATGAAAATTTATCAGTACTTAGGAAATTCCAACACGATAATGATCCAAAGCACTTTGCTAGGAGGGTGACTGTCTAGCTTCAGGATAATCATGTAGATGTTTTACAATGGCTATCTTGTAGTACAGATCTTAACCCAACATAAAATCTTTGAACGTTAGTTAAAAGGAAATTAGGTTCAAGAATTTTCCAAAATTTCGACGAAGTATTCGAGGGTATGAGAGAAGCTTGGACCAGTATTCCACTAGAAACTTGTTGACGTCTAATACAGTCCATACCTAGGAGGTGTTTAAAAGTAATTGAAGCCAATGGATATCCAATTAAATACTAGGTACTCGATGGACACAAAAACTTATAAGTTGTTAGAAAATGTTGATTCAGAAATACGTTTCCAATTAGTTTGCCGCTTAAAAATGTGTTCTTGGAATTTTGTAATGAATAAATTATTTTTTAAATTGAATAATTATAATGATTATAATATTTGAAATATCTTAAACAAATTTCTTACTAGCAGCAGTTCAGATTTTCGTAAGGTATCGTTTCCAATTAGTTTGCCGTTACTATACATGGTAGTTAAATGAGTTAAAAATATGGCGTCCCTGTCAAACTATTTATTCTGAACGTTAAAACTTCAGCTGGTAATGCCAGGCCGTCTTAAAAAAGGCTCAGTTTTCTATCAAATGGAAATTCTGTGCATTTTTATTTGACTTGGGATACTTAGTTTATCTGCATTTCGACCGCTTTCTCGCCATTTGAGGTATAGGCAACCTATATTGATATTAAATCTCGTTTATATTCCGAACACATTTCTTATCTTGAGAAAGTAGTCAGGGTTTCTCAAAATGCCTTCAAAATTACGTCATTTTTTACCTCTTTTTTATTTTTTTAAGTGACATTCCGTACTTTGATATTGCCCGTTAACGAACTTGTTTAGACCTTTGGACGTGAAATTCAAAAAAAATGCCCCACCTCGAAAATTAACAATAGAGACCTGTATTTTGAATAACTGAGGTTTCGAAAAACGCCCATTTATTCTCTACGATGGATTTTATAGCAGCATATTTCCCCGACGTACCCTTACCGAGCTGGGACACTTAGAAGGTTAAAAAACATAAATTTCAAAAATTTCTGGTCCAAAGAGAGAAACGCAAGGGCAGTAACAATAGCCGCGTGCGACTATTTTAACAATAACACAAAACATGGCAAAATAATACACTTAAAAAGCAAGATTGGCTCACTTGAGTAGGTATGCCACACGCAGAATGGTAAATAACCTGGAGTGGCTCAAATGTTAAACAGGTGGCAATTAGGAAAAAATAAAAGACATTCTTGGGCCACTATGGATTTTAGGATCCATGACTATACTTTGCAGACCTAACTAACATGTAAAGTTTATTTAATTTTTACTTCCTTCGTAAAAGGGAAGTCCTGTAATCGTGAAAATGGATTGATATCAAATTGTGTGCCGTAACTAATTGTGGCGTAGGTATGAACTAGTAAAATTGTGGTACTAATTCAAGATGGCCAAACAAAATGGCGGACAAATAAAATGTTTCTTATATCTTTACGTTTTAGTGTCCCTACATATGTACTTTCTTGACACAATCACTATCTCTCTCGCACACACACTATATACATCTCCCATCCTTCAGACCAGTGTCGACGTCCAGTTCACGGCTGTTATTCCTTACCTCTCTCTCATACACACACTACCCATTCGTAAGTAACCAGGTAAGAGTGGTAAGATAACGCAGTGTAGATATCTTGCACCAAATAGTTCTATCCGCCCACGCTCAGTAACGAGTGGGAACCGGCATATTACCCCACTATCCTTCTTTGAAGACCGGTCTAAATTTCGTCTCGACCGCCGTCATTAGGTAACCGCGTATACCCGTCTCTCTAATGTATGCATTCTCTTGCTCTCTCTTACTCATTAAGGTTTTTTTTAGTTATGTGCTAGGTTTAGGTTATATTGTGATTCTTAAACAAGTAATATATAGGATAACTTCTTTGTTTTCCACATTGGTGTTTTATTTCTTTGTTTTTTCGTCTACCTCTAGTGATACTGACTTTGTCTTACGCACTGACCTCTGATTAACTATCTCCTCTGCATAAAAGCTACCTATGTGGATTTGTCGGCCCTTTACCTCAGAAATCCAAAAAATGCAAGGCGGACTGGTCTGGCCAGAATGGCTATGTGGCCCCAATACTTAATATAAAAGGCGTTTGGAAGAACAAAATTTTGAAACTAATTTAAACATCAAAATACAAGAGTTCTAACCACGCTACACCACAACTTGTTACGTTCTGGACGCGCGTTTCGCTAACCAAGTTAGCATCATCAGCAGATGATATAAACTCACTGTTAAGGACTGTTGTTAAACTGTTAGGACTTAATTTAAACATTTTTAAGAGATGGGAGAAATTTTTTTTGATAACCAATATCTTGTATTATATATTTTATGATTAAAGTATTTGCATAGCCAAAGATTTTGATTATTTTATAAAAAATAAAATACAAATTAGAATTACGAAGTGTAAGAAGGTATAATTTTTCACTATCTACAAATTAAAATTTTAATAGCGCAGAATTAAATTTTGTTTTCGTAGCAATATAGGTAATAATCTTATCATAATTTAAAACAAAATTTATCTCCATGTTTAACAATACAAAATACTTTAATAATTTTTGTCCAAGAGAAAATGTTTTACGATTCTTAACTAACTTAAGCTCTAAAAATAATCACTCGCAGGATACTTAGGTAGTGTAAGAATAAACTTGTAAGCAATATATAAGTTACTGTAGAAAGAGTTGCTTCTATTTAAGGGAGAACTGCACGCAAAAGGTGAAAAATCAACGATAAGGTCTAGTCAAGTTCAAAGTAAGATGAAAAGGTACCTACGTATTAGAAAAGACTTCCTGTACGTCCGACTTTAAAAAAAAATGTGTTATGTATAGGCAATTTAAATTACATTTCGGTTAAAAATTGGTTCAAAAGAGTTCACGCGCTGCAGAAATACAAAGACGAGTACGATTTACCATTTCAAATTTTGCAGTTATGTAGACAAAGGATCAATGTAAGGTGGTAAAGAGCCAATTTGTGGAAAAAAAAATATATGGGACGGCATTTGCGTCAAAAAGTGGTCAAAAATGGCCAAATTTACTTCTGTTTTATAATTCTAGATTTGGTTATACATATTTCCATAATTAAATTACATTGAAGATAATAAATATCTCTTATAGCTTTAACATAATATTGCAGCGGCGGAAGGCTTGCAAATGATCCATAATACTGCGTGCAGTTTCCAATTAACTTAAATAACAGTTGACAATTTAAAGAACGAACGCATTGTCTTTGTTTTCTATGTGTGCACTGTTCTTCTACATCTGAAATGTCAGAATTGTCGAAAACCGGCCCACTCTATATGTGATTTCTGATGATCCAACCAGATCTTCATAGTACATCGCAAACTGACGTACTTTCTATAGAGATCGTCGGGCTTTGTTTTATTCAGCTCGAAGTTATTTTAATACAATTTTTCGGATCAAACCATAAATTTTCTATTAGTAAAGCTTGATTTGAGCTGAATCGCGAACTTATATGTTCTAATGCCGTGTCAATGATGATATATACGCTTATCTCAAAAATTATTAAAGGACAATTGCTGATCTGCCTAATTTCGTCAGCAGCTACTTCACTATCAAGTAATTTTTTAATCGGAATTCGTTTTCTCGAGAATTCCTCGTTTACTATATTAGGTACTTTACAAAATTGACTCCAGAATATATATAAAATACTTCGACTTCCATTAAGATATTCCTGTAGCGTTTTGATAGATTTCTAGGCAGAAAAAGAGTAACAGATATTGGAAAACTGGAGTCGAAATGTAGAATAAATTCTTATATAGAAAAAGCAAGAAAAATATTTTCAAAATTGCATTAGTTCTCGAGTAAACACCGAGCTTTAGATGTGAGCTCTCCCGGGAAATATGTATTATTGGCGATAGTGTAGAAGCAACCAAGAAGCGTGGAGAATTTCTTTCTATTTTCAAGTTTCGCACTTATGTCGTCCAAAATGTTTCTTAAAGCTTAACTTTATCTTTACTCCGGCAACAAGTTGTATTAATTTTTTGGAGGCGACGAAGTAACTCATCTGATACTTCTCTATTTCACAACAAATGGAATCACAGTAACAAATATTCCGCTGGCTAATACCACGAGCGACATTGAATTACATTATTGATTCTTGATATTCGTTGGAAGAAATAATATTAATATATTTTTGATTCAGTAACATCAACGTCTGAACAAGGATTCCATGATTCATGTCGGAACATGTCCTGTAATGCCACAGGGGCAATGATCCATTTCTTTTTAGAGCTCATCAGGTCAAAATAGACTAGCGAGCGCCGTGTAGGTCAAAGGTACAAAATGGAATCACATAAACAACTACTCCGCTGAATAATAACACGATCGGTATTATATTACACTGTTGATTCCTGACATTCGTTGGGAGAAATAACGTTAATATATTTTTATTTCACGTTACACCAACTCGTAGGTCGCTAGTCTATGACAGCATGATGACCTGTGCTACGGCATCGCAAGACATCTTCCAGACTGGGATCATGGTATCCTTGTTCCAGTTCAAAGTCATGAATCAACAGTGCACTTCAATGCTGGTCGTGGTATTAGCCAGTTTGTGTGATTCCATTTTGTGCCGTTGCCCTACATGGGGCTCGCTAGTCTATGGCGATTTGATGAGCTTTAAAAGGAGCGAAATAGGATCGTCGTTTGACTAAAATTGATCATTCTGCCTACGACATTGTAGGACGTGTTCGCGAGAAGGGTCATGGTATCCTTGTTCAAATGTTAGGGTAACGCGAAACAAAAATATATTAACATCATTTTGTGTGATACCCAAATAAAAACTGCTGTAGAATTTAATCTTATTCTTAGAAAATTTTTATCACGCCGCATCAAAATAACTTAGTTAATAGCCATAAATCACTTTTTTAATGGAGAGTTATTGACTTTTTTAATGGAAATAAGAAATAAATAATTTGTGTGGATTTTTGGCCCCCAGTATGTCTTTGGCCCTGGTGGCTATCACCACCTAGCCACCGGCTCCAGTCCTCCTCTGAAAGGGTGGCTCCCGAGATTCAGCCGTTAGATACTTTAGGTGGTATAACCACAGTGACTGATAATCACTGAAGATCAACGAAGTACCGGAGTGCGTTACAAAATCAACGTAAAAAAATCTTTTTATTAAACTAATATTAAATTCTGCAGAAAAATTAAATGTGATATAGGGATAAACTAGAAAATTCAACATGGAACCAAATGGCGGTCTTAAAAAAATAAGTGTAAAAACTACTTATTCAATTTATTTTAAATTATGTCCAAAAATCAAGTGTGGCATAGGTAGAAACGAGGGAAGTTCCGGCTAAAGGAAATCTACCGTTATTTTAACGTTGGAAGACGTCAGTTTGATTTATTTTTTATATATATCTTTTTTTCAATTACCCAGAGTTTTTTAAAAGCGAAAATATTTTTTTTATTTAAAAAATTATTAATATTTTTAGAAAACGGCTAAACATGTTAAATATATTATAATTTTTGAATATATATCTGCGAGAAAAATCATATAAGAAATGGGAAACATGGTTAGTTATTGAATATTTTCTTTTATCTTCATTTTCATAACATGCACAGATGAAAGTGGATCTTTTTGGTAATCAGTTTATTTTTTTGGGTGGCAAACACGACCCTGTAATATATCAAATATTCGATAAGCTTTAAGCTTACATAGTAACAAACTTAAAAATAAAACTTATTTAAATTGATACTGAAATAAAAATATGCTTGTTATCACGTATGCGAGGTTTTATGGAATTTGGATGGGCCCGTTTATGATTGAATTAAATTAACTTAATGATTTAGAAAATATTTATTTCTAACAATACCCGTGAGCAATTAAGGGGTATTATATTAGTTTTGGATTGTTATGAAAGCCAATTTCGTGAATTACATTTTCGACAAAACCTTGTGCCGCATGGGATGGTTTTATCATACACAAAAAAATATGTTGAACTCCTAGATTTAATGGTAAAATCGGGAACTGCGATAATGTTTTTTTCTGGTAGTCAGGAGTGACGTTCGATTCACAAAATCATTCAATTTTTAAAGATGTCGGTGCCAAAAACTTTGTTTCGACCTTACTTTGTCGTGCCTCACTCACCACTGACATCTTCTTTTAGTCATGCTCGAAAGCAGACTGCGAAAAATAATCTAAGTATGACTGTATGATTTTTTCTCAACAATAAAGACTTTTTTTTGTTGAACAATATGTGGATATGTTAATAAATTGTTTCATCTAGAAATTGGTCCCAAGATCTTCAATGAAAAAGTAGTAGGTTTTCATAACTGAAAATAGTATGTAAGTTTTGGCATTCTTAATAAAGCACAAATGTAGTGAAACAGATATAGCTATACATTTGTCGAGTTGGGCGTTTTTTTTTCGTTGTAGCTATTATTCGTCAAATAAGAGAGTGCGACCAAATATTGGCTTTTGAGAAATGTATTAAGCTGAGAAAGTTTCATTTATACAATCTTGACTGTTGGGAAGGCAGTCTATAGTCTGTAGTTATTCTGCTGAATAGATCATTTAGTTTAACATATTGCATACGAATTAACAAATCTTTGATTGTGAAAGGAACTTACTTGTCAGTCTTTCGTTGGCTTTATTGCTGATTTATTGACAAGGTTCCGGCTAATTAGTTTCTCTAATTGGTAACGGTTAGATATACTTACCAGTCAAAACATTGTGAAGAAATCAACAATAAAGATAATGCGAGCCCGACAAGCAAAACGTTTTTTTAATCATACATTGTCTACGAAACCATTGATTGTTATCGTACTTTAATACAGTGCAATAATTGGTAACAGTGCCACTACCTACGTTAAGCCCTGGTTAAAAAAAATAATCACTGAGTATTTTCGTTTAAATGTATTATTAGTTCTCTGTGCGTAAAGCGTGAGGTATGAGTAATAAAAACAAATATAAATTATTAATTCCCAAAAGACTATTAGTTAAAATTGTTGCTACAGGAAAATTGAGAAAATTATTGCAGATTAGATTGGTGCAGTTGCTACCTTTATATTTAATTTGATATCTTTAGTAAATATATAATGTACTTATTTAAGAATTAGGAAAAATCTAACGCATTCACTGGGTGGGAGTAAATAGGCAATATTGTTGAAATATATATGGTTGTAACAATGAAAGGTTACAGTAGCTAAATTATGTGTGGTAGTAATCAATGGAAGGTAGTAGTAGTTAAAATACAAGTAGTAGTAATCAATATAAGGTGGTAGTATTTGAATGAGATGTGATACTAATTAATGTAAGATGTTGATACATAAAATATGAAATATGTGTGGTGGTAATTAATGTAAGGTGGAAGTAGTCAAAATGTGAATGGTAGTAATTAATGGAAGGTGGTAGTAGTTGAAATACACATGGTAGTAATCAATGCAAAGTGGTAGTAGTTGAATTATGTGTGGAAGTAATTAGGGTGAGGTGGCAATATTCAAAATATCTACGGTAGTAGTCCATAGAAACTGGTAGTAGTTAATATATGTGTGGTAGTAAATGTATTATGCATATTATGATAGTAGTAATCAATTGAAGTTGGTAGTAGTTTAAATACGATTGGTATTATTCAATAGAAGGTCGTAGTAGTTTAAACACGTGAGTCAGCATGCTTGGTTCGAGAAAGAAAAGCTGACATAAATAAATTTATATGAAATTGTATTCCCTACAAAGCTGTATCTTAATCTTAAATAGATTAAATATCAGAATTGCACAAAAGTATGCATATGAACGCTCACTTATGACGATTTAAAAATTTTAGCAATTTCTTTTGTTAAATTAAAAAATATGAGTTAAAATTACTTAAAAATGTCAATAATCCTTTGAATCCCGGGTATAAAAATGTTAAATTTTAAATACGAATGTTTTAGGGCTTTATCTCAATCGCCAGGGTTTGCTAACAAAAATTAATAAAATGTTAAACAAATGACACTTTGTATAATATTGTTTCATTTAAATAAGTCTTTTATTGCTGGTTATAACTGTGTTAGATTTCATAAGAGGCAATGTATACACATTTTTATGTTACAAGTTTTTAATACAATGCTTCTTACTACAGAGGATTTGCCAAGTTTAGTTATTTTTAAAAATTATTTGCATTACATTCTAATTGTCGTTTGCTTATTTTTTGTAGCAAATCCTGGTGATTGAGATAAAGGCTTAAAATCTTTTCGTTTAACAAAGCAAACAAAAATTGTGTTTTCAATATTATACGTTTAAATAAATTTTAAACTAATAACTAATAAACTGGATTTATCCCAAAATGTTATAAAAGTGAATGTAGATAATTAGCTGCATGCAATTTGGATTTTTGATTTAGAGCCAGTATTTTAGGAAATATTAAAATTTATCATATTGGAACTTTAGAAATTAATTTTCCTTCTTATGTTCTCTATAATTATTTGGTTTAAATGAGTATTTATTCAAACTTCATAATTAATATCAACTTTTAAATTTAAATACAATGGTAGCTAAAATCTCAATTCATCGGAAATGTGAATTTAATTGAATTTATATGTCGAATTGTGTCTATGTTGAGTGGCCTAAATAATAAAAAGGTTGTTATTACTTTTTTGAACACACTGTAGGAAACATTTTTCGTTGTTAAATTACATTTTCCTGTAGAGTAGACATTTTAAAAAATATCGTAAAATTTCGTTTACCTGGTACTTACCTTTATTTCGTTAGGAATAATAATGTATGACTCAATTTAGTTCTGCACATACAGTACCGTAATACATATTGTCTTCTCAAACTTTTGTATTGGGCGCTATTTTAGCCCACCACATTGGATTTGTACCAATATTTTACCAGTTTCTACCTAAGCCACACCTTGATTCTTGGGCATAATTTAAAATAAATTGTAAAAGTATTTTTTTACAATAATTTATTAAAAATTTCGTTAGATCCTTTTTTGTTCAGTTATGTTAAATTCGTATCAGAATTTTACCATTTTATCCCTATATCAAGTCAATTTAATACGGTTTTAACGTTGATTTTTTAAACATTTCATATAGCCGATATTTTGTTCCGCCATCTTGAATTCGTATGAAGAAAAATTAAATGTAGTACGAATTCAATATGACGGAATAAAATGGCGGTCTTAAAAAATCTGCGTAAAAAGTATTTATTAAATTTATTTTAAATTATACCCAAAAATTAAGTGTGGCATAATTAGAAACTGGTAAAATATTGGTACGAATCCAATATGAGTTTGTCACTTGTAAGATGCTGATAATCTGAAGAAGTTTATGAATAGTAGGATATATGGTCTTATCGCAACACTCAAAAGATTAAGAGCAGATGACGGAAATTTTCCAGTTTTCAAGTCTTTTTCTAATTTCCATTCATGTTGGCAGAGTAACTTATCCAGAAATTAGCAAACTTGTCTTACACGTATCTAATACGTATGGTTATGTACTCATAATAAATGCCCGATACATTTTTTCTTGTATTTTAGCAAAGTTTTGAGGAGAGGAAATTTCAGTTATTTCCTTTTCAGTGGATCTACCCCTGATTTATATTGTCACATCATCTAACAGAAACCAAATCGTTCCACAAATAGTTTAGTTTTTTTATAAAATATAATTTAACAATTTCTCGTCTCTATCTTGGAGATAATATCTTTTATCAAGCATATCCCAACTCAATATTTTTTGGAGATCAGTCAGCAGAGAATATCGTTGATATGGCCAGCTTGTTTGCCAAACACTTCTCATCAACCCACTTATATCGGAAAAGATTTTGATTTACCTGCTTACTTACCAAAAAAAAAACAGTTGATCCTGATTGCTTAGATATATCTTTAGTTGAAACGTGTAACAATTAACAATTTAAAACTAAGTTATTGCAGTGAATGTGGGTATTCCATCTGTTTTTGTTAAAATCTATGTCTACGTTCTGAGCAAACCCTTGTAATTTATTTTTAACCTCCCACTAAAATCAGGAATATTTCCAAATTATTGGAAAAACTTTTTAACACCAATATTTAAATCAGGAAATAAACACTCAATCCGTAATTCCAAAACTTTTCGACAAACTTATTACAGATCAATTAGCCCGGAAATATAAAAGAACTGTTAGTGATGGAACAACATGGGTTTTGTTTAGTTATAAGCATTAATGCCTTTGAAAGGGAGGTGTATGTACACCGATTTCTTAAAGGCATTCGACAAAGTTAACTCAGCTTACTTTTACTTAAACTAAAATATGTGGGTTCTTTCCAATCTGTTATGAAATAGATATCGAGTTTCTTGTCGGGTCATAGTCAATATGTAAGAATACATAAGTATATCTCTAAATAGATACAAGTTCCTTCAGGGGCACGATAGGGATCCCACTGTGACCGTTTATTTCTTAATTTGTTTGTTTTGTTGTTTGAATTTGAGCTGTTCGCTGACGAACTGAAACTGTATCAACACCCAAACTGATACCGATGAATCACAATCCGATTTGACGGTCTATCCTTAAATTTTAATAAACACATTTCTATCAGGTTTGATTATATAAAGGAAATGTAAATCGTTATTTTCTGAACACGGAGTTATGTTGAATGCAGGTATGGAAGTTTTGAGACCTGTCCGTTAAAAATCATAACGATAAAATTCTAGATTCTAGAAGGTTATGACAGTCTGAGCTTTTTATCTAGATATGGTGCAGATTTATTTCCTTCGTCATTTAAGTTACTCTATTGTGCTCTATCTAGTACGTTCAGGTGTTGAATATGTGTCGATAGTCTGGTCAACAACTAGTTTGAATAGTTATTAACAGTCACATAAACACTTTATGCCCCCGTGCATTTTTTATGACACTGATTGTTTTTATTAAAAGCATTCATGTTTCTTGTTGATCTCTGTGTGGAAAAAACTTCAAAAAAGAAATTCACTTTTCGTTCATCCAAACCTTCTTATTTTTTAATTTTACATATTACCTATGGCTAATTTTAAATATATTTTTTGGTATTTTTAGATTTCCCCCTATAAAAACACAATCCTATCGCTTAAATTTACTATAAAATTAATAAAAATATTACTGAACAACTACTTGGAAGTGTTATTAACAGTCACATAAACACTTTACGCCCCCGTGCATTTTTTTAATGACACTAATATTGATCGGCAATGGCATTATAACTTAAACAGTACAGTTGTATGGTAAAAGTTATTGCTAAAACATGCTATTTTATATTTGGTTTACAGTTGATAACAATAATTATTTATAACAAGCCTTTTTATGAAAATAAACAACAGTCTGTGAGCTACATTTGCACAAACCTAATAAACTATCTAAATTGTTAAATATTACGTATTATTTCTAAAAAAGGTTAGGACTTTAAATTTTACAAAATAAATAACATAGAGGACGTCAACAATCACCAAACGAGTATTTTGCTTTTAAGGCATATTCTAGTTTTTACAGATTTTATTCTTTTTTTTTACATTAAAACAAGCACTATAACACTTTAAACCTAAACTTTCTTTCTTTCTCTTCAGTTTAACGCCCTTGAGCTGCCTAGGCTATACGGCTGATGTGGTTGCTATATTTTCAATTTTTAATTTTAAATTTAGTTTGTTTTCTTTGTTACTATCTGGCAATGTCTTTTTATTGCTTCTTGGCTTCCACTAGATGCCCCTTGAGAGTTCTACTGGTGTCACGAGATGACCTTTTCTTTCAAGCTATCCTCTTACCCCTCCCACTCTAGTATTCTATGTAGAACTGCGGCAGACGAACGGGATAGAATGCAGGAACAACTAGGCCTCACACGTTCACAGCGTCTGCTCCGGTTCTAACGGGGTCGTTAGTTTCCACTTTGAGCCGTTGAGTCTCCCGTTTCCCCCCAAAATAAAGCAGCAAAACCGAACACGTGGAACTACTTATGTTAATAACAGAGAGGTCTGCCTTCGACGAGACGAACCGGAAGACTAACCTAAAATAAAAGTGAAAATGTGAGGTTAGATGTCAAAATTTCTTCTTCTTTTATTTTTGTTTGGACCAGTGTAACCTGCCACGACAGTTAATACTGAGACAATTCATACATACATAAAAAATACACCAACCTTTTAGTAAAATTTGTATGCATTATGAATTTTCAAGAGATATTTGGTAGAATCACTAAATACTTGGAACACTTATATTTTTAAAACGTTTTTTTAACATGTAGTAGTCTAGAATCACATTTTAAGAGTAAAATATTGATAACAAATATCTAAAATTTTAAGTAAGTTAAAATAGCGGACCACATATTTCTACAATCAAAATTCCGTAAGATTAATCCAATTTTTAAGAGTGTACTTGACTATTTAATAAACTCGCAAAGATCAACAAAACAAATGAATCATTTTTAATAAAAATCATTATTTTTGGAGAGAGGGAAGATGCTTTTTTTCATATGAAAACATTATTCTATTCTTGATTTCTCAGAAAAATTAATTCTTGATAAAGGTTTCTGCACCTCGTTAAATTAACAAGGCGACTATCAAACCCTCCAAAAATGTTCAAATAGAATTTGTCCAAATTGGAAAATAAAGGTACTTTCTTCTTAATCAAATTTTAACAATTTGCACCTCTAAAGCTACATTAACATTTTTTATGTTGCCGTGCTAAATTTACTTATCTGGCGTTTTAATTCGCTATTTTTAATACTGCCAATTAATAATATTAATGAATCTAACTATAAATGGGTAGTACGAGAAATTCAGTCATGTGTAACAAATTTAAAGTTAAGTTGATTGGATTTGGGCATGTGAATACAGCTTTATCGGTTTGTATGATATTGACAGAAGTGAAAATTGCACACGCACAATTTTCGCGAAAAAATATTTCTAGCTAGGCTTTTCTTTGTTCTTTTCTTTTGTTACTTAAAAATGAACTGTAACCATCGAAATTTTCTAATGTAAAATGCACAAGGGAAGTATGAGTATTCAAGAATAAATAATTTATCGAGTTAACCGTTACTTGATGGAAATTCATTATCACTAGTATAATAAATAAGCAAACTATATTTGCCTTAAGTTGGTTTTTTAAAAAGACACAGCGTGTCGAAACAGCTGTCAAACCGAAATAAATTAGTGGAAATT
Organism: Kuschelorhynchus macadamiae; assembly: GCA_030620095.1. Classification (NCBI taxonomy): domain Eukaryota; kingdom Metazoa; phylum Arthropoda; class Insecta; order Coleoptera; family Curculionidae; genus Kuschelorhynchus; species Kuschelorhynchus macadamiae. Next base: position 1,688,525 of record JAUTXW010000099.1, read on the forward strand.
GCTAAACAAATATAGTTTGTTTATTTATTATACATTTTTTGAGAAATAAATAATAAAACATTTTCCTATATGGAGTGGTGATTCTGCTGGTCACTGTATCTGAAAAACTGTTTAACGTGACCTCTTAAAATTCGGTTTACTACAGTTTTTGGGGATGCTTAACAAGAATATGCCAATAATATTTTAGAAAAAAAAACTCGCTAATATACTTTCCTCGGAAATCGATCCTTGTTTAGAGTCATAAATATGTACGCCAATGGCGTATTTCCAATTTCACTTCATCATTAGAGGTGGCTTGAGATCATTCAGCATCCAAGTTTAAAACTGATCTATCAAAAAATAATTGAAATATAGGCGTGGCTCCCCGAAAAGCGGATCACTGTAGACTCCCAGCCAAATAATTTCCTACGTTTTACATACGATCGTACATACATAATTTTTTTCAATAATGTAATAGCTAAATTATAACGTACATATTTCGTTTTTAGTTAGTACATAAAATAAAAAGTATTCTAGAATCATTTAAGTGTTTACAACCTGATAAAAAATTTTAGCGGCTTCATTATGTCAACAACGATAATGTGATAATAAAAATAGCCCGAAAACTCCGACGCCAAGTGGCGACGGTCGTTCGGTATTCGAATATTCGATAGCAGACTAGAATATTTATCGGCCGATATAAAAAGTCTCGACCGACGCCCAGCCGTCAGTGTTAAAACAACAGCCGCGATTACTAGTTCCTCGTAGAAAAAAAAATCGAAAAGTTTGAGTGAAACAATGTCTCTGTTACCATATTTCCTCGACGAACCAGTTTTTCCTTATTATTTTCATCCATCAAGAATATTAGATCAGCAGTTTGGACTGGGATTGGAACAAGATGACTTGTTGCAACACCTGAATCTTAATAACCGTCTTCTTACAAGAACCCCTGCAGGCTACTTAAGAAATTGGCGCTCCAATGCTGCAGCCCAAGACTCTGGTTCTACCGTAAGCCTTGACAAAGACAAATTTCAAGCCAATCTCGATGTCCAACAGTTCAAACCCGAAGAAGTCAGTGTTAAAGTTACAGGCGACAACGTACTGACGATCGAAGGTAAACACGAAGAAAAACAAGATGAGCATGGTTACATTTCTAGACATTTTGTAAGGAGGTATGTTTTACCAAAGAACTACGATATAAGTAAAGTAGAATCAAAACTGTCATCTGATGGGGTTTTGACAATCACTGCTCCTCCAGTCGACAGTAAAGAAATTGAACACAAACCAATTCCGGTCAAGCAAACGGGTGAACCAGCTAAACTACAATCTGTTGAACAGAAGAAATAAAGGAGACTATAATTGACTATATCTTGAATGTACTGATTTTGTATCGATTTTTTAAAGTATTTCCAATTTTACAATTTTTATCTTATAATTTTTGTTGGAAAATCACATTTTATAATTTAAATAATTTGAATTGTATACATACTTTTCGTATTGCTGTTATATTCCAATATTTATACTGATAGTTTTATGTCAATAATCACATATTTTAACTTTAGTTTTATTTAAGTATTGTTAATAGAGAGAATATATACAATAAACTTTAGCAGATTTTTTTATTTCCTGTTAAATATGTAAAAGTTATCATAAAACGTATGAGAACAAAAATTGTCCATTAACATTTGACTCATTGACTGAAGACAGATTAAAAGAACTTTGATAAAACCAAGCGTTAATTTTGAATTAGATACCTGAAAGGTAAAAAAATATTTTATATATTAAAACTCGGCCAAACCTAATTCGTGGCCGTGAAAATTTCCTTCACTTTTTCATTCAGTTGAACAAAATGCAGGTAAAATATTATCCATATTTTTTATTTATTTTAAAATTCCACTTTTTGAAAAAGTCATAACTAAAACAAATATGTCGCAAAATTGTAACAGTAGGTTTTTGTTTTAGTTAATTTAATGCAACTTTTAAATTAGTTTAATTTTCAGGCTACAACTAAACACTGTTTTTTTACTTTTTTATATATATCAATATTAAAGTTTGAACTACCTACTTGGATCCCACATTAAGATAGTTATTGAGGACATGGTAGTGTGATAGTAAATTTAATTGGATTAGATTGGATGAATACAAGTTAAATAAACCTAAAATAAAAATTAAAAATACAGAGAGAACCATTATATAACAAAAAAAAATCAGTAAATCCGCTTTACCCGGAACTTACTTTCTTATGTTTTGGACATTATATATATCATTATTAGTTTGTGTCCATACAACAACGTTGGAAACTTTTTTATTATTGATTTTTCAGAAAATTTTAATCTTGATAAAAGTTGGTTCATGAACAAAAACAGAACTCCGATATGACCAGATGACAAAACATCAAAACATTTTATTTCGAAAAAGAGCTTAGAATTTTATTTAAATGGCACTTTCAACAAATACGAAATCAATATTATATATATATATATATATATATATATATATATATATATATATATATATATATATATATATATATATATATATATATAAATATTCATTGTTTAGCTGTAAAATAACTTTTACTTTTACTGTTTTATTAGATTGATTCCTAGGGAACTAAATTAGAATTTTCGTTTCGCACAAGGAGCTCTACTGTAGCAATGCCCTGTATCTTAAACCCCTGAGGTGTTTTCAATAATTCTATTCTGATATATTTAAGAGAAGGACTAGTTGTAATTTTTATAAAATCCTTCACTAAACCGTTAAAATAAATTTAGTAGGATGAATATAATGTTTACTACCCTCGTAAAAGAGAAGTATTGTAATCGTGAAAAAATCACCCTCCGAGATTTTCTCAGATCTTCACGTTTCAGGGTCTCTAGATGCCGAAAAATATGTTTTCTCAATTCCTTCGGTCAATGAAGATGGTTGGTAACATTTTGATAAAAACCCAATATTATTAAAAAACCCCAGTTATTAAGAAAACTACTTATCCATATTTTAAATTTTGTACAAACATCAAATATTATTGGAATCAACTGGTAATATTTTGGTACGAATTCAAGATGGCGGAACAAAATGGCGGCTTAATACACGATTTAAAAATTTATCCTGAAAAACTGCTTAATGGATTGATTTGAAATTATGTGCTATAACTCATTGTGGTATAGGGATCAACTAGCAAAATTGTGGTACTAATTCAGGATGACCGAACAAAATGGCGGCCAAATAAAATGTTTGTAATCGTAAAAAAATCACCGTCTCAAGTTTTACATATCTTCAGGTGTTCAGCGTTCCTAGATGCCAAAAAATATGTTTTATCAATTCCGTTGGTCTGTCTGTCAGTTCGCGACATAGCTTAAAGTAGAGACTACTTACCCGATTCACTTCAAATTTTGACAAAAAAATAAGGTTCATACGGGGATGACCTGGTAATATTTTGGTAAAAATCCAATATGGCGAAACAAAATGACGGCCTAGTGAATTGTTAAAAAAATTATTATTAAAATCTACTTATCCAAAATTTTGCACAAATATCAAAATATTATGTTGAAATCAACTGGTAATATTTTGGTACGAATCCAAGATGGCGGAACAAAATGGCGGCTTAATAAAATATTTAAAAATTCAGCCTGAAAAAACTACTTAATGGATTGATTTCAAATTGTGTGCCATAACTAATTGTGGTATAGGGGTCAACTCGTAAAATTGTGGTACTAATTCAAGATAGCCGAACCAAACGGTGGCCAAATAAAATGTTTGTAATCGTGAAAAAAATAACCCTTTCGTGTTTTATAGGAACCTTCGAGAACGATTTTTGACACTATCATAGTCGTTACATGGATAAAAATTAAGGTAAGTCTACTTCATTAAAATATCAAATAATAAATAAATTCACCTAAAACTTAACAAAGCTATAACTAGGGCTAAATTCGCAACAATATATAGGTATGTGTGTGTGTTGATTCTTAGTCCTTCACGGATGGAAAAATACAATGTGTTTTCATTCCGGGTGTACATCCGTTCACTACTGCCGTTCTGAAAACAACAGTTTTGCTGACGTTTCGCCAAAATCACATTTGGCATTTTCGAAGCTTTCCTTCATGCGTCCGAATAGAGACCCTCGAAAAAACAAAGACATCACAATCCTTCCAGCAAAGAAAGCAAATGCAACTGCGATTATGAATACACAAGAATACATACAAAAAATGCACGATATTCTACAAGACAATTGTGATAAGCCTGTTCCAAGGGACCCGACTACGTACCTAGAAAAAAACAACTGAAATTCAACAAAAAATATACCACTGGAAAAGTCGAGCAGATGTCCTAAACTCTATGGTTTACCAAAAATACACAAACCAGGGGCGCCCATCAGACCTATTGTTAGTGCTGTTAATTCGCCGCTACAAAAACTGGAAAAATATCTTGCTGAAATTATACAACCAGCTGTCGAAAAAGCTTGATTTTTTGTAATAATGCAGAGCATTTTACTCGAATTACACGAGATATCGTTGTGGAAAAAGACGATATTATAGCAAGCCTAGATGTCAAATCGTTGTATCCCAGCATTCCCACCGACGAAGCATTGGACAGGATTACTATGAACGAGAATTTCCAGGTACATATATTACAGCTCTCGGAGTATTGCCTTAAAAACACCTATTTTTCAATCAACGGGCAAATGCATAAACAAATAGATGGTGCTCCAATGGGGTCCCCGCCATCACCAGTATTTGCCAATTTATTTATGATATACTTCGAGAAAGAAGCTTTTGAGAAAGCAAGTTTTAACTCCAAATTATAGATTCGTTATGTATACAGAGTTTAAAAATTTCTGACTCAAGAAAATTCAATCCAACCCATATGAAGAATACAATTTACTAGAGTTATAGGAATACAACAAATTTAGATGTTCTGTTGACAAAATTGCATAACCGACATTTCGAATACACCGTGTATATAAGACCAACACATATAAGCAGGTATTTAAATGCAAGATCACATCATCACCCGGCACAAATACAAGCTGCAACAAGTAGTCTTACTATATGTAAAAGGCACAACAGACAGAATCGGGAAGAATTCTTAAGAAACACAATATATAAATTAGACACAAGCCACAAACAACCCAAAAGATAAAATCAAACTGGAAAACCACGGAGTATACACCATTCCTTGCCAGGACTGTTAAAAGATGTACGTGGGGCAAACTAACACGCGAATATCGGCAAGAGTGGAAGAGCCTTAACTCAGTATCAGAAACAAATAAACAACCTCAACTCTATTCCTACATCACCAGGAAACCGTGGAGTGTAGGGAGATTGCCAATATAGAATATTATAAGACCAGAATAATCCGAGAAATATAGATTGAAATAGAAATTGAAAAACAAGGTGATTTAAATAAAAGGAGCGAACTGTTAAAACTACCAATAGTATAGAAGACAATAATCGACAAATCTATAATCAGCAAAAATCAAGCACAATTAGTGCAACAGCACCATCGGAAAGACATAAATAACGACCAACGGCCGTTCAAATATAACCTTCTGCCCCAGGTGGAGGTATAAAAGAAGCGCCGCAGTCAACCCTGATTCTATCCCTAAATGGAG